>OZ024861.1:44109012-44369012 GCA_964017155.1 Oasisia sp. SBJ-2009 | reverse complement strand
CACAAATATGAAATGTAAATAAATGTAGTCATTCTTTAAACAGTAGAATCATTTATACCAATAGCCCCCCTAATCAATGGTTACTCTCTTTCTTGACTGTTTTATTGCTGTTGTCTTTGTTATGCAGTATAAATGACCCTCAATGAGGTCAATTTGACACCTAAACAAACCTTTAAGGTCACCTGTAATTACCTCCAGTAGATGACAGCCCTTCTGACAATAAAATGGAACGAACATTAATCTACTATTACATTTCATTAAGTTTAACAAAATACCACTACTATCATAAAAATGCATAAAAATAAAGTTGGAATAACTAATTAATAACAACTGAAAATCTACCAACTGCAACTGTGGATGAGCACGGTTTTAGTTGTAAACATATCCACATAGCATTGGTTTTCGTAGAAGAAAAACCACCAGTTTTACATACACAGCGTTACTCATTCACCGGATAGAACTCTCCTGTTATGTGAGGTAGATTGTGTGTCCTACCTTTGTCTCAGGCGTGTCCTGATCACTTCCTTCTGCTTCCTGTAGGGAGTTATGATTCCAATGTTTCTGGGTTGTACTTTTTGCACACCTTGCGCCACGAGATATTCACACAATTCGATCACAAAATCAGCCTCCATTTTGTTGCAGAGCTCCCTACAACACCAAAATAAGACACTTAGGAAGTAGTCAATTTCATTAAACATATCCAACTATTTAGTGAACTTGAAACAAAAAAATTAAATGGTCTATCTGTGTAATCAGTTCTTGGTGATCGTTTTCATACTTACGTCAGAAACAAAGCAACCATGTCCTGAGTTTCATATAGTGTTTTTTCAGTGTTTGTGTTATAACAGTATTCCAAACTATGTCTTCCACATACCAAGCAGTTGGCAACATTACAAGCCATTAACCAATGGGTAATTTAAAACAAGATACTTATGCCACCTTAATGAGTTCGTAGATCGTCACCTGAAAGTTTGACACCTGAGATGCAAAGCATCTTAGACGATAACAATAACAAATTTAAAGCTCGACTGTCATGAGATGATTGTGATGATGAGAACGAAGAGATGTTTGGCCTACCCTGCTACCTCTTGTTGCTCAGCCCCGTAGGCGATGTCAAACAGAAGGTAATGTTGATACGCAAACTTCTCCATGGTTGGCTGGATCTTCCTGAAATAACAGAACACAAAAGTGAAAGACGTACATAACAGGAAAATAATGCACAGTACAAAAACACACAAAATAATATGTACAACATGATGTAAAGTACATGTATGATTGCATGAACAACACAACATACTATGCATTGGCATTACTGCATATATGACACAGTGCATATGGCATGCAAGATTGCACAAGTAACATTGAAGTACAAGACATGCATCACTGCATGTATCACACTAAAGTTTTGAAATGTTTATTTGAATAATAATGCTCCAACGCAAGTGTACATTCTTGCAGTCAACCAGAAAAGTTCAAATCATGCACACCACAAAGCACATGTCACACATGACCGCACACACAGCACAAAGTGCAAGACACACATGGCCGCACACACAACACACAGCGCTTGACATACATGAGTGCACACAAAGCACAAGACACGCATGAATGCACACACAACAAGAACCACATGACTAGGCATAACTTTATGCCATGCATGGTTGCACAAACACATGGCTGAATGCACACAAACACATATAATTGACTCCCTATACATTCTCGCAAATGTATGGACACTAACGGGTCAGTCTTGAGTTGACCCTTGTAGAAGTGCTGACTGGGAAAGCGACAGATCTCGGGGTGCATGCGGAACTGTAGATCCAGCACTTGGATGGGCGGAGGCTCCCAACGACTGCTCACCGTGAAGTAGTTGTAGAAGCGATCGAACAACGACTGGTTGTAATTGTTCTCCAAGGCCCTCTGAAAGGAGAGAGTTGCACCACAGATAGATAACTTTTATTCATACAAGAAACCGCAACAAAAGTGTAACCATAATGATCCAAGTATATGTGCTAAAAACAGTAAATGACTATGTATATAATAATAATAATCGTTATTTTATTGTAATATAACGACTAATGTTTGAATCATTGTTCATAAAATTAATTTGATAAAAACAAATAAAACACATTTTAAAATACAAGAAAACTTATCATCAGATAATAAATAAATGTAGATTAAAACAATTTTGCTATGATAAAATAAAAAATGGTTCACTTACGATAAACATCACCATCAGTGTTCTTGCAAGTTAACGCAAAACAAATATAATAAATAAATATAAATATCAAGTACTTAAATAAAAAATTGAAACAAACACTGAATGAAAACTTATTTGAAAGCCCCACAAATGGGTAACATTTTACATATTTTCTGGATATCAACCCACCTTGGAAATGACAGTTGGAGGCAGCTGTTTCTGATCACCAACAAGAATCATCTTGCTACATCTAAACTGTAGCGGGATGAGACAGTCTAGTTCCACACACTGAGCTGCCTACAAACACAAACACACACAATCATTTTGCTACATCTAAACAGTAGCGGGATGAGACAGTCTAGTTCTATACACTGAGCTGCCTATAAACACAAACACAGGATCATTTTGCTACATCTAAACTGTAGCGGGATGAGACAGTCTAGTTCCACACACTGAGCTGCCTACAAACACAAACACACAGGATCATCTTGTTACATCTAAACAGTAGCGGGATGAGACAGTCTAGTTCTATACACTGAGCTGCCTATAAACACAAACACAGGATCATCTTGCTACATCTAAACTGTAGCGGGATGAGACAGTCTAGTTCTATACACTGAGCTACCTACAGACCAGGATAGAGGAGTTCAGATAGAAGTGTTTAAAATATTGAATGGTCATGCAAATATTGGTAGACATGCTTTTTTCTCAGTTAATTAAGGAAGACAGAGGGACTAGAGAACATGACATTTCGTTAGTAAAGCAGCAGTGTATACTAGATATTAGAAAGTTTAAATTTTCACAAAGAACAATAATTAGAACTTTCTAATATCTAGTATACACTGCTGCTTTAGTAATTAATGGAACTGATTATCTGTTGATTGTGTGGGTGTTAGTAGTGTTAATATATGTACACCTCAGAAATGCGGGATACACTAAGATAGATAGGTTGGACTCTCAATAAGCTAATGTCCACCTGTCATTTAGAGTAGGTGGCAATCTTGTTAAATCTTGTTACAAAAGCTACAAGAAAAATGAACCACCATATGAGTTGCACAACCTGAAGCGTGATTTTGAACGGTCAGGGGTAGATCAAATGATGTGAGGGGGTTGCTGATAGGGGGACAGCTACCCCCCAAATTACATGAACATCACCTCACCTCACCCAAGGAAACATGAGCATCATCACAACATTTCGAATGCATCAATAACTATCACACCGAAATAACCGAATAACCAAAATCAGCCGTTACCTCGTCGACAATGACGCAAGTGAAATGCGGCATTCTGGGATTGGGATTGGAATTGGCGTCAGTTGACTTGGTCGGGATGAGAGGAAGCATCGTATCCGACCCACAGCTGTTGAGTGTGCAGCAGACAACATCGGCGTTGAGTAGGATGTCCCTGCGGGCACGCTGTTCACTCGCCTGGAAACCCTGGACATGGCCCTGGGAGGGACGGGAAGGGAAGAACACATGGGAAAATGCTTGAGAAGTGTCCTCGTTCTGGCTGCATACAAGGTTGGGGCTGAAATGCTCGTTACTCATATTTATTGGGAATTGAGTTTTTTTTTTACAAAGTACCGGGTATTCATATTTTTATTCATGTACATTAAAGTAGGCTTACTTGTACTTTTTAAAATATGAATATTTACAAGTACTTCACATCTATTATATATATACATATATAGCATATATATGTATATATATATATATTATATATATATATATATATATATATATATATATATTATATTATAATATATATATATATATATATATATATATATATATATATATATATATATATATATATATATATATATATATATATAGCCCTGTATATGTATATTTAAATATGTTATAGATGTGAAGTACTTGTAAATACTCATGTTTGAACAAGTACAAGACTTTGGATACCTTAATGTACAAGAATAAAAGTACGAATAATGAATACTTTGTGAAAAAAATGTACTCAATTACCAATGAATATAGCTTGTAGGAATATTGCAAAAACAGTCCCCACACTTGCAATGTTGAAATGGCAATAACTGATAAACTAAAATTTCATCCTGCACGCGTCCAGCAGCATTTTGTGTGGAACCTTACTATTTAAAGTGACATTAAACAATTTAACATTCCATTATTGTCATTTCACGTACAGTGGCTTTGACTGAAATTGGAATAATGGAATTTTATATTTTGCGATGTAAACAAATGTGGAGTAGAGATTATGAAACAAAAATGAATCAATAACATTTTATTTATTTGTGCATAGTGACAGTATTCAGTGATCACAGCACTGAAACGATTACTTCCGATTGTGACTATAAAAGGTTCATTTCGGTTAGTTTTAAGACCCGACACTTACTGTCTTTGAAGCGAGACTCTTCTCAAGTTTCTGCAATCGTTTCTTTAACTTATCTCTCTCCTCTTTCGTCTCATTTGCCTGAAATATGTGTTACCATGACAACCAGTTGCAATACAATCATTTAATTGACCTATCCATCATATGACAAATACAATAAATCCTCAACAGCCATGGCAAACTATCAGTGATGTCATAACTTCACTACACCTGTGGCCCAAAGGACTAAAAACGGGCTAAGTCACCCCGCAGTCCTTTGGACTATAATTTATTATTGTGAGTTCGTTATTATGGATGAATTGTGTTTTGGTGAATCATAGTCACAGCTTAGTCTCTTCACCATAATCACCTAATTGACATTTTCTCTGGTTATTTATATGATATGACCGGAAACACAGCCATATTGTGTGAATGCAGCAAACAATGTCAATAAAGTAAATCATATTTTATTCTATTCTTGTCCAGAATATTAATTTTATATTTGTATTTATAGTTGACAATGTGTCTTTAGCCAACAGAGAGCAAAGTCACACCATCTTAAAGGTAATTGAACAAACATCAAAATAAACACAACTTGCATTATACAAAATCAATAGTTTTGAAGATACAGCTTAAAATGTCGAGGCAGGTCACTGTCCAGCTTAACAGGAATCTACTGGGTTACTGACACAGCCCCTGGCACTGTCGAGTTTAACAGGGATCTACTGGGTTATTGACACAGCCCCTGGCAGTGTCCAGTTTAACAGGGATCTACTGGGTTATTGACACAGCCCCTGGCACTGTCCAGTTTAACAGGGATCTACTGGGTTATTGACACAGCCCCTGGCACTGTCCAGTTTAATTAACAGGGCGTGTAAGTCTCGCGCGCGAAAACGAGGCTGGGGGCAGTTGGAGGCAGGAGGTCCATATTCTCCATGTTAACGTATAGGACTTCGTTTTGTTTTTGGTTGTAATAATCGAACGGTTCCAGTCTAACTATTTCAGTTATACTGTCTGAAGGATTATTACAAGCAGAAGCAGTGGAACACTTTGCCGGTGACAATGATCACGGAAATCATGAATTTTAATCGATTATAATGGTGGTTGCCATGGCAATAGCGGCAAGTACTTGCGTTTGGCGATCTTGACTAATAATGAAAAGTGCCATAGTACAACCTGTTTGGGGCAAACGTACACATGTGTGTCTAACTATTTCAGTTATACTGTCTGAAGGATTATTACAAGCAGAAGCAGTGGAACACTTTGCCGGTGACAATGATCACGGAAATCATGAATTTTAATCAAACGTACACATGTGTTTCATTATTAGTCAAGATCGCCAAACGCAAGTACTTGCCGCTATTGCCATGGCAACCACCATTATAATCGATTAAAATTCATGATTTCCGTGATCATTGTCACCGGCAAAGTGTTCCACTGCTTCTGCTTGTAATAATCCTTCAGACAGTATAACTGAAATAGTTAGACTGGAACCGTTCGATTATTACAACCAAAAACAAAACGAAGTCCTATACGTTAACATGGAGAATATGGACCTCCTGCCTCCAACTGCCCCCAGCCTCGTTTTCGCGCGCGAGACTTACACGCCCTGTTAATTATGTTATTAAGTTATGATTATGCGAATTTAGACAACTTGTCAGATATAAGTGCTTATCGAAACCACAATGTATAGCAATGTAAAATGCAAATCCCGTAAACTATTTTATTGTGTATTATTCTTGTGACCAGTCCCCAATTGTCTCGTTTAGACCCCAATGAGCTCCAAACGCGCGGAGTCACGCCATTTATCGTGACACACTTACGGGCCCTATAATTAGACAAGGTGCCCAGTGCAACAAAGGTAGGCAGGGAATGTCCAGCTTCACTGGTGGGGTGGTGAGGGCCAGCCTCTAGTCAGCAAATACACACTTACAGATGGGGGGGGGGGGATGCTAGTGATCTGAGAGCAGCTACAAGTCCAAGCAGATCCAAAGACCAAGGAAACTTCTAGTTTGACTCAATCAAATTTCTTGTGCACAGTGGAAATGTCTATGCAAAATTTGGAAAACAGATCTTCAACAGATTCCAATATATGAGAGCTAATGGCACAGGCCAGTGAAACAATGTCTGTCGGACCTTCAGTCCAAAGGACTAAAAATCTAAATTTACAAACCAGTCAAATGAAGCCGCTAGATCGCACTCAGCCCCATACCTGTAGAGCTAAAAGATTTTTTTTATTTGACCCGCAAAGACACCAACCCATTTATGAGATCACTCTGAAAATGAAATGTTTACACGCGCAACAAACACTGTCATTTAGCGGCCATTTTGTTTGTTACTGTAGAATACAAGTAGTAACTTGCCCTGTCTTCGTTGCGAGCCGCCAACAAAACCTCATAGGTGTCTTCAAGTTTACTAATCTTGCTGCGATAAGATTCAATGTTCCGATTGATGCTACTAGGGCAGGACGCTGGGCCGGTCGACTTGGCCTCTGTAACAACCAAACACCACAAGAGTTGTCACATGAATATTTAGAAATTAATATATTTATTTATTTACTTGAATCAGGGTTTGTACACATCTGGATATTTGAAATTCACGGCTATTCAAGACTTTTCAAGGCTATTTGAAAAAGAAGTTCAAGACTGTTTTAACGAGATATGTACTGTTAAGTGCAATAAATTAAGTTGACATTTAATTTTTTTACTCGACTAAGAAAACAATGGTGCCAACCACAATGTAATGCTGATTGTGATTTGTCCAATGTGCACATGGGATATTTTTGTGCATAGGCTTTTCCTTTTCCGGCTGGTATTCATCACAACAATATTTTATTGACCACAATTAAATTCAAGGCTTTTCAAGACTACTTTGTAAAATTCTTGAATTTGGTACAATCAAATTCAAGGCTTTTCAAGTCTTTCAAGGCCCCGTACGGACCCTGTTGAAAGCCTTTTTAATTAAGCAAGTAATTGTTTTTATGGTAATTTTATATTGTGGGTGCATTGATTGAGCACAACAATGAGGCATTGTGCAGAAGAGAACTCATATTATTACTAGTAGTACCGGTGGTTAACTGATTAATAGAAATTCAGTCTTTTACTCATCTCATTTTATAATAATTATGCAAAAGGCAAACCTAGCTACGAAACACCTGGCAAAGGAGATGGGATACACCAGGAGAGATGGAGAGGATGGCCACGGACAGAAAACGGTGGCGTTCCTTGGTCGATGGCCTATGCTCCCAGCGAACAAACAGGCATAAATAAGCAAGTAAGAAAGTTAACCTAGCTACCTACCCTGGCAAAAAGGCTGAAAATCAGGACATCAATTTGGAGAACGCTTGAAATCTGACATGAACTGAGAGGAATGAAGCACTGGTCTAGTTACCTTCCTGTATCCTGTGTTTAGCAAGTGCATCCAGGCTGTAGGCCGAGACGTCAGCGGCCATGCTTACTGGCACGCCCACTCGCACTAGTTGAAGGGGCTGGCGTCGACCTGGTGACATGTACATTTCAATGACGCGAAAGTATCACAGAAAATAAATCTGGATTTGTGTGTGTGTGTGTGTGTGTGTGTGTGTGTGTGTGTGTGTGTGTGTGTGTGTGTGTGTGTGAATGTGTGTGTGTGTGAGTGTTGTGTGAGTGTGTGTGTGTGTGTGTGTGTGTGTGCGTGCGTGCGTGCGTGCATGTTGTGTGTGTGGTGTGTGTGTGTGTTGTGTGTGTGAGTGTGTGTGTGTGTGAGTGTGTGAGTATGTGTGTGTGTGTGTGTGTGTGTGTGTGTGTGCGTGCGTGCGTGCGTGCATGTTGTGTGTGTGGAACAAAGGTTAAAAATAGCAGGAGATACACGCGATAGAAACCGAGCGATTTTTCAATCAGCGCTGCATCATTGCGCATAAATAAAAGAAAACAGTATAGTAGGGCTCACGCTAAATTGTGTTTTTATAGCTTTTATCTGTATTCATGCAAAGTATCAATGTACACACATCAAAAGTTAGATAATTATATTATATGAATTTTTCGAAAGTGAAAATTCTGAGAGAAAAAGAAATTCCGTAATAAATGATAAATCCATGTTGTCGCGTCCCCTTAAACAAAACTCTCAGCAACAGAAAGCATGACACAGACATCTGCATGTTCAAGCCTGTGCACATGTTACTTGAAATTCTTAACTTACTTTCTTTCCTCTCTCTCTTCTGAATCAGTCTTCTTGTTAACTCATCGATGGCGGCGTTGGATGGCGTACACAACAGCACCTTGGGCCTCTGAACTGACGAATTTTCCTGAAACATCCGACGTAGCCTGTCAAGTACCAGACACTCAGTAAGACATTCATCTCTAAAAGATTTAACAAGACTACCACCAAAAGCTTCAGGCTTTAGATGGCATGTGAACTAGCATCTACTTCAAACAAGTATCTATTTCAAACATTAAAGCTGAACAATTTATGCAATGACAGAACCTAGGTTGCACCTAAATACTTGGAAATTAAGCATAAAGGTAACAACATGAAATGATCATTCAATCTAAAACTGCTCAGGGTTGTTAAAGTTGTCGAGATAAAATACTATCGGTATGCCATAATTTCAAACATCAACATAGACTACACCCTAAATTAAGCTACTAAGATTATTGCTTAGCTTCAATACAGTCTTCATGTTAAGAACTATTTTTTTTAGAAATGTGTCAACATTTTAAAACAATGTGCCACTGCTGGGTGTAATGTAAAAGCTAATTCCAAACATAACAATGCAGTATGGTTAATTTTTCACTACTGACTTTAACACTACATAGTTGTCAAAAAGAAAGCTACAATTTTGTCTATAAATTTGCAAGTTTAGAAATAGCTAGAATACTATCACACACGTGCTGCCACCTGATGTGCTCTAGTCACATTCGATGCAGACATGACGTGGCTCACCTTGGTAGACGACAGAATGCGGGAGATGATATCGATGATGGTTGTTGTTTTTCCAGTGCCTGGGGGGCCTTGGATGAGACAGATGCGGGGAAGAATTGGTGGACCGAGAACACATTCGGCGGCCGACTGCGCCACTCGCTGCTGCGACTGAGGAAGGAACAACAGTTATTTATACAGCGCCGTAGCGCTTACATTTTCCGGCGTTATAAAACGTTTCGATTGACATTTCTGCGTATGCGCGATAAATGTAAATTCATCAATGTGCAGCGAAAGGACAAAGCATTTATGGCATAAATACTATGGGTTGTTCGTTAGGATGTATATGACCTCTCAGCAAAGTTATTTGTTGCAAATTAATACGAGGCAAACAAGTTTTGAGGCATATTTAGATAGCAAGGGTAAATCACGTGACTGTAGTGCGCCATAATCCGTAACAGTGATTTATAAAAAACGTAATATTTTATTGCACTGAATGACATTTTAAGAAACTCTTCACAGTAATCATCACAGAAGAGTTAACGAACAGCCCGTGGCATTTATACCAAAAATGCTTTGTCATTTCGCTGGACATTGATGATTTTACATTTACTGTACATGTGCAGAAATTTCAATCGGAACGTTTATAACGACCGGAAAAATGTAAGAACGACAGCATCATGATCACACAGTGCTTTACAATACAACCATAATACCAAGCCTTCGGATCAATAGTTAACACACTAAAATAGCAGTAATTTTGGAAAGCTCTGACACCATCTGACACCAGGAGAGAGATGGAGAGGATGGCCATACACACTATAGAAGCAGGGCAGCCATGGTCAGTTAGTTTAGAAAACAGCTTGCTGTGGTTCATCCAACATAGCGACATACATAGAAGAGCCATTCGTTATGTAGTGCCGAAAAAGTTCCTTTAAAAGAGATATGAACATTTCAGTTGAGTGATGCTTTTAAAATCCAAACTGGTTGGCACATGTTGTAAAGAAAATGTTAAGTATGCATATGTTGGGTTTTTCTGTGTATCACTGCAATTTTATCAAAATGTATGTTCATAGTTTACTTAACAAAATGTATCCTTTGTTCTTGCGCTAATTCTTTTGTTTGTACATACACACAGATAAGAACCACCTCTAGCATGAAATCAAATCACAGCTTTTGCAAGTAAAAAAGTTAATCAAGTTACTTTTAGCATACAGCTAAACTGAAACTGATGTAACCATAATCCATTTGGCCCACTCGATGGTTCAGTGAGTCAACTCTGTCTATCACATTCCTCTGCCAAGAAAGTCATGACTGGGAATTAGTTTCAATAAATGATGGACCCAAAGTAGTTCAAAGGTACTGCTGAAACAAGGTGTGCATGTTAAGTTTTGTTAACAAGGGTGTGTACCCTTAATAAAACAGACACAGTAAATGTAGGAACACACATACGAGGACACACCACCAAATGGATAGTAGTCCTGCTTAAAAGAACCGCGTGATGCACTTTTTGTAAATTTCTGGAAGCACTAAATGCAGGACTAGTTGAATGAAAATGATATTTCTGCATAGCGTGATATAACAGCTGCAAAATAATGATATTTCTCAGACAGTGACGAGGTGCATATGCATACAGGTGTAATTTGACCTAGAGGTGTCAACATTGGCAATCGGCCGTTGATTGAAGCAAAAATGAAGGAGTGTCAGGTTAGAGACTGGATTGTAGGAGAAAGAGATGTCATTTTCACAAATTTTATACATGACATGTGTCGGTGGAGACTAATTAATGTCTGAAATTTCCAATACCATTGATTCATAATCCTAGTGGGAAATCAAAGAAACGTTACAATGTCCGCCTATGGGAAATCAATTGGTGGTATCTACCCATACCTGCAGCAACGGATCGATGGTTCTGTCAGGTAATGACGACCTAAAGACTTGTTCATTCACAGGGCGGAGAATGTCTCGACACAGGCTGCTTCTGGACAGTGACGTCAGCCCCACAAACTGACGGAGCGCCGTCGAAAGTGACGTAAACACCTACAAAGTTCACATTTTTATTAATTCACAATTTCCCTTTGTATGATACTAATTGCTAACCGTTTCAGTGCTACAGCCCCCAGATGATGTGATAATTGAAGGTAGCATTCCCAATAACATTTCTGTTTTGGCAGTTTAAACAGTTTATGAAGCTTCTTAACCAGGTCAACTTCTTCATTTGTGGACATGGTCATCAAGTTGGAAGAATAGTAAATGAATGAGTCATCTTACGACAAAACAGTGAAAAACAAATGAACAAAATTGTATACCTGGGCAGAATAAAACAGGAAAACTTGACAGAGACACGAAGACTTACTGTCACTTTCATCATCTTCGTCTTGTCAATGCGATAGTCTCGGTAATAGAGTCTGACCGTGACTCGAGTCACCACGCTGTCCTTGGACTTGGCAGCTTTGGCTACAACAGTTGAACACACACATCTCTATACTTATGGAAGGAGATGAAGAGGAAGATGATGCAGGAGGAAGGAGATGAAGGGGAAGATGGTGAAGCAAGAAGGAGATGAAGGGGAAGGAGATGAAGGGGAAGGATATGAAGGGGAGATGGTGAAGCAGGAAGGAGATGAAGGGGAAGGAGATGAAGGGGAAGGAGATGAAGGGGAAGGATATGAAGGGGAAGATGGTGAAGCAAGAAGGAGATGAAGGGGAAGGAGATGAAGGGGAAGGAGATGAAGGGGAAGGATATGAAGGGGAAGATGGTGAAGCAAGAAGGAGATGAAGGGGAAGGAGATGAAGGGGAAGGATATGAAGGGGAAGATGGTGAAGCAAGAAGGAGATGAAGGGGAAGGAGATGAAGGGGAAGGAGATGAAGGGGAAGGATATGAAGGGGAAGATGGTGAAGCAAGAAGGAGATGAAGGGGAAGGAGATGAAGGGGAAGGATATGAAGGGGACAAGAGTGGAAGGGGAAGATGACGAATGGGAAGGATATGCAGGGGAAGATCATGAAGGGGGAAGGAGATGAAGAGGGAAGGAGATGACGGGGGAAGGAGATGAAGAGGGAAGGAGATGAAGGGGAAAAAGATGAAGGGGAAGATGATGAAGGGGAAGAAGATGAAGGGGAAGAAGATGAAGGGGAAGAAGATGAAGGGGAAGATGATGAAAGGGGAAGATGATGAAGGGGAAGAAGATGAAGGGGAAGAAGATGAAGGGGAAGATGATGAAGGGGAAGAAGATGAAGGGGAAGAAGATGAAGGGGAAGATTATGAAGGGGAAGAAGATGAAGGGGAAGATGATGAAGGGGAAGAAGATGAAGGGGAAGATGATGAAAGGGGAAGAAGATGAAGGGGAAGATGATGAAGGGGAAGATGATGAAGGGGAAGAAGATGAAGGGGAAGAAGACGAAGGGGAAGAAGATGAAGGGGAAGTAGATGAAGGAGAAGAAGATGAAGGGGAAGAAGATGAAGGGGAAGAAGATGAAGGGGAAGAAGATGAAGGGGAAGAAGATGAAGGGAGGAAGACTGACCAGTCTGTGGGTGAAGGGTTTCTCTCCTGTCGTGTGGGGAGATCTTGCAAACCTTCAAGACGAGTGCAAACACTGACTTTCTGTCCGGGCGCTGGGAGGCGAGACGCAGGTCGAGGATGATCAGGTCATTCTTCAGCAGCGGCGGCGACGCTTTCTCCCTCTCTCTCGTCAGAACACCTGAACCAACACCACAGCAACTGTGCACTGCAACTCAAACAACTACTGAAAAATCTTGGTCAAAACAGATGTAAAATGTTAAGGATATTTAAGCCAGGAACCCTGCAAATAACCCCCTCTTACATGCCCAGGATATCCTTCTCCCTCGATGATCAAACTGTACTGTTGTAGCAGCCTTCTGCTGGACACATTTACTGGATACACACGTACTTGCCAGAGATGTCTACTGACATGGTCAGACAGTGAGTGTACATGGGTGGTCAGCTGACATGGCTTACTTGTAGTGATGTCTACTGACATGGTCAGACAGTGAGTGTACATGGGTGGTCAGCTGACATGGCTTACTTGTAGTGATGTCTACTGACATGGTCAGACAGTGAGTGTACATGGGTGGTCAGCTGACATGGCTTACTTGTAGTGATGTCTACTGACATGGTCAGACAGTGAGTGTACATGGGTGGTCAGCAGACATGGCTTACTTGTAGTGATGTCTACTGACATGGTCAGACAGTGAGTGTACATGGGTGGTCAGCAGACATGGCTCACTTGTAGTGATGTCTACTGACATGGTCAGACAGTGAGTGTACATGGGTGGTCAGCAGACATGGCTCACTTGGCGTGAAGATTGCACACAACACGCCTGTCTGCATCTTTCATGTGTACTATTTACTTGCAATGTTTGACTCTCACTCATAGCTTACTTACGGTAAGCGTAAATATTTCTTCGAAATGTAAATACGCAACTCAGAATATCACACAGTAATCATGAACGCCATGTCTGTGCCTCTATGGTGTCTGGCACCACCCAGTGAATGGATATGTTCAGTGTTGCCATCTAGGGAGGTACATTGACATCGCTTTGGATACCAAACAAATTAAACTGGGAATGGGGACTGAAACACTTGAACAACCATTGCCCAAACATAAGAACACACCAATGAAAGGGTATCATGATTTGATGAGTCACAGTATATTTTTAATAGTTTTTCAAACTTGAATATCATTGACCACTGGATGCTGACATATTTTGCTTAACCCAATAGCACTCAGCCGATTTTAACGTGAAGCCTGTGCCTCCTCAGATATTTGACCTAGATGTTTAAAAAATATTGCTTGCATTTATATTTTTATACGCTGTAGCACAATTCAATTCTTGCAACTGCATCTTGTATGCATGATGTAGACAATAGAAATACCTACACAGTGATGTCAACACTGTTGTTGTAACATAAAAATATGTTGACCATTTCTTGATTGACACTAAGACATTAAAAAAATAAAATGTAACAAAATACTTTGTTGTGGTGTAACATTTGTATGCTTGGCTTTTTACTGCTACAAGTTGGGTTTACTTAAAAGAACATTAAATTATCTACACACTGGTATATCATTTGTTATTTGTTACACATTTTAGCAGTATACGCGGCCAACCTCCTGGCTGGAGGACATTTTTAAATGTCCAAAAACTATTGCTGTGAAATTTTTGAAAACCATCAAAACGTGATAAATATTTTTGACAACGGAAATATCCAAAATAGCCACAATTTAATGTTATATGTCTAGATAGGTGTCGCATTTATTGCATCTCTTAATCACTATATGGAACCACGTAAATGCTATGCTGTATTTGCTGACCGGCTGTGGTAGACCTGAGGAGATTTGGAGTGACCGTCAATGCCCGACTTGAGTGCTAATCGGTTAAGCTGCATTTGGTTTGACTTTGTAATTCGGCAGTGTGGCCAACCTGCAACATTAATTCCCTGTACACTGTACAAGAAAGTCACAATGTCTGACATCATATTAGCAGTCTTTCGTTTATCACCTGTAAATCAGGCTCAGTCATTTTGACAAACCTTCATAGACCAGGTCGATGTATTTATGTTTGGTGAAAAAATTTCCAGTGACAAAGTTCATCTCTCTCTCACATCCTAGCCTCTTTTCCATCCAATCCCGGTGCACCTGGAATGTAAGGGTCACAGGTCACCAGGTAGGGGGCCGTCTCATTCACAATGTAATTACTGTAATACAATTTAAATGTTGTAACCTGTTTACACTGCTGGCTCTAGTGCATATAAAACAGACAAACTGTAACAACACCAGTTTCACTCGATATACTAGTTTGGTTTTATAACAAATGCCCACAATCGTCATGACGATTACTCAAATAAAATCTATATTCCAACAGCTGCACCACATAAAATGTTCTAGAAAACGGATGCATGTTTAGCTTCACTGTAAACGCAGCAGTTGTCACTGATGTTGATGTCAGATGCTGTGATAGGGAGTTCCATAGAGTTGAGGCTCCCATGCTGAATGCACGGTCACACCAGTGAACCTCGCTTGTGGCACACACAACAGATTGTGTTCACTATTAATTTAATTAGAAATCCAACACAGATTCATTGATACAGCTGTGAAATCTGCATCTTTGATCACTGACAGCCAACGAGAATGTGATTTACAAAGTTGTTGTATAGATAGCCAATGAGCATGGGTATGTCAAAGTTGTAGTGCTGACAGCCAATGAGAATGGGTATCACGAAGTTGTGGTGCTGACAGCCAATGAGAATGGGTATCACAAAGTTGTAGTGCTGACAGCCAATGAGAATGGGTATCACAAAGTTGTAGTGCTGACAGCCAATGAGAATGTTTTAAAGGCAACACTACAGTACAGAGAGCCAATGAGAGTGTGTGTTACAAAGAGGCAAGACCAATGAGAGTGTCTGTTACTCACAGACTTCCACGTCTCCAGCAGTAGCAGTGGCTTGAACAATTTCATGTAATCGTTAAATGAGTCGTAGCTGTCCACGAGTGGCCACACTCTCTGGTCACCCTCGACGGGGGGGTCTCTGTCTCCCATCCCTGAATCGACACGACAGAATAAATATAAAACACAAGCTTGTACAAACAATTATGAATATCTTAAAGCGGCTTTTTAAATAAAAAAAATTAAATTTAATCTTACTACGTACTATCATGTTATTATATTTTAGTAGAGCACCTTTTATGTTAGCACATTATCTTATTGATGACATTTGTTTACCTGTCTTTGAAAATATTTACATTTTAAATATTGTACTATTACTGTTTTTATTTATTTATTTATTTTTTATTTTCTTAAATTCATTCTTAGTATATTTTGGAGGACCACATTGAAAACAATTGTGCTACTGCGTGCTTTAATGTGTCTATCCTCGGTAAATATGATATATATATATATATATATATATATATATACCAGGTATGCTTATTTCATCATTTCCTTATGCACTGAATACAAATTTATTTTATTTGCATGTATTATAATGTTTTACCAAATAAACTCAATTCAGAGTACATTAACATTAATATATAGGATACCCCCCATGCATGCAAGAAATGTGTCCTCCGACTGTATTTAGAGTTTTGGTATTCTGCTTCATCCTATAACATTGCTCCAGGGTCAAAGGTCAAATTATGAAATAATAAAGTGGTCAGCCTCAACGAAATACTAAATGAGGGGTCGAAATAGTGGTAGTCGGGTAGTCCGAGGACTACCAGAAACTTGGTCGGACTACCAAAGATGATGACAGCAGTAGTCCCATCGACTACCACAACATTTGGGAATATTTTTCAAATTTTTGTTTGTCATGTTATTTTGCTAATCTGGGCCGTATGACTACCACATATATCTGAGGACTACCAGATTTCCCAACTAAGTAGTCCTGCTGACTACCAGAAATTTTGGAGTTTTTTCTACCCCTGTAAACATCACTAAACACCTATCTGGTGTCTACGCCAGGGGACGTAAAAGATCCCACACAGGAGGTAAATGTGTAACCTGTAGTGGACTCGCTAATTCTAGAGAAGGACAACTCTCAAAAAATCCACTTTGACAATACTCTAGCCACAAACATGTGATTGCCACTGCCAGTCTGCCACAGAGTGACGAGCTGACCATAGGAGGAATTTAGCTTTATATCATCCACTGCTTTCACAATACAAAGTTGGGTGTCGTACTTTTCTGCTCGTTGAGCCAGCAGGGGTTCCAGCGCAGGATTGGCAGGAGGAAGTCTGCGTCTTTCGACAGTGTCCGACTGGACACAGTCTGTGGTGCGGGCATTCGCACTTCACACAGGCGCCTCTCACTGACAGATGGCAGCACCTGTCATGAGAACAAGATTGAACAAGATGGCCACCTAGAGATTCAACTCTAGATGGCAGGTGGACTAGGAAGCCCTTTGGCTTATTGAAAGTCCAACCTATCTATCTAAGTATACCCCACCCTTCTTAGGTATGTTGATTTTATTTTTAAATATATTAACACTACTAGCACCTACACAATCAGCTGATAATCTGTTCCATTCGTTAACTGTTCTTTGTAAAAAAAGAAGCATGAAAACAAAGATTTGGCTAACTGCAATGATATTATTATATTACGTAGCTACACGAGTATTACGTACTAGGTACTTAATTACGCATGTTGTGTGTCATACTATAGTGTTGACAAAAGAATAATAGTAGCTTCAAATGTGACGATAATAGTTGATGTATTATAGTATAGTTCTGAGGGAGGTGTAATTATTTCAAATGTAACAAAAATCCCCTTGCACTTGGTTGCCGATTACGTCAAAACCAGGCAGCAGTACTCCTGGCCGATCCCTTTGCAAAAACTCTTAATCTAAACTGAGCCACTGAATTCGCCCACGAGGAATGTGCTTGGCCCACATTCAGGTGATATAATTTTGGGTGGTTACATGCAATGTTGGGGATGTAGAAGCACATATTCAAATAATTCAAATACACACAACCATTCAGTAGCTCGTGCAATTGGGTGGACAGGTCGTTACACTGGGATTCCCAGAAATTGTTTCTCTGTCTTCAAATTAGGGCCTGTATTAGTGCTGTTGCCATGGCTAGTTTGATTTCCACATTTTGTGTAGGGGATCCACCAGGGCTAGTTTTGCCTGGCAAACAGCCCTGACGTGTGAGGGTGGTAACAGTTATATATTACATTGCGTTTGGCATGTAATAATAGGTAAAGTAAAAATTACACTCCAATGTAAAAAAAAACAATGTCTGGTGTAGTAACTGGAGCCTCACCACAGTGCCAATATTCACGTACATTCCACATAAATGAATTGTATTTTGTAAATTTCAAAAATTTCAGAAACCAAAACGTACTATTTAATGTACCCGTATTACTAAAAACTCTCTGCTGCATTAATTGAACTAGCGAGATTTATTCGACTGATCATATTACCGATTTCTGTGGCGCACAGTTCGTTCTTTGTGCACTGGGTGGCGCTACCGGTCTCTGGGTACTGCTCTTCCCACCAGGTGGCACAGAATGTTCACTGACACTTGCGTTGGCTGTAGACGCCTCTGCAGGTGGTCGAGAAATCTGTTCCTTGGCCGGCTCTGTTGTCTTTTTCGATGAGTTTGATGGCAGTGGTTTAGCGGAGGCTCTGGTCATGTCCTGGAGCAGAGCCTCGCTCCGGGACGTGAACCGCTGCTGGACCGATGCTGACTTTGCTCTCGCTAAAATCTTCTTCTGCATCACCTCACCTGTATGTGTGTCAACACAAAACAAACTTGTGACAAATATATCCTTGTATGTCAACACAAGACAAACTAGTGACAAATGTATCCTTGTATGTCAACACAATACAAACTAATGACAAAAATATCCTTGTATGTCAACACAAGACAAACTAGTGACAAATATATCCTTGTATGTCAACACAATACAAACTAATGACAAATATATCCATGTATGTCAACACAAAACTAACTAGTGACAAATATATCCTTGTATGTCAACACAAAACAAACTTGTGACAAATATATCCTTGTATGTCAACACAAAACAAACTTGTGACAAATATATCCTTGTATGTCAACACAAAACAAACTTGTGACAAATATATCCTTGTATGTCAACACAAAACAAATTAGTGACAAATATATCCTTGTATGTCAACACAATACAAACTAATGACAAATATATCCTTGTATGTCAACACAATACAAACTAATGATAAATTGAAATATATCCTTGTATGTCAACACAATACAAACTAATGACAAATATATCCGAGTATGTCAACACAATACAAACTAATGACAAATATATCCTTGTAAACTGCAATGGTTCACTAATGGCCAATTATGCTCAAAATCAATGCGTCAGATAGCTGTTTTGTCAACTGTACGGTTGTATTAAAATAGTTTTTATTATTCTGTAACTTTTATATACACACAATGTATTTTGGTTATCTGGTAACATTCCACTGAGGTAATCTTTGACGTCTCTTTATTAATTACTGAATATGTTTAAAACACCAATGAATGTTACCATAAAATTACACTTATTTGCAATTTGTTTTGAAATTTAACTCCACTGCTACATTTAATTTGATTAAACAACATTTACAATTGGATGTTAAACAGCTGTTGGCATTCACAATGTCATTCATAAACATAAAAGTCAAACACTAATTTTAATTCAATTTGGGCAAATTTGTATAACAATATTTTACACTAAAACTGCCTTTTTACAGCTTCAAACATTTATTTCATGTGCCAGCTTAGAATAGATTATTTATTGTTAAACTAAAAATGTTAACAAAAGTATCCACAAATTTGCAACAATGCCAATACATCGTGTATGTCTATATTTGAATAAAGAATATCAGGCACTTATGCAGAATTCGGACCCACCATAATTTTGTCATTATAACTGTATGTTTACCAACATTTGGTAATTCACTTTGTAAATTCAGTTATTCAACATCTTCTCACGCATATTTGTGTTTTAGCACATTTTTGAGGTCGAAAAGATGGTGCGATCAGCATAAACAAACTGTTTATCGCTCATTCCATGTGCATGGCACAGTAACACACGGCCGCTGTGCTTGTGGCTGGCACAAATCGGGGCCCAATCGGAGCGCTATTTGAGTCTCAAAACGCAATATTTGTAAAATATAAATATACCTGGGAATGCTAATTGATTAGGGTTAGGATTTAGAGTTAGTGTGAGGTATCAAATGTAGGCAAATATACAGTTATAACACGTTATAAAGGCTCACTTAAAGTGGGTCCGAATTCTACATAAGTGCCGAATATCAGACTGAGATGAAATGGAAACAACGAACTCACGATCCTTCATTTGCTTCTGAGCTTTCCTGACGTCTTGTACTAACAGCTGCTCAGTGATCCGCTCTTTGTTCAATGCCATTCGCCTCTTTCTGTTTGTTGCCCAAGTCAGACTGTTCAGTTTGGGCACAGACACAGAACGTCCCGGTCCAACTTTCTTTGGTGGAATCACAGAATTACGCCTTCGCGGGTAAAACACATTGGCTTTGAGTGGTGAAAGACGGCGAGCTCGTATAGGTGAATGATGGACTTTCCTGCGTTTGGGCGTTAGTGGCTGCTTGCCACTGGTCGGTCTCGTGCCAGAGAAGGACGGCTTTGGAGCCGTTGACAAGACAAGGAATGTGTTGTCCTCAGAGGTCTCAGTCGTCTCCTGCTCGTCGGTGGTCGACGTGTCATCGTCAGAGAAGCTGGGAGTTTCCCCGGCTGGCCAAGGTTCAGCTGTGTCATGTAAATGACTCAGTTCAGTTGTTGTATCTACTATACGGCATGACTGACATGGTTTTGTGACACAGAGAGCTGTGTCACCTTGTAGACACGGTTCTGTGTCATTTCCGACAGCTTGACGCGACTGACATGGTTTGTTGACGTTGTCCTCTTGTTGACACGGTTCTGTGTCAGTTTTGACTGCTTGATGCTGACGACGCGACTTTGTGCGCTTCTCAAAACTCTGGAGAATACTACTCAAAGCCGCGGCACGAATACGAGGTTGATCAGTGCTGCCACCTGGTGCCCGTTCCTCTTGGTGTTCTTGCACTGCATCTCTCGACGTCACATCCCGGTCCTCCTCCTCAGGTCTGTCTCCTGACGACGCCGTCACATCCTCTGTAAGCCCCCCCGTTCTCACACCAGAGGGCACTGTTTCACTGGTCAGTTCGACTGACTTGCCCCTTTCCTCAAGGGGTTTTGTCTTGACCTCCAGCTGCTCCCTGGCTGGGACATGGGGCCTTGCGTCGTAGAGGTCCTGCTCCATGTCAGAATTTGGTTCCGATTTGACAGGGATGAACACTTCCCCGAGAACCCGGCCCACTCCCACCTCCTTCCCTATGAGATCCGGGCTCCCTCTCAGCCCCTCCTCCGGGATCTCGGTGATGTCTGCCTCCGTCTCCTGTTCCGACTCTGACGTCGGTTCGGACTTGATGCAGGACAGCTGTGTCGGGTTCGCAAAGACACTGTCGTCATTCTCGTCATAGTCCGACAGCAGCACGATGTCGTCGTCTTGTTGCGAGAACACGGCACCTGACATGTCGGCGTCACCTTCCCTGTCGTTGGCGTCATCGTCGCTGCCGTCATCGACACCTCGACGACTATCGTCACCATCAGAGTTATTGCTGTTGTTGTCACACTTCGACTCTGTCACATCTATCATTTCCATGTCGTCATTAGAACCACCGACGTCATCCTTAGACTTTGGCACATTGTCCACTGCTGTGTCATCGTCACTGACATGACCTGTTGACCTGACCTCTCCAACAGACGGTGGAACATCCCCGACTTCACTCAGAGCACCGGAAAGGTGTTTCTCACCTGTAGCAGTCTCACCATTCACCTGTTGCTCTAAGTCACCAGTGACATCACAGTCAGTTGTACTTCCTTTGGAAGCATTCATCTCTTGTAAATTGTTCCCCACTTCTGCAGTCGACAGCGCAGAATTCATCGAATGTTCCTGGCAGAGGGACGTTGTGTCTTTGCCTTGAGGCTGCACCAGACAAGCACTGATGTTGTTCAGATTCTCAGCAAAGTCAACGAAGAAGTTACGGTGCCGATTGCGTCTTTTGACCAAGTCAAAAACATTCTCAACCTGCATCGACTCAGGTGGCTGCAAGGCAGTCTTGTCCCCTGAATGACCATCGGTTGTGGTTGTGGTGATGTCGTTGCGCTGTGTCCGAAAACGACCCTGAATAGAGCTGCATTCCGCACACTTACATATCATGAAATCGGTCAAGCGTACTTCCATCTTCTGCTTGCCCAGTGACACTGCAGACTGTGTCTCCACAGTCCTACTCTCTGTCATCTCGACTACACCTGTCTCTGATGATGACCCTATCAGCGGCAAACTGTCATTTGTGTTATGATCATCGCATGGTCCAATATCATTGCAAACAGAGCTCTTGTCACTAGGCATGATGTCGCCTGACTGTTCTAAGTCCTTTGGCTGCTCATTGTCGTCAATCCCTTGAACGAGAACCTCGTCATCTTCCATCTCTCTCGATAACTGTGGCATATCCGGAGAACTTGCCTGACATTCAGCAATTGAAGGCCGTCGTGAAGCGTTTGGCATATTTGGAGAACTTGGCTGACATTCAGCAATTGAAGGTCGTCGTGAAGTGTTTGGCATATTTGGGGAACTTGGCAGACATTCACTAACTGAAGGCATTTGTGTAATGTCTGGATCGGAGGGTGGGGTTACAATGTTGCTTCGCTCTGAATCGTCATCTTCCTTCCTCTTGTTACAGGCGTGATCCTCTCCGGCCACAGGAAGACCCAGTGAGGCATCATTGTCACTATTGGCTGAAGCATCACTACTGGGCTGTACAACCCCGGCCTGCATCCGCATCCGCATTATTTTCCTCTTCACAACACTGGTCAAGGGTTCATCGGAATCAGTGCTGCCATCTTGGTCTACATGTTCCGATATGCGCGCATCTTCAGGGCTGACATCTGGGTTAAGTCGGCATGAAAGGTTTAAAGTCTGGCCGCCTTTTCTCAATGACAAAAGAAACCTTGACTTACAATGAGGCGATTGAGGTTTACTGGGTGAATCTTTGTCTTTGGATGTGACAGGTTCATCTGACGATGATTCAACATCCGAGGGACCATGTTGAAGGTGTCGCTTGCGAGGACGTTTCTTTTTCTCGTCATACATTGAAGTTATACATTCATCAGATGATGACAATTCAATGGTAAATGGATCAGTGTGATTGTTTTGTGTATTGGATGTACTTGGTGTGCAGTCATTCCATGCAGTCGCAGTTTCGCTGGAAGATAACACATCATTTGATGTTTCTAGTGAAGACGAAGACTTTGACGGCACGGGTGGTATAATGCACCGCTTACATGGTGGAGCAGTCTTGCCACGTTTGGTTGTCACAGATTTATTTGACAACGACTTGGAGCTCGACTGTTTGGTTTTAAGATACCGTTTACGCAAAGTTCCACCTTGGTCCACTACCATAATATCTCCTGAAGACGACTCTGTATTGAGTGCTTCAGAATGTGACGAGTCTGGTGCTAGATCTGGCAAGTCATCATTTGCAAACATCGGAGCAGCTTCGAAACGACTCTTTCCATACGTGCCAACCACTTCATGCTCCACGGTATCGTCACCAGTGCCAAAATCGGAATAACCTGCAGATGATCGACTGCCACTATGTTGCTGCCAGGAACCAGCACTGGCAGAACACGGACTCTGCTTGATTGACACTTTCACGTGCGGCCTCATGACGCTTGGAGCACTATCGACATTGTCACTGTCAGAAATCACAACGCAGTCATCGTCACTAGCGGGTGGGCTATGGGGTGGAGTTTCAACCGGCAGGGATCCCTTGACTTTTCCAGCGGCTGGCTTCCTTCCACTGCCCAGGTCTTTCCTTCTCCTTGGGGAAGCAGTTGACTTCCTCTTCTTTGATGGTGAGCACCCATTTCTGAGCAAACCACGGGAGGTCGACTGGCCATTTTGGTTCAATGAGTCGTGTGTAGATGTGTCTACCAGGGCTCTGTCTCGCCGCAGTTTCAGCTTCTTGCGCACCTTGCTTGGAGACAGCTCGTCGCTGGATGCCATACCTGAAAAATTACCATGGGCTGATACAAAGAAGTGCAAGGTTTATAGCTAATTAAGTTGCAATTAAAACCCCTTCCCAATAAGTGTAACCCACTGTAAATTATGCTCATTGACAATAACTGATATACATAAAAATGTAGACGTTATGCAAGTTTTCTATGCACTATTGCTTCAAAAAGCATGTAGCATTGCCAAAATTATCTAGAGTGATTTAAATGACTGTCCACACTCCACGTTGTAAAGCCATTTTGAAAAGGCCCTAACATTTTAGATCCGTTAGCTGGGTGATTACCCTGCATGCTGTGAAATGTTATCTATTTGCGCTTGCCTGGGCTGAATCAACTGTATCTGCAACGGTGCAAAACGAGCTACATTGGCCAAATTGTCCGTCCTGCCATTGATGTAAAATCTGATTTGTGGGAGTGGTGGTCACGCAGCTAAGCACCGGACTGTCAATTGAGGGGACGGTGGTTCAATCCCACCTGACACTGTTTTGAAACTTAGGTAATTTTTTAACCCTATATTTGCCAGTGTCTTTCGGAAGAGACAATCCCACTAAAAGCAAAAGACATCACCATTTTGCCTTGTTCTCCGTGCTCTTGTTCTTGTTCTTGTTGTGGTTAGCTCATCACTCTATGTTAGCCACATATTTGTGACTAGAGTATTGTCGAGCTTGGTTTTCAGAGTTGTCCTTCTCTAGAATTAGTGAGTCCACTACAGGTTACACATTTACCCCCTGTGTGGGATCTTTTACTGCCCCTGGCATAGACACCAGATAGAAGGGACCACCGGCTTTTAGTGTCTCTTCCGAAAGACACAGGCAATGTGAGGTGAACGAAATTGCCTAAGTTTCGAAACGGCGGTAGGTGGGATTGAACCACCGTCCCCTCGATTGACACTCTACCGCGCGACCACCGTGATCGATAGCGGGTGTCCTTGATTAATACTATTATGAATAGTTAACAAGTCCTTATGCTTGCACATGTGACTGTAAACTACTTAATTACTGCCATATTTAATGTAGCTAATTTATATTAGTTTGATTATTGGTATAATTTTCCATTTTAGCATACCGTACGTACTTTAATGTGTTGGTTAGGCTATATTAAATTTATTAATTATCATAAGTGATGATAATTTATAATTAATATTTATAAAATTATAAATGTGACTTTTGTATGTCATCACCAGGGTATTATTTGATGACAGTTTTACATGAATTATTATTTAGTTCTGAGTATATATGTAATTTGTATGTTAAAAAACTATGATACATTATATATTAATTGAATAAAAAATACAGGTATGTATTGGCTTTCATCATAGTTTACAACACAACCAGTATAATATTTTTAAATAAAATTGCAGTTTCATTAATATTTCATCTATGTACTTGAATGAAGCACTGTTGTATTTTAATTGATTACTATTATCAGCAGAAAAAAAAAAAATTAAATTATTGGCAAATGACAAGACAAAATTTGTTAGAAAATTGTCAGAATTTTGTTATTTTAAATTTCTAAAAATTGCAGTTTCCCTAATATTTCATCTACCATTCATGCACCATTGCACTTCAATTAGTGATTATGACCAGGGGAAAATAAAATGAATTCAAAGTGTGTGGTTTATAAGAAAAATTACATATATATATATATTAGCAAACCGTCAGAAAACCTCATGAAATTTGTAACTTTACTTTGTAGTTTGTTTAATATTTCACTTAAAGTTAAAGACATGAAACAACTACCACTGTACTTCTTATAGTGGCTACTATCAGGGACAATTTTTTTTCAAAAGAAAAATGTTGTCCAACCACCCTACTATTGTTTTTACAAAAAATGAATTCTTAAATTGTTCAGTATGGGCTGTAGGTAGTAGGTACTATGAAACATCTGGTGTTGTTGGTTGTTAGTTGTACGAAATTTGAGGATACATGTACTGGGAAGTGCATCTAGGGGGCTGAATGTGTCTTTTTTTGTTTGTTTTTTTGGTGGCCGGAAGAATGCTGCCAGTGGAAACGTTCACATTTGCTGAAAGTGGTATGACTGATATGCTTAGTCCGTAAGTGGCATGAATAACAAAAGTAAGTACGGATGACAGAAAACGCACTCTACAACAACCTGAACAAGTGCCAAGAGTTCAAATCAAGTGATCAAGAATCTAACTTTTTAAATATTGTAGTGTCGTGGTAGTTGTAACATACCTCCCAAACTGCATCTGGAAAATTAAAAACAATACAATATCAGTACAAACCTTCGACTATAAAACAAAATGATGATGCAGCATAAACTTCAGAAGTTTGAGGAACTTTCAAAAGCTGGACCTACGCGACGTCGCCGACGGTCACTGGCCAAAGCCGGTAGTTGGATTCAGAAAGAAACTTGCGCAAAACATTCCGTCTTAAGTGGTGCACATACTTTCTTCAACTGAACTACTAACACGTGTTAGAAGCAAACACAACTAGGTAAAGTGGATACGTTTTGATGACAACGAAACCGCTTTCGCTTTGCTAAAGCCAATAGAATTGAAATATTGTTGACTTATTTCGTACTTTGACTCGGGCGTCATTACAATGTATAGCGGCCTCTGGCGAATAATTGACAACTTAAAATGCACATGTTTTCGTATTTGTCCGCTAGGCAAAAGTGTTTCACACGGATGGGATCAAACATACATAATAATATAGATTATAATTATATATATCTATCTATGGCTTTGGGATTAACATTTTAAATATATACCGTACTAAGCGACGTGGCGTTCGAGATTGAGCGAGATCTGTACGCGTTTGGTCACATCCAAAATTAGCAGTAAACAAAATAAATTCACAACACTGTCAACAGTCAGTGTTGCTTTCCATGTCAGCTGGGAGGGAGGGAGGGAGGGTAGAAAGAGGGAGGGAGGGAGGGTAGAAAGAGGGAGGGAGGGAGGGTAGAAAGAGGGAGTAGAAAGAGGGAAGGAGGGTAGAAAGAGGGAGGCACAGAGAGGGAGACGGAGGGAGGTAGGAGCAAGGAAGGGAATGGGTTAATTGAGTACACATATACTGCATGAAATCACTGCATTCAGCAACTACAGCTTAAGAAAACATGCACACAGTTTCTATTCTGATCGATTTCTTCCCTATCACATTCCCCCAGAATGAAACGAAGAAAGAGATGAATTGTGACAAAACACTTTACTTGTTCACCAAGTCCATCCTGTTTGTCACTGGGGACAGTGCAGACAGCATTGTGCCCAGCTAAAGCACATACAGTGGCATACAACACTCTTTAACAGCAGGCTGATCCACTTTAAAATTGCCAGCTCAGCAATCAGCTGTATGGGTACATACCACCAATTGATTTTCCATAGGCGGCCAATGTAACGTTTCTTTGGTTTCCCGCCAAGTTTTTCTATCGATGTTATTGAAAATTTCAGACACTAAGTAGCCTCCATTCACACATATATAAAATTCATGAAAATGACATCTTTTTCTCCTACAATCCACTCTCCAACCTGACACCCCTTCATGTTTGCTTCAACCAGTGGCCGATTGCCAATGTTGACACCTCTAGGCCAAATTACACCTGTATGCATATGCACCTTTTCACTGTCTGACAAATGTCATTATTTCGCAGCTGTGATATCACGCTACGCAGAAATATCATTTCCATTCAACCAGTCCTACATTTAGTGCTTCCAGAAATTTACAAAAAGTGCACAATGCAGTTCTTTTAAGCAGGACTATTATGGATAATGGTGTATGACTCAATTTGGTGGTATGTCCCCATATGCATATAGGGCAAGGTCTACTATATCATGAATAGAGATCAATCCCCCAATACATTTCAGGCTTTCAGCAGGTGGGGAACAGTGGCAAACTGCAACCTTTTGGACCCTAAAGTGCCCTTAGAATGATTCAATCAAATACAGATTTCTTATGTATACATCATGTAGTGGCTTTACCACCTGACATATCTATGCAATATCAGAGAAAAATATACTGAAAAGGTTTAGAAAATATATGCCAAAAAGTTGACAATTTACCAGTTTTGGGGCCCTTAGAATGATGCAGTCAAATACCGATTTCCAATGAATAGTGGCAATGGCAGTATCGGAAAGACAGAAAAAGTTGCCAAATGGTTTGTGATAATTATATGGCAGCTAAAGACACCCAACATAAGGAGGCAGAGTGTTGGAATAAGTCATATGTCTCCTAACTTTCAGCCTAAAATGTGATCAATCCATTAAGAGTAACGGGGGCAGTTCATGGTTCTGATAACATCATTGATTACTGAAATATATTTTTAAATAATAATAAATGTTATTCTCCCCATGGGGAATTTTTTTCGGTTCAGTCAACATTCATAGTAAGTGCTATGTAAAAGATAGATACTATAAAATATTTACATACATAACAAAAATAATTACAGAGTTGATAGATAAATATATATAATGATCTAAAATTAGTTAATTAAATTACAATAGTAAACAGTGTAATTAACTGAGCATGTCAAAGACACACATCACAGTTAAACCCTTGCAACCTACAAAATCTAGAGTAGCCAACGATAATGTTGAACTAAACATCAAACAGATTCTTTGTATGGTTATACACATTTGATGCATAATTTGGGTGCTATCTCTCCAAAGTCGATAACAAATTGTTTACTTGAACATGTTAGGCTTGTTGCAATGTGGATGATTAATTATACAGCTTGAGTGTAACGATTACCGGTACCCATGCATACACAGAGAACCATGCTAAGCAAAACCAAAACATATGAATAGTAATTGGTGATGTGGAACAGACATTTCGTGAACCATAAAAACCAAGATAATACCAAATATTCACAACTCTGCCATATATAGAAAGTCTAGGCGAGGCCCAAACAAGGAACTCCGATAAGGAGTTATTATTTTCGAATGCAGGAAATAAAGTCACAGGAAAAGTCATGGAAATAAAATCACAGGGGAGAAAAGAGCTACTGACAGTTCTTGTAGATTCACTTTCTAACCTCTCCTGAGCAAGAAAACAAAGACCCACAGAATAGTCCTGCGGTTGGTCTGAAGTTGAAGAAGTTGGTCACACAGAATGGGTGTTTGCGGGCAGGAAGGCCATGGGAAAAATCATTGTCACCACACGCGGAAACGTCATTACTGGTCTCTCGGCCCGCCTCCTGCATTTGCATTCTCCCTAACTTCTGCATCACAACATCGGCCAAAGGTTCATCAGAACCAGTGCTGCCATCTGGGTCCGATTCATGAATATTCTCAGGTGATAATGTACACTGTCTACGTTTAACGTGTTGTCGGCATGAACGTTTTAAAGTCTTGCTGCAGTTTGATGCCAGCGACAGGTGCAACTGTGACTCAGGTTGAGATGGTTTAACAGGTGAGTCTGTGCATTTGTGTTGGCATTTAGGTGCCACAGGTTCATCTGGCAATGATTCAGGTTTAGGTTTAAAGCGTCGCTTGCGAGAACCATTCGCTTTCTTGCCACGCATCGGTGCTGAAAACTCATCAGATGACGGCAATTCAAAGGTTGAAGGTGCAGGTTTAGTGTTACGTTTGTGGGATGCAATCTGTACATTGTTATTTCTGGCAGCTGCTGTTTCACTATAAGATGACACGTTGTTTGGTGATCTATTCAAAGCATCCAATGAAGATGAAGGCTTTGACGGCACAACAATGCACTGTTCACATGATGCAGCAACTGTCTTGCCACACCTGATTGTCACACATTTACTTGATGACAATATGGTGTTTGATTGTCTGCTTTTAAGGTATCTTTTGCATGAAGTAGGCAATTTTTCAGCTGTACCTTGCTCAACTACCGCAAATTCTCGTGAAAATGACTCACTGTTGAGTATTTCTTGTGCGATATGACGCTTACGCAACTTCAGTGAGACCAATGGAAGATTGTGTGCCAAATCTGGCAGCAATACAACTACGTCAACTCCCACTTTTTGCAGTTGCTCAACAGAACCACCCATTGCACATGTGCCGGCATCTTCACATTTCACAGTGCCATCATCAGCATTACAGTCGGAATAACTTTCAAGTGAGCCTTTGTCACTGTGAACTTGCCAGGCATCATCACCAGCCGAGCATGAACTCTGTTCAATTGACAATTTCACATGCGGCTTGCTAACAATTGCAGAATTGTCGTCATTGTTACCGAAGGATATCATGATGGTGTTGCTGCAACTATTTTATGGTTACTCGGGATGTGGAATATCAGCGGGAGGCAATATCTTGTCTCTCCCTGCTGTCTGTTGATATGGTTTCAGCCTCTGGTGCAGCTCCCTCATTGGATGCCACCCCAGTCATACCTGGAAAATGACCACGGGTCAGATATGGAAATCTAGATGTTAACATGCAAGGTTTACAAGAAATTAAATTGCTATTATAATTAATTCTCTCCCAATTTGTTTAGCCCGTCCAGTCATTATCATTTTATGTTCACTTTTAAGCTCTTTACACTATAAAAACACTACAATAATGGTAGCCTTGTGGGATTGTGTCTTGTGCAAGTCTTACATGCATTGTCATTCCCCCATTACCGTTGACAATGTCAATGTCAGTGGCACTTGTCTAAAAATGTGTATAAGTGTCAAAATCATCTCAGAGTGATCTGAATAATATGTAGGTGAGGTAACTTTAATATCTAGCTCAATTATTTTATGTCTGTAAATGTCATGATTATTATACTATACTTATATGTTTTGTATCTATACTAGTCTATACTGTTAGACAGCCTATATACTGTTAGACAACTACAAAAACCCTGTCCCTACGGCTATACGGCTACAAAAAAACTACAAATACTTCTTTTGCCATTATTTGCTGAATTTTACCGCTTGTCGACGTTGTTGCTACATTTTCAAATCATATGTGGTGCATATCCTTTCTGCAATCTAACTATTACCACGCGCTGGTAGTAAACACAACTACGTGAAGTAGCTATGTTTTGATGTCAACAAAACCACTTCCGCATAGCTATAACCACTTGAGCGATATTACAATGTATGGCGACATCTGGCGACTATTTGATAAAATAAAAGAGGCGGACCGCGCGGAAACGGCAGACGGCAGACGACATTCATGTTAGATGCTACCGATCTTTGTTCCACTTCCACATTTACAAGTGTTGTTGTTGTTTGCGCGTGCGATCGTAACTATATCGGAGACTTTTGTTATTGTGTTGAACTAATAATTCGAAATGTAAAACCTGAATGGTGTTGCTTGCATTTATAAAATCTTACAAATACAATTTTAGGCCCTGTTAATTGACCCTAGGAGTACTCGCTCACTTGAAAATAGAAGTCTCACGGCCACGCAGACAGCAGCGACATCAGTGGCCATTGCCCCCGCCAATCCCGAAAAAAATAGGATTGTGGGATCAGAAGACCAATAACTGGCTGCCTGATTGATAGAGTCACACAGTACATTGGGTTTCTGGATGCCTGTGTAAAACTTCCCAGTCCTACCATTTCGCAAAACATTGTCATCATTCGAAGAGGATTAAGTTAGGAATTATCCACTTATGTCGCTGGCTGCAGCATAAGAGTTAACAGTGTAATAAAAATGTCATTTTTATGTGCATGATGGCTAATGGCTGTATTAACATAGATATGTGGAGTTGGTCTTCAGCCAGTAACTTCATAACATGTAATGTTGCGTGTTACAATTCATAAATTAAGGATAGGAATTACAAAATTTAGTGGCATTTTCCCAGTGCAAAATCCACTACATCTTAAAGGAAAGTCGTAGGGGTGGTGGCAGACAAACGCACATATCTCGTAAACGTAGAGGAAACGTGCTCAGCTCGTGTGTTACCCCGGCATATATATATGAATGCACTAACAGAGAAACAACAGGAGACGGTCCAGGTTTGTGAAACACAATCTGTTAGAATAATCGTGGGAGTTAAGAGAGCTGATCAGAGAAACTTGATGAAATGAGAGTGGGTTGGAATGAAGGAACGTTCTAAGAAGAAATTGGCGAGGAGTACATGGGCTGGTTGTGTGAAAAAAATGGGAGATAAAAAATTGGCAAAGAGAAATGGAGGCGATGAAGACCGAAATTGCGATGGGGGATTACATTAAAGGTGACATAGAAAGAGTGAGAGAAGAATGGAAAACAATAATAGCTAGATCGAAGGAATCGGAAGCCGCTGACAGAGAACATAGTAAGAAAAAAAAATGAGAGTAAGAAAACAACAAAATGGTAAAGGAAGTCATGGTCAACTCACCCCTGACGACAGTGATTCCAATTTAAGAAAATACTAACAACAAAATGCAATTTGACCCTAGTCTACTAACCGGGCAACTATTATTTTGAATCCTTAAGTGATGCGCGGATAGCGTAGTGGTGAGTGCATCCGACTGGCACGCCGGCGGCCCGGGTTGACTACCCGGACGCAGCAGGCCTGATGTATTTGGTAAAACAGCCAACGGACACAGACTGACATCGTTGAACTGTGTCTGTGCGGCAGGTCGTGCACAGTGCTATACTCCATGCACATTGACATGCCTCGTAACCTACATAAAAAGTTCCCGATTGTCGCACAGGCCGCTGTACAATAATAATACACCGGTAGTCCTATGTGTGTACCTCAAGGCGAAATAGGCTAGCGCAAGTACAGACATCGAAGGAAAGAAGAAAAAGTCGGAAGAAAACGGTTCCCCCTAGTTCGCTTAGATCACAGATGCCGCCATCTTGAAATCTGACGTCGTCAGAAACGAAGATGGCGCGTCTGCTGTATTTTCGTGACGTCACAGTAGCGCGTTGTCTTCCGGGTTGGCGCCATTACTACGCCGCGCAGCCGAACGCTGTCAAGAGATGGTAGTTTCTTTAGAGTAATCATCGTTATGGGATTTATGCCTTTGGCTCGAGTGGGGTGAAGGGACCGTGGGCGTCGTTAGTCACCGTACATATTGTAACGCTTTTTTTGTGTGTTTTTTCAGGTGTTTTCGCCTAGCAACGATGCACACACATACACACGCACACGCACACACGCACACACGCACACACGCACACACGCACACACGCACACACGCACACACGCACACACGCACACACGCACACACACACACACACACACACACACACACACACACACACACACACACACACACACACACACACACACACATACACATACACATACAAACACACACACCTGTCCACGGGTGACGACTTCTGGCAGCATCGCTGACCGACCAGGCCCAATGTTGTGAAGACTGGCGATGCGGTACAACCTGTAGACAGTGAGTGAAGCCTTGTGCTTATCGAGTACAACCATTTCGTGCATTATAACGTTTTGATGTAGATAATAATGTTAGGCCGATCACCGGAATAATCAAAAATAGCTTCACATAGACGCATGTATGTATCATAACAAGTGCGAGTGTACATTAGTTTTAGTGTTACAATTCTTACAAACTCGAGAAAACAATCGAAACGGTTTGGTTAGATGATTGATCTAGCTAGCTGTCATGCTATATGATTGATCATAACGAAGATGGCTTAGACTTCGAACAATTTCCTCGTAACCCATTCAGGTGGTGCGTTTTAGGGTCTAGCTAGGTCTCCAAGTTTTATGTGTTTTACCACAAAATATGCTTTGCTTGTATTAAGAAGTATATTGGGTGGATAAAGTGCAACGCAGCCGACTATACCAGCAGCAGGTACACCGTAACACATGCCCTTGTCAGCGAGCTTCTGTTGCACAAAGACAACTTGGCTACGTGAATTGCTGTATTTTAAAATAAGTAATATCAACATATGATGTTAAAATAAGGCACATGAAAGGTAACTTGAATAAGAGGCCGAGGTCATACCGCTGAATGTATCTTACGATTGATATACATAGGTACCATTCGCGCGAATGTCACACACATTCTCGTAAGCACACATTCATACAACCACTCAATAGGAGCGAGACCACATTTGCATTTTCCATAGGCGACCATTATAACGTTTCCTTCATTTTCTACTAATCTTGAAGACCAAACAGAGTCATCGTCGTGCCGTGAGAACTAACAAATACGGGTAAATAATCGACAGTGAGTGGAGTTTTTGGTTCTTTGCGTTGCCTACAATCATTTCGTGTGTTGTAAAGGGTTTGGAATGGATTATGATACTTCAGACACATCTTTGCACAGCCTGCATGCAGCACTAGAGTAGTGTCGTTGTTGACAAGTTTTAGATTTCAAGATTGCAGAGAGTAGAGTGCCACCAATTTTGAAAGGAATGTCTGTCGTTGAGTGTAGTATTATAAAGTCCAGTAGTACGAATGTTTAATTATATTCTACACATACTTCTATTTTCAACAGGCATAGGGGGAACGCTTTAGCAAAGTGACAACTGATCGAAGAATGGTATGCCCCATGTACAGTGTACTGTGAATGAGAGCAAGAATATGAATTCTAGACCATTTCCGACAGGAATACGGCACTAGTGTAGAATGCGAACCCACCCCACACGTTCCTACAATTGAAACTTCATTAAGAGATGCTCAGATAGCGTAGTGGTTAGCGCATCCGACTGGTACGCCGGCGGCCCGGGTTGACTATCCGGACGCAGCAGGCCTGATGTATTTGGTAAAACAGCCAACGGACACAGACTGACATCGTTGAACTGTGCTGCAGGTCATGCACAGTGCTATGCTCCTTGCACATTGACATGCCTCGTAAATTATATAAACATTTCCCGATTGTCGCACAGGACGCAGTACGATAATATACCGGTAGCCCTATGTGTGTACCTCATGGCAAAATAGGCTAGCGCAAGAACAGACATCGAAGAAAAATACGGAAGAAAACGGTACCCCCTAGTTCGCTTAGATCACCGATGCCGCCATCTTGAAATCTGACGTCGTCCGAAACGAAGATAGCGCGTCTGCTGTATTGTCGTGACGTCACAGTAGCTCGTCGTGTTCCGAGTTGTCGCCATTACTACGCCGCGCAGATAAACGCTGGCAAGAGATGCTAGTTTCTTGATAGTATTCATCGTTATGGGAGTTATGCCTTTGGCTCCAGTGGGGTGAAGGGAACGTGGGCGTCGTTAGTCACCGTACATGTTGTAACGCTCTTTTTATTGGGTTTGTCCAGGTGTTTACGCCTAGCAAAGATGCACACACATACACACACGCACACACGCACACACGCACGCACGCACACACAAACATACAAACATACAAACATACAAACATACACATACACACTCAAACATACACACACGCATACACACACGCATACACATACGCATACACACACGCATACACACACGCATACACACACGCAGACACACACACACACACACACACACACACACACACACACACACACACACACACACACACACACACACACAGACCTGTCCACGGGTGACGACTTCTGGCAGCATCGCTGACCGACCAGGCCCAGTGTTGTGAAGACTGGCGATGCGGGACAACCTCTAGACAGTGAGTGAAGCCTTGTGCTTATCGAGTACAACCACTTCGTGCATTATAACGTTTTGATGTTGATAATAATGTAAGCGCTATCACCGGGAGAATCAAAGATAGCTTGACATAGTCGCATATATGTATCATAACAAGTGCGAGTGTACATTAGTTTTAATGTTACAGTTCTTATAAACTCGAGAAAACAATCGAAACGGTTTAGTTAGTCGATTGATCTAGCTAGCTGTCATGCTATATGATTGATCATAACGGATATAAAGAAGATGGCTTATACTACGAATCATTTCCTCGTAACCCATTCAGGTGGTGCTTTTTAGGGTTTAGCCAGGTCTCGAAGTTTTACATGTTATACCAAAGATATGCTTTGCTGGAATTAAGAAGTAAATTGTGTGGATAAAGTGCAACGAAGCCGACTATACCAGCAGCAGGTCCACCGTAACACATGCCCTTGTCAGCGAGCTTCTGTTGCACACAGACAACTTGGCTACATGAATTGCTGTATTTCAAAATAAGTAATATCAACATATGATGTTAAAATAAGGCACATGAAAGGCAACTTGAATAAGAGGCCGAGGTCATACCGCTGAATGTATCTTAACATTGATATATGCATAAGCACGATTCGCGCGAATGTCATACACATTCTCGTACGCACATACATGCAACCACTCAATACAGTTATGTTCCTTTGCCAGCCATTACACCAAGCATAACGCACTACCCCTGCAAACAGTGTTTTTGGGAAGCAGCATGCAAAGGCAACCCACAGCCAGGCACTTTTGTACACATTTGATGTGTCTTCATTCCGAAACTTGTGTACATATCTTTCAATGTTTAGGGACCAATATTTATCGCAGTCACAAATTACTCGGCAGGCGGTATTGTATCTAGGGAGTGACGGAGACCGGCTTCATTTTGAGACATTGCCATGGATTCAATAGATACGACACAGAGACACATGGTTAAAAGCACAGCTTACTGGCCATGTCCCGAGCGCCATGCCGAGAAACGGGGAACGCTAAAAGTAAGACATACCAGTCATGCTGAACTGCTACACGTCGTGTTCTGAGAGCTGTTTTGTCGGGCACACTTCGGAATAAAACATGAAGATATGAAACCAAACAGCAGACACTTGGCAAGTTCAATTTGAAAATGAAACCACAAAGGAACTAACAAGCAATGGTTGTATCATATAATCTTTGATGTTGAACCACACAAATAGTTGTACACACTGCATTACAGAGTAAATCGTTGTGTGAACCTCGCCTGACATATTTCGATGTGTTTTTATTTGACATCAGGTAGGCCTGTAGAAGCCGTAAATACACCAGTAGGCGGTCGTTACCCTATGACAGCATCACTGACCAAACAGAGTCATCGTCGTGCCGTGAGAATGGGCGACTACGGGCAAATAATCGACAGTGAGTGGAGCTTTTGGTTCTTTGCGTTGCCTACAATCATTTCGTGTGTTGTAAAGTGTTTGGAATGGACTATAATACTTCAGACACATCTTTGCGCAGCCTGCATGCAGCATTAGAATGGTGTCACTGTTGACAAGGTTTAAATTTCAATATTGCAGAGAGTAGAATGCCAACAATATTTAACAGAACGTTTGTCGTTGAGTGTAGTATTATGAAGTTCAGTAGTACGACTGTTAAATTACATACTGCACAAACTTCTATTTTCAACAGGCATAGGGGGATAGTTTTAGTAAAGTGACAAGTGATCGACGAATGGTATACCCCATGTACAGTATACAGTAATTGAGAGCAAGAATATGAATTCTCGACCATTTCCGACAGGAATGCGACAGTAGTGTAGAATGCGAACCCACCCCAATTGTTCCTACAATTAAAACTTCATTAAGAGACGCGCGGATAGCGTAGTGGTTAGCGCATCCGACTGGCACGCCGGCGGCCCGGGTTGACTACCAGGACGCAGCAGGCCTGATGTATTTGGTATAACAGCCAACGGACACAAACTGACATCGTTGAACTGTGCGGCAGGTCGTGCACAGTGCTATACTCCATGGACATTGACATGCCTCGTAACCTACATAGATTGTCGCACAGGCCGCTGTACACCGGTAGTACTATGTGTGTACCTCATGGCAAAATACGCTTGCGCAAGTACAGACATCGAAGAGAAGAAGAAAAAGACGGAAGAATACGGTCCCCCAATTCGCTTAGATCACCGATGCCGCCATCTTGAAATCTGACGTCGTCCGTAACGAAGATGGCGCGTCTGCTGTATTGTCGTGACGTCACAGTAGCGCGTCGTCTTCCGGGTTGTCGCCATTACTACGCCGCGCAGCCGAACACTGGCAAGCGATGCTAGTTTCTTTAGAGTATTCATCGTTATGGGATTTATGCCTTTTGCTCCAGTGGTGTGAAGGGAACGTGGGGGTCGTTAGTCACCGTACATATTGTAACGCTCTTTTCATTGTGTGCTTCCAGGTGTTTTCGCCTAACAAAGATGCATACATGCACGCACGCATACACGCACGCGCACGCACGCACGCACGCACGCACACACACACACACACACACACACACACACACACACACCTGTCCACGGATGACGACTTCTGGCAGCATCGCTGACCGACCAGGCCCAATGTTGCGAAGACTGGCGATGCGGTACAACCTCTAGTCAGTGAGTGAAGCCTTGTGCTTATCGAGTACAACCACTTCGTGCATTATACCGTTTTGGTGTAGATAATAATGTAAGGCCGATCACCGGAATAATCAAAGATAGCTGCACATAGATGCATATATGTGTCATAACAAGTGCGATTGTACATTAGTTTTATTGTTACACTTCTTACAAACTCGAGAAGATAGTCGAAACGGTTTGGTTAGACGATTAATCTAGCTAGCTCTCATGCTATGTGATTGATCATAACTGATATGAAGAATATGGCTTAGAATTCCAATAATTTCCTCGTAACTCGTTCAGATGGTGCTTTTTATGATCTAGCCAGGTCTCCAAGTTTTATGTGTTTTACCACAAAATATGCTTTGCTTGTATTAAGAAGTATATTGGGTGGATAAAGTGCAACGCAGCCGACTATACCAGCAGCAGGTACACCGTAACACATGCCCTTGTCAGCGAGCTTCTATTGCACAAAGACAACTTGGCTACATGAATTGCTGTATTTCAAAATAATAATATCAACATCATTTTATGATGTTAAAATAAGGCACATGAAAGGCAACTTGAATAAGAGACTGAGGTCATACCGCTGAATGTATCTTAACATTGGAATATGCATAAGCACCGTTCGCGCGATTGTCACACACATTCTCGTACGCACACACTCATACAACCACTCAATAGGAGCGAGACCATATTTGCATTTTCCATAAGCGACCATAATAACGTTTCCTTAATTTCCCACTAATATTTATAAGCTCTGTTATTGACAATTTCACAGCATATTTACCCTCCATAGGTAGAGGTTCAATGAAACATTCGTTAACTTAAAATACCTCAGGCTCCCACAAACTTCTTTCAAACCTTACACCCCTCCATTTCTGCTTGAACCACCCACGGATTGCCCCTGATTACATCACCAAGCAAAACGACAACTGTATTAATACTCAGAAATGCACCGACTGACAGCTGTCATAATTTGACAGCTCTGATGCCACGCTGCACAAAAACTTCATGTATACTCACTCCACACTACATATGTGCTCACAGAAATTCAGACATATGCATAATGCTGATTTTATATGGTACTCTTTAATTGGTCGGGTAATGGCGGACGAACGCCTTATTGTGGTCTTACATCGATACAGTTATGTTCCTTTGCCTGCCATTACACCAAGCAGAACAAATTACTCCTGGAAACAGTATGACTGGAAGCAGCATGCATATGTAACCCATAGCCAGGCACTTTTATACACATTTGATTTGTCTTCATTCCGAAACAAGTGTACATATCTTTCGATGTTTAGAGACCAATATTTATCGCAGTCAAAAACTACTCGGTACGCAGTATTGTATCTAGGTAGTGCCGGAGACCGGCGTCATTTTGTTCATTCTGAGATATTGCCATGGATTCAGTAGCATACGACACGGTGACACATGGTTAAAAGCACAGCTAACTGGCCATGTCATGAGCGCCATGCCGAGAAATGGGTAACGCTAAAAGCTAGACATACCAGTCATGCTGAACTGCTATACGAAAAACAAAAGTTCTTTCAAACTACCTAGACAATAACGAGTTTGTAAGCCAGACTTGTGTGGGATGACCCACTTGTCTCGCGTCGTGTTCTGGTAGCTCTTTAGCCTGGCACACTTCGGAATAAAACATGAAGACCTGAAACTAAGCAGCAGACATTTGGCAAGTTGATTTGAAAACGAAACCACAAAGGAACTAACAAGCAATGGTTTATAATATAATCATTGATATTGAGCCACACAAATAGTTGTACGCATTACAAAGACTATTACATTACAGAGTAAATTGTTGTGTGAACGAAAGTCTTTTTTCGCCTCGCCTGACATTTTTCGATGTGTTTTTAGTTGACATCAGATAGGCCTATGGAAGACATAAAGACACCAGTGGGCGGTCGTCACCATATGACAGCATCACTGACCAAACAGAGTCATCGTCGTGCCGTGAGAACTGGCGACTACGGGCAAATAATCGACAGTGAGTGGAGTTTTTCGTTCATTGCGTTGCCTACAATCATTTCGTGTGTTGTAAAGTGTTTGGAATGGACTATAATACTTCAGCCACACCTTTGCGCAGCGTACATGCAGCACTAGAGTGGTGTCGCTGTTGGCAAGTCTTAGATTTCAAGATTGCAGAGAGTAGAGTGACAACAATTTTGAACGCTACGTCCGTCGTTGAGTATTATGAAGTTCACTATTATGAATGTTAATTTAGATTCTGCATAGACTTCTATTTTCATCAGGCATAAGGGGAAGGCTTTAGTAAAGTAACAACTGATCGAAGAATAATATGCCCCATGTTCAGTATATGAATTCTAGACCATTTCCGATAGGAATGCGGCACTAGTGTGGAATGGGAATCCACCCGAATTGTTCCTACAATTGAAACTTCATTAAGAGAGGCGCGGGTAGCGTAGTGGTTAGTGCATCCGACTGGCACGCCGGCGGCCCGGGTTGACTACTCGGACGCAGCAGGCCTGATGTATTTGGTATAACAGCCAACGGACACAGACTGACATCGTTGAACTATGCGGAAGGTCGTGCACAGTGCTATACTGCATGCACATTGACATGCCTCGTAACCTACATAGAAAGTTCCCGATTGTTGCACAGGCCGCTGCACGTTAATACACCGGTAGTCATATGTGTGTACCTCATGGCAAGATACGCTAGCGCAAGTACAGACATCGAAGAAAAGAAGAAAAAGACGGAAGAAAAAGGTCCCCCCCCATAGTTCGCTTAGATCACCGATGCCGCCATCTTGAAACATGACGTCGTCCGAAACGAAGATGGCGCGTCTGCTGTATTGTCGTGACGTCACAGTCGCGCGTCGTCTTCCGGGTTGGCGCCATTACTACGTTGCGCAGCCGAACGCTGGCAACATATCCCAGTTTCTTTAGAGTAATCATCGTTATGGGACTTATGCATTTGGCGTGCTGGTAAATTCATTGTTCTGCAAACTGCGGCAGGTGGCTCAACTGGTGGAAACGGGACAGGCGCGTGACGATTATGAAAAGCAATACAGGAAATAGAGCTCGACGCCGAATTCGGCGAAATCGCCTGCATTGATGAATTCAAGATGTTGACGCTTGCCAATGAAACTTCGATATAAGCGTGAACTGCTGATTATTTTAGTATTATTTGATAACACTTGTCTGTTTTGCGGTACGCAGTTAAAATGTGCTGAAGTGAAAAAAACACTTAAATTATTAGGGCCTTTTCAAAACGGTTTTACGACGTTTTGTCGATGCGCAGGCCTATGTGTTTGGAATGTCATTCTGCATCACACCCGCTAAAAGAAGTCGGATACATATTTTTTAAATTGTGTTTTTATCAATTTAATGTCGTTGAGTCGACGTAAATAAGCCGCGATTTGCGAATATGTCCCCAAAATTAAGGCTTCATCATTAATTTGTATTCTATATAATGCAGATATATATTTGTTTTTATAATAAATTAAAACAATATGGCAATTTTTTTTCGACTTCCCAATGAACAGGCTAGACATCGCCTTTGACAAAACTGGCCGGGGTTTGAGGCCCCCGATCTGTCTGGGCTGCGCTAACTCTTCGCGCCTTGTGACATCGGCTTATTTACATCGACTCGACGGCATTACATTGATCTAAAACACAATTAAAATATACATCTGACTTCTTTTTAGCGGGAGTGATGCAGAATGACATTCCAAACACATACGCATCAAAACAACGTCGAAAAAACGTGGAAAAATCCGTTTTGAAAAGGCCTTAATAACTTAGGCCAGTTACCTGGAAGATCTGATTGGTGATACGGATTGATACGGATTCTTACATAATTTTTGGTCAAAAATACGAATTGCCATCCCAAAAATATGGCATATCTGCGTTAGCAAAGTGACAACTGATCGAAGTATGGTATGCCCCATGTACAGTGTACTGTGAATGAGAGCAAGAATATGAATTCTAGACCATTTCTGAGAGGAATGCGGCACTAGTGTAGAATGCGAACCCACCCCAATGTGCTTCCACAAATCCACGTTAGTCGCTAGAGGCGCTAATACGCAACTAGACCCTAGTTGCGTATCAGCGCCTCCAGCGACTAACGTGGATTTGTTTGCTTGTTTTGCTGAACGCTTATTTAAATCATCCTCAATTAGCTATATACCGCGCAGGCACGTAGCCAGCGATTGTTTTTATGTGAGCATGCCGTACGTGGTCAATAGATAAAACAGCATGCCGTATGTGGTCAATAGACAGAACAGCCAAAACAACGCCATATTGGCAATGAATTCAATCGAACGCCCCGCGACGTTTCATCGACTATAAATGTACATTAAAGGACAAAAAAGGCTACGGCTCCGTGTCATACAACTAATACAGTTTATACAAAGTAACAATTTCCACATATACTCAATTTTTTTAAGTCAGCGGTTTACTCAGAATGTGACTTTAAAGTCTAAAATTCTAACGAAATCCACGATGGTCTAGACGCCGCCATAGGTGAAGGGTTAATTTGGCTTGGCCATTCAGCGCGCGGCATTCTATATCTCGGTCAGCTTCCGGCGACGTCGTTAAGGGTCAACAACTTCGAGTCTTCGACAGTTCGTTCAGTTGGCGTGACATCTAGCAGCTGCTTATAGACGTATATCTAAATCTGTGGTTAAATCTATGGTAAACTTTAGTAATAATGCCTTCGTGTTCGGCATACGGTTGCAATAACAGTTGAAACAACCGGTAGTATTGAAGCAATGGATTAACGTTGGTGATTTGCGGGCGTACTGTTTGGCACTTTGCTCGGTCCATTTTGAGGAGAAATGCTTTGATGTAGACATGTATCATCAGTTGATGGGATGATTTCAGCGATAACAATAATAGACAACTTTATATTTACCGTCATCAGCATGTTACGCGCGTTGCCGAGTTGCAGCCATTTCATGACAACAGCCAAACCCTATGCAGGGAATCTACGTGGAGAGCGCCTCGATCACCGTCGTGACGTCATTCTTCGTCTAAGATGGGGTAGCGCATAGAATTTGGATGGCTGGGTGTTAAAAAATATTTTTCTGGTAAACCGCTGGCGTTAAAAAATTGAGTATATGTGGAAATTGTTACTTTATATTAACTCTATTAGGTGTATGCCACGTAAAAGTTAACTTTGTTTGTCCTTTAATGTAGACATTATGCTTTCATATTGACGGACATGTTATACGATACGGGGATAGGACCTACATAGCCTACTACTACAAGTTTTTTCTTCTTGTGTATTCCCTTCAAACAATATTACGTGTATAGCATGTTTGTATAGTCTTAAATTGTATTGTTTGTTGAATGTTGTTTGAATAAATCATATTGAATATTGAATATCAATATTTAACTATGTGTGAAGACGTAGCAGTCTCGTGTGATGCATACGGTGAGCTGTAGATAGTGTTTTTTCGCCTCACCTGACATATTTCGATGTGTTTTTTTTGACATCAGGTAGGATTATAGAAGACGTAAAGACACCAGTGGGCGGTCGTCACCCTATGACAGCATCACTGACCAAACAGAGTCATCGTCGTGCCGTGAGAACTGGACACGCACACGCACCTTTCCACGGATGACGACTTCTGGCAGCATCGCTGACCGACCAGGCCCAACGTTGTGAAGACTGGCGATGCGGGACAACCTCAAGACAGTGAGTGAAGCCTTGTGCTTATCGAGTACAACCACTTCGTGAGTTGTACTCACTACAAAGACTTACATTACAGAATAAATTGTTGTGTGAACGAAAGTCTTTTTTCTCCTCGCCTGACATATTACGATGTGTTTTTATTTGACATCAGGTAGGCCTATAGAAGACATAAAGACACCAGTAGGCGGTCGTCACCCTATGATAGCATCACTGACCAAACAGAGTCATCGTCGTGCCGTGAGAACGGGCGACTACGGAGAAATGATCTACAGTGAGTGGAATGTGTTGTTCATTGCGTTGCCTATTCGCTTCGGCGTCACCGCAGTCCGGTGTTCGTCAAAGACGGAGCGAATTGTGATGGCGGTCGTCGACTTAGTAAATTCCCTTACGTTTGCGAAGGGCCGTGGGTCATTCTGATACCACAAATACACTACCAAGAGATGTGGTCGTCAGACCCGTACTCTAATACCGTATAATCACGAATAAGAGGTATATATAATCAGGTCTCAGAGGACCATTACACTGAGATGTTATGCTGTTAGGGAAAATCCACCCTGAAACAGAATCTGGCGGAAAATGTCAGGGAATTGTTTAAAAGGTGCCTTATTAATAAATGGGGGAACTTCTATTTCCTTAATAATCTACACTGTAGGCACAGTTTTGCAAAATATATTTATTTTTTGTCAAAAAGGGTTTAAACCTACGCCTCTTCTGACATCAATCATTAGCTTGTGTTTTTTGCTCGCTGCCCAGCGAAGAATTAAAACGAAATATTATACTAGTTGGCGCTATGATCGTAGCACCAGACGATCCTCTCGGGCGGTAAGTCGATTATAGACGAGGCGAAACGCAAGAGTCGGGTGACAAATGTGGTTTTACCGCTTCCCGTTGGACCTGCTACAATGCATGTAAACGGATGCTTCAACGACGTGTCCATGTCGGTGAATGGCGTGAGCATAACCCACTTTTTATCTTATGCATTCATCAAGACCCTCAATCAGTAGCTTTCCGATGATCTAGGGTAGCGCGATTTGACGGGAAATACCCGATCCAAGGATCGGTGGAATGTGATGTCATGGCTGGCAAAAACAACATGGGGGTGTATCACCTCCTATATTACTACTAATGCTCCTAGTTAAAAGCTAGAAAGGTGAATCACATAACATTGGAATCAGAGAAAGGAGCTCTTTCTATTATTGGAAGCATGTAACAGGTAAAATCAACATGAATATTTACAGTTTTTCACAGAAAACGTTATTGATGCGGTAATAGACTTTGGCAATGTCCTTGTAATGAATGGATCCACTTGCTGATTTGCGTCGATATAAATCGTAGGTAAGCATTGTATTTATTTATACAATAAAATAACAAATAATTAATGTTTTAATCCACCTCGGCTTATTATCTTGAATTCTCGTATATCAATGCGAGTTATATTATTCACTGTAGGATGTCCTGTATTATGTATCTGCATTTAAAAATAAAGTCTTGTTTAATTTTATGAAGGAAAAAATTACGGCGATGTGTGCGCCATATTGTTGCCAAACGTCCGCTTCCGCTTCCGAACCATGAATCTGCATAAGTCAACATTAATAATTATAGTTATGCATGTTAACATGTTTGATGTATCATATGATATAGCTTGACATATAAGCGAAGTTTTAATGTAATGCTACAACATAAATAAAGTCATATATTAGCTTACGTGTCTTACAAGTTGACACCACAATTTCGCTAGCTAAGGCTAGACATTGCTTTATACGCAAGTAAAATGGCTACCTTCATCGCAACTGAGTGTTCCGACCGCACGTGGTGGAAGGGGTTACAAGTGACGCTCATCCTATGGAGGTCACAACCGGTGTGGCGAACCGGGGTTTGGGCCAGGTAATTTCCCTCCCATAGGAACACTTCCGGCGGAAGTCGGTCAGTTATGAGGGAGTAATGGTTGTGACCAACCGTGCCAGGGAACGTTATGAGGAGCAACCGATGAGGTACCTCTGGCCGAACTAGTTACATTAGATTGTACTAAAGGCTATATACCCAGTGTCTCCCACTTCCTCATTCTCTCTTTTTATCTTTTTCAAAGTTTTTCTTTCAAACAGTAAATGTGTGACATTGACTGTTATTTTTAAGGTATTAAGAAAAATATTAATTTAATTAAATTCAAGGCTTTTAATGTTTAACTTTAAAACACATTTTGTTTTGTTTTAATCGTACACAACATCTCAGCTTCACGACAAGCCTTAGTAATTTTTTTGCACGTACGGAATACTATTTTATTGAAAGTTACACAAATACTGGAACTATTTTAAATTGTGAAAGAGTTAATAGCATGCATTAAATCATAACTATTTTACTCATAGTAAATAGCTCAGATGCAATCATTTTTACTATTTAAATATACTGCTATGTCTTTAATCGTTAATAACTAAATAAATGCAACTATGATATGTTAAAAATAATACGTTCAATGTATGTATAAATCACTGCGATCATTCAATGTTAAGATACTTGTTAACATTTGTTTGCGTTTATTTATACATATATATGTTATGTACTATAACCTTTGGTTATACTCTTTTCCATGAGATATTCATTGATGTTAAATTAATATTTTTCTTAATACTTAAGAAACATAGTAAATAGAAATACTACTACCCAATCAGTATAATCGCGTGCATACATGGGAGGGAGGGAGGGAGGGAGGGGGGAGGGGGGAGGGGGGAGGGGGGAGGGGGGAGGGGGGAGGAGGGAGGGGGGAGGGGGAGGGGGAGGGGGAGGGGAGGGGGAGAGGGGGAGAGGGGGAGAGAGGGGGAGAGAGGGAGAGAGGGAGAGAGATTGGGGTAGTGTACGTGTCTGAATAGTGATGGTTAACGTAGCTGAAGATAGACAGAGAGAAGCCGTATCTGCAACAGAAGAGAGTAAAGTGTGTGTGTGTGTGTGTGTGTGTGTGTGTGTGCGTGCGTGCGTGCGTGCGTGCGTGCGTGTGTGTGTAGCTGAAGAGAGAAAGCGGGAGTGAGAGAAAGGGGAGAAAGAGAAAGGGAGGGAGGTGGCGTCCACAACAGAAGATAGTAAAATGGGTGAGCATGTCTGAAGAGAGAGAGAGAGAGAGTGAGAGAGAGAAAGAGAGAGAGAGAGAGATAGAGAAAGAAAGAGAACGAGAGAGGAAATATAGGAGGTGAGCATGGCTGCAGGGAGAGAAAAGCGAGAACATGAGAAAGAGAGAAAGGGATAGTGTACATGTTTGAAAAGTGACTGTTAACGTGGGGATGAAAGAGAGAGAGGGAGAGAGAAAGACAGAGAGGTTGCATCCAAAGCAGAAGAGAGAAAAGTGGATGATGGTGGTTGATGAGAGCGAGAGAGTGAGCGAGATAAATAGACGAGGATGGTTTACATGTCTGAAGAGTGACAGTGAACGTGGCTGAAGAGAGAGGGGGAGAGAGATACATAGGAGAGAGAGAGCCAAAGAATAAGGTAGAGAGATAGAGAGATTATGAATGTTGATGAAGAGAAAGATATGGAGAAAAGAACGAGAGGGTGAACACATCTAAAGTAAAAAACGTTGTGAATGCGACAGTGATGGCACAGATTATGAATATCGATTTTATTAACTTGGCTTAAACCATCTGCCGACAATTTGTGAAACCGTCCATATGCACGAACGTGTAAGTATGCATCGTTCTTTCAGTGCATATATATGTTGCTTCGTGCTACTAAGGTTGTATCACACAGCAGTGTGGCACTATGGTATGCGTTTAATAATCTTTGTTGTATCTACAAGGTAACGTTTGCCATTTATGAAATGTTTTGACAATTATATTTCAGTCAATTTGAATCTTTCTTCCAAGGGAGTGGAAATATTTGTGTAAATAGCACGTAAACATTCACAGCAGAGGTTAGAGAATAAATATAAATCGAATAGTAATATGTTACGGTTGATCTAATTTCTTAGTTATTCTATGATACATATTAATAACAAATATCTACATAAATGAAACCATGACCATACATTCTTAAATTAAGTTAAGTTGCCAACGTTTTTCTGTAGTCACTTCAACACATCATCTTTATGCAACATAAAATATACACCTGTAGGAACAGAGAGAGAGGGAGCAAGGGAGAATGACAGAGAGAGTGAGTGAGAGAGAGGGAGTGAGAGACAATCCCTGAGAGCATATAACCAGCATCAATAGATAAGGAATAAAACTTATGTTGACCGCAAGTTAATATCTAATAATTATGTTAACACAATGTGGATAGGCATATGAATTTTGTTATGATATTTGCATGGGAAAACAAGTTTTATTTGTTTACAAATTTATTTTCACCTAAATATCAGTATACATGTATACATGGATGTTGGATTATTAACCATCAATACATAAACACATAGCAAACTGTTCATTTTATTATCTCAGTCTATAGCAATAAACAATATAAAGAAAACATATGCTCACAGGCGATACATAAAACACTGGACATAGTTTAGCACCTTACAATGTTGCTGCTACCATCTTGTCACATCAACTACAGTAAGTAATGAATGACCTGTGACAGGTCATATTTTCAAAGGTTGACATGGTAACTCAATAAAAAAAACGTATTGAAGTATGCTGTGCAAAGTGTGGACACACAACTTGTAACCAGTCACAAACACTATTTCAGTAGACAGTTCAGCAAAATTAAGACATATCAACTAAATAAAACAGCCCAACAAAATAAAATTAGCCCACCAGAATTCTGATGGCCCACTAAAATAAAGATAACCCACCAAAATGTGTATTGTTAATTAGGTGAGAAAATTAGCATTATTATGTGATTGTGACAAGCATGCCGTCTACCGGAATCATTATATTGAAGGCTAGTTGCGTGATTTATCCAGAAGGTGGCGGCAATTAACGTTTCCCTGGATACGTCGGAATTCCGCCATATTTTGTTACAGTTTCTAATAAATAATTAATGTCCATTTTGTTAAGTTTCCGCAACGTATGAATACTTTCTAACATACCTACATTAATTGTTATTTTTCCGGCAAGTCAGCTTCGAAAAATATATCTCCCTGATTGCAACGATTTAGGCGTCATTGGCGTTTTTGATCACTCGCAAGGGCTGGAGATTTATTGTTAATTAGGTGAGAAAATTAGACATATCTAGGCCACCTGGACTGGATATAGCTTGATGTACCCTCGTCTGTTGCAATTAGACTGATGGTGTGTATGTAGTCAATGGTAGAGATGCGCATTATTAGCGTAATGTTTGACAGTACGAAACTACTGGTATGCAGGTGTTGCAGTACCCCAGGTACTGCAATAACTCAGGGAGTTTGACGCCCCTGCCATGCAGAGTTGTAAACCACTGCCTTGTGGTACAGGTTCTTGTCAGAACCGAAGGCTAAGGGAGCAAACCCTAACCAGAAAACAATATCACTGTGGCAGCATCAAGGGCGGTTGATGTATGGAACTCCCAACATCTCTCGACCAGCCACTGCAGGGACAAATAGTTTGCGCCTGTCTTGACATGTTCTTGCCGGTGTGAGACCTCTATTTGTTCCCCGAGAGAGTGTCGCTAGTAACTTGCAAAAGCCAGTGGCACTTCAACACTTTTTGCTAGCAGCTTCCGTGAAATGTACAACTGGACATAGATCAGGAAGCTCTGAACAACATCCCGCAGCGCATTATCAAGACAAGCCTCGGTGAGATTCCAACTATGGATGAGATGGCTAGAGCAATCGCCGGCCTGAAAGATGGCAAAGCACCTGGAGGAGATGGAATTCCTGCAGAAGTATGGAAGCATGGAGGAGACAATCTGTTCAGCAGATTGCACCAACTAATCACCAATGCCTGGGAGGTGGGTTCTGTACCACAAGCATGGAAGGATGCCAGCATTGTAACCATCAACAAGAAAGGTGATCGAACAGACTGTGGGAACTATAGAGGAATCTATCTTCTTTCCATAGCAGGCAAGATCTTCGCCAGGATCCTCCTCAACAGACTATCTACCCACATAACACCAGAGGTAGTTCCGGAGACACAATGTGGCTTCAGAGGTAACCGGAGCACCGTGGATATGATATTTTGTCTCCGACAACTACAAGAAAAGTGCATTGAGCAGGACCGACCACTGTACATGGTATTTGTCGACTTCAGCAAGGCGTTCGATACAGTTGGGAGGACCGGGCTATGGCAGCTACTGAGGAAGTATGGATGCCCAGAGAAGTTCACAACAATGATCGAGGCACTACATACTGGAATGATGGCGAATGTTAGTGTTGGAGGGGAAGTCTCGTTCAGTGTCACAAATGGGGTCAAGTAAGGTTGTGTACTGGCCCCCTCGCTCTTCTCCATCTTCCTATCAGCAATGCTCGACGAGGCTTTCCGAGACATGGGGGATGGCATCTACATAGAGTCCAGACAGAGCGCTGACCTATTCAACGTCGCACACTTCAGAGCAAAGACCAAGACTACTCGGATACTGATGAGAGAGCTGCTATTCGCAGATGACAGTGCACTGGTTGCACACTCTGCTGAAGAGATGCAGAAACTAGTGGATGCTTTGTCCGATGCGTCAAAGAAGTTCGGCCTGAAGATTATCATCAAGAAGACCGAGGTCCTGTACCAATCCAACTAGAGCTACAAGAACCCGAGAGGTGGATATCATGGTTGATGGAAACAAGCTGAACTCTGTTCTGGAATTCATCTATCTCGGAAGCACTATATCAAGTGGTGGATGCATTGACGTTGAAATACAGAGGAGGATGGCCAAGGCTAGTGCATCTTTCGGCCGACTACGCCAGAGACTCTGGAACAACCACCATGTGTCCATGCGGGTTAAAGGCAAGATATACCGTGCAATCGTGCTGTCCACCCTCCTATACGGAGCTGAGGCCTGGACAGTGTACAGACGACAGGTGAAAAAGCTGCATGCCTTCATGATGCGACATCTGCGTTCGATCATGAGGATAACCTGGATGGACAAAGTGACAAACAAGGACATACTCGAACGGACAGGGCTGCCATCTATGGAAGATCTTCTGATCAGAAAGAATCTCCGGTGGACTGGACACCTCATGAGGATGTCACCAGACAGGCTACCGAAGCATGTTCTCTACTCTCAACTGTCTTCTGGTCACAGAAAGAGAGGGCGTCCTCGTCTCCGATTCAAATATACCATCAAGAGAAACCTGAAGATGAGAGACATAAATATCGACTCATGGACATCACTCTCACAGCAGAGAGACAAATGGAGAGCAACAGTCAAGTGATGGAAGCAGTCTTTGTCGCTTCGCGACCGACAGCATGATGATGACGAAACTACGGTATTGAACGCTAATTACGTGATTTATCCAGAAGGTGGCGGCAAGTAACGTTTCCCTGGATACGTCGAAAATGGATTCCGTGATATTTTAATACAGTTTCTAATAAACAATTAATACCCATTAATGTTCCATGTCTGTATAGATCTTGCAAGATGTGTTTTTATTAAAGGTACCATCAAACGAAAATAATGTAACATATTTATATATAGCAATAGCGTATTTTCGAACTGTCAAACATTACCCTAATAATTCGCCTGTCTATCCTGACTACACCCCCATCAGTGCAATAACTGCAACAAACGAAGTTACATCAAGCTATATCCCGTCTAAGTGGCCTAGATATGTCTAATTCTGTCACCTAATTAACAATAAATCTATATCATTCGCGACTGATCAAACACATCAATGACGACTAAAACGGTGCAACGAGGAAGATATAGGCCTATTTTTCGAAGCCGACAATCCGTGTGTTCAACTGCATTCCGTGACTTCAACGGCCCTCCGGGTCTTCAACTGCACTCCGTGTCTTCAACTGCACTCCGTGTCTTCAACTGCACTCCGGGTCTTCAACTGCATTCCGGGTCTTCAACTGCATTCCGGGTCTTCAACTGCACTCCGGGTCTTCAACTGCACTCCGTGTCTTCAACTGCACTCCGTGTCTTCAACTGCACTCCGGGTCTTCAACTGCACTCCGGGTCTTCAACTGCACTCCGGGTCTTCAACTGCACTCCGGGTCTTCAACTGCATTCCGGGTCTTCAACTGCATTCCGGGTCTTCAACTGCACTCCGGGTCTTCAACTGCACTCCGTGTCTTCAACTGCACTCCGGGTCTTCAACTGCATTCCGGGTCTTCAACTGCACTCCGGGTCTTCAACTGCACTCCGGGTCTTCAACTGCACTCCGGGTCTTCAACTGCACTCCGGGTCTTCAACTGCATTCCGGGTCTTCAACTGCATTCCGCGTCTTCAACTGCACTCCGCGTCTTCAACTGCACTCCGCGTCTTCAACTGCACTCCGGGTCTTCAACTGCATTCCGTGTCTTCAACTGCACTCCGGGTCTTCAACTGCATTCCGGGTCTTCAACTGCACTCCGGGTCTTCAACTGCACTCCGGGTCTTCAACTGCACTCCGGGTCTTCAACTGCACTCCGGGTCTTCAACTGCACTCCGGGTCTTCAACTGCACTCCGTGTCTTCAACTGCGCTGCCTCCGCCCATCCGCCTGTTCGCCCGTCGACACGCCCGCCCGCCCGCCCGCCCGCCCGCCTGTACGCCTGCCCATACGCCCACCCGCCCGTACGCCCGCCCGCCCGTCCGTACGCCCTTAAGCCCGTACGCCCATCTATCTTTCTGCCCGCCTCTCTGCCCTCCCTCTCTCTCTCTTTCTCTCTCTCTCTCTCTTTCGCTCGCTCTTTCTCTGTCTCTTTATATATCTCTCTCTCTCTCTCGCTATCTATTTCTATCTCTACTTCTATCTCTATAATATGTTATCTCTCTATCTATGTATCTATGTATCTATGTATCTATCTATCTATCTATCTATCTATCTATCTATCTATCTATCTATCTATCGATCGATCGATCGATCGATCTATCTATCGATCTATCTATATATCTTTTTTTTATCTTTCTATCTCTTTCTCTGTCACTCACTCAATATATGTCTCACCCACTCATTCAATCAATTACTCACATAGTCAGTCACTCGCTCACTCATTCTTCCTCATTCTCTTCTCAAATTTACCCCAGGTGAACAGACACAGTCAGACGCAAACGCAGACACAGACACACATAAGCACAGATTCAGACACACGCACACGCACACGCACACGCACACGCACACGCACACGCACACGCACACGCACACGCACACGCACACGCACACGCACACACACTCAGATTCAGACTGGAGTATCTAGTTGTCATGTGTGTCCTTTAGCGCCAGACCAGCGCCCTACTCTAAAACAAACAACGCCTCCGTTTGACTAACTCAACTGTCGCCACGCCAAGGTACAACGGATATGGAAGGAATTATATTATTCAGAGGTGTGTGTGTGTGTGTGTGTGTGTGTGTGTGTGTGTGTGTGTGTGTGTGTGTGTGTGTGTGTGTGTATGTGTGTGTGAGTGTGTGTGTGTGTGTGTGAGTGTGTGTGTGTGTGCGTGTGTGAGAGAGTGTGTGTGTGTGTGTGTGTGTGTGTGAGTGTGTGTGTGTGTGAGTGTGTGTGCGTGCGTGCGTGCGTGCGTGTGTGTGTGTGCGTGCGTGCGTGCATAGCAAGGGTTGTGACCAGGTATCCACGTTTTACTCGGTCTACATCGCTTCTAAAGTCGCTCCATTGGCTTCCTATCCGATATCGTATCATCTTTAAAATATATGCAGTTGCTTACCAGGCACTTTCTTGTAAGCAACCGTTGTATTTACAGTGGCGTAGCCAGACTTTTGCATTGGAGGGGGCCACCCAACAACCATATATGAAAACCTGTATAATAAATAATATTAATAATTATGTTAATTATGCATCCGAAACAAATTCCGAAACGTAATTTCAACCTGCGAAAGAGACCAATTAATGTTATAATTGACACTATTAACGATACAGTTAATTATGTCTTATGAGTGACAGTTTCCGGTACACCTCCAATCTCTGAAGAGGAAACGAACAACCGCAAACAGTATTGTTGTGGACCAGCATAACTGACGTGGGAAGTATACAATAGCGGCAGAGTGTTAAAGAGTAAGTACATAAAATAGCTGCAATCAGTGTTCATTCGTAATCGATATTAACAATAGATTGTATGTCACTTCTTGATTAACATTCTTTTTTAGTTAATTAATCTGTTAACATCTTAATCACATCTGTTAGTATTTTATTTAAAGATTATAGGAATAAATTTATAAAGTAGAAACCAGGAATGATATTAATTGCCCGTTCCAGTTACTTGTTAACAAGCCGGCAGCCGAAGCACCCGATACTAGACTCTAGTGCGTCAATGGCAGCTTGTTTGTGGACGAAATCTGACGCCACTTCCTGTCAATTGAGAGCAGTAGCGTAGCAGCTGTGTGTAGTTAAAGTAATCATTTGCGAGAGATTACGACGACGTAGTCTACCGTCAGACGTAGCGATAACGAAGCCAATTGTAAGCAGAATGTTAACAAACTTTGGCAACTACACTATATAACACCTCGCCAGAACGTTTTTTTGTGCGAAAAATGTTAGTACTAAAAAGTTGGCTAAGTCGCGTTTCTCCGTTACTATTTATATATTGCTAGTTTCACATAGTTTTAGGCTATTAAGTATCTCACGTGTATTGTAATCCATGTAAAATTGTGTGAATTCCATTTGTTTTCAATAGCCTTGGATACAATGAATTATTATCTAAATCCGTATTATTTCAGAGCCAATACATCCTGTATCGTTATTATAACACCCAGTTTTCATACGGTACCGGATATAATAATCATAGGCCCTGCAAATAAATATATTTATTACGTTTTATGGACACATTTAAATTAGTTATTTTATTACCTCACTGTGACGTTTACCCATGACGTCATCGGGTACGTAATCACCCAGTTATGACGTCAACTAGCGTTGACACTCCAGACGCAATCAGCTGCTGCCACCTGGTGGCTACCGTCTAAACCATATTATCAGGGGTCTTTTCAAAACCAACGAAGACATTTGCATGAACAGTGGGACTGAAACGGGAGTGAATTGTCGAGGTTGCTGTGTCTATCTTATTCATGCCAATTGATGGTTAACACTTCCCAGTAAAAGGAGCAGCCTCTACAACAAAATTATTGCCATATTGTGTGATATTAATTTTTTTTGACATTGAAAAAGTGCTCAGAATGTAAGGTTTTGTAATTTAACTGTCAGGGAGTAAATTGTGAAGTTCTTTGAACAGTCCTAGGGACTGGATACTGAACTATATAGGAATGCATCTTTTTAAATTCCGATAATATCTAAACAAACAATTACGGAAACACATCACCAAGACCGAAACATGCTGGGTAGAAAACTACTTTGCAAGATCAAGCATACAAGAGTGGGACTGTAGTAAACATTATTTCAAATGACAGTTCTAGAAGACCTGGTTTACCAAACATTGTATAAAGGAAACTAATTTGGCGACTGTTGTAGTTTCATTCTTGTATTGGGAAATAGCAAAGAAACCTATTCGGCCAAAAGATGTAGGATTAACTGGATGACTATCCCACCTACTTGATGTACATAAATTATATTAAATCAGTTGTTAGTACAAATGTAGACATTAGTCTTTAATAAAATTTGGCTTTGCAGGGCGTTCTTATTCCTACATTGTATCTTTGTTAAGTTGGCTAAAAGAACCTTTTGGGGTCAACTGTGAACACTACTTGGTTGCAGTCGAATACAGTCTTCTGTAACTTCGTAACTCCATTCAACACAGAACTAAGTATAGGTTAATATATAAATTTATTTTCTGTACAAAACATACTGCACGAGCAGTTTCCAATGGCAATATTGCAGCAGACGACACGCGTGTGCACACTCCATCTGTAGTATAATGCAGCAAGAATTTAAAACATGATCTAGTTTTGTTTGCTGTGTAGAAAGATGGTGTCACATGTGATTTCACTGCTGACAACACTGTCACGACAAGACTGTTTCCATGGCAGCAGATTCACATAAATGACAGAAGAGTACGCTGAATGAAGAGGTTTGTCACACTGGATTGACCAAAATATTTTTCCACATCAGTGGAAACAGACAGCCGCAACATCACAGAATATATATATATATACATACACAAGTATATACATACACATATATGCTGTGATGTTGCAACTGCTGTTAGCAATTTTCCTCAGATGGCTTGTCATTATATATATATATATATATATATATATATATAATGTAGAAAGTGACTGTGGAAAGTGTACCAATATTACTGATTTTAAACAGACCACCTATTGTCATCCGCAACTTCCTGGCTGTAACACGTCTTCACACTGCAATATCTGTCTGTCTCCATTTTAGTGAACACAACCTCTTCACATGCCGACATAATCCTCTATATTCCCTAACTCGCATGTTTTCTTTTATCCTTCGTCTGTCAACGGTAGCAGACACTAAAACCTTCCAAATCCTAACTTTGTGCATATTCCCAACCCCAGTCCCCGAGTCTGTCTGAGTGGGCTACAACGGGGCCGACACATTCAGCAGTAGCTTCTTGACGGCCTCCTTGTACTGACACACTGTCGACAGATCCTCCCCCTCGTTGTGGAGCCGCGTCACAGCGTCTCTGTACTCTGCCACCAGGGGCAGGTTCACAACCTCTTCCTCGGCTGGGGTCGACGGCAGTTCGCTGAGGTATTTTGGGATCTTTGCTGTGTCGACCGGAGCGCTCTGTCAAACAAAAGATGATTTGTCTGTTGAGACGGAGTTTGTGATTTAGTCGTGAATGTATGCGACAGAATCATTCCGTATTCACAACAGTAACGTTACAGGTTTCATACATCAATGTAATTAGCCTGACTTGATAAAATCATATTAAAGTTTACTGAACATGCTTTAATTAAAAGCCAATTTGAGCAGATCCAATGTAAGAATTTGGCTAAGAACAAAACCATCATCTTAAAGGACAACACGCTAACCAGTCCTGTTTTAAACTGCTGGTTAAATGAATGCAACTAGAATTGAAACAGTGGGAAACATGGATACAGACCAAATGGATGGCTAGAGATAGGAGAAACACCCAGAGAGAACAGTGTAGGTAAGGTGAGGTGGGGTGAGGTAAAATCAAGTGTAGTAAGGAAAGATAAGGTAAAACAAGTAAGGTAAGACAAGAACAAGGTGTTTCTTTAACCCCAAATAAGTACATGAATCAATAATCATAAGGTGAACATAAACAAAATGTCATCATAAGTAATTAAAAACAGAACTGTGAAATGGGGGTCAGTTGTTCCTGTTAAGACTGAAAAGTCGCTATCACAGGAGCCACCGGAGAGATGCAGTAGAGTAACGTGAGGTGAGGTAGTGAGGTAAATGATAGAAATGAAAGGCAAGTTAACACGAACAAGCTAAGATAACAAGAGGTGCAGTAAGGTAAGGTGAGGTGAGGTAAGATAGGGTAAGGTGAGTGTCACACTAAGAGTGTCTAGATGTAGTGTGGTGGTCAAATGGTCAAGCGACTGGCTTGTTAATTGAGTGCACCGAGCGCTTAATCCATAACCAGTTGTTTTGTCGACCCTATTTACTATGTTGCCGCTGGAGAAACTAAATGCTGGTACAGTAGTCCATCCGACTGGCCTCCGTGGCAGGGAAGTAAACAATCCCACAAAGGAACACGCAAACACTTGATGCCATCGACTCACAGTGCTGAAGGTTCGTACAAACACTTAAATGGGAATGGCCGCTACAATGTTTGTTCTAAACAGTGGAGTGAGCCACGACTGCCTTTTCTTTCTCAAGCACGTACTAGTGCTAGATGTGACCCACCACACCACAATGGGTAGGTAGGTATTTAGTTGGAAATCTGTGAAATAGTTGTGTATACGTTTACACTGTGCTCACTGCATTTATTTAGTGCTACAATTGAAGCAAACTTTAAAAATGCAAATGAGGTCATGTTTTACTGACATTCTCTACTTTTTTGTTAATATGTGGGTCATAAATATATATATATTTTATTAGTTTTCAATCTGTGGGTAATAAATGCAGGTTCTTTGTTAGTTTTCAATATTTTGCGGAGGAAAATAAATTGCAGAATGATATATTATCAAACATGTGCTTTCAGCCAAAATCTCAAAGTTAATGAACAATTTGTTTTCGCTCATCTGCAGAACAGGCCTGTGTGACTTAACACCGGGTGACTGTGGGGGCTGCTGTATAAGACTACACTGTGGCTGTGGTCACTGTGGGGGCTGCTGTATAAGACTACACTGTGGCTGTGGTCACTGTGGGGGCTGGTGTATAAGACTACGCTGTGGCTGTGGTCACTGTGGGGGCTGGTGTATAAGACTACACTGTGGCTCTGGTCACTGTGGGGGCTGGTGTATAAGACTACACTGTGGCTGTGGTCACTGTGGGGGCTGCTGTATAAGACTACACTGTGGCTGTGGTCACCTGCAGTCGCTCCTTCATGTGGTGCACAGACTGCAGCAGGGACTTCTTCGACTCCATCAAGTCCCACACGTACTTCTCCATGTCTGCCACGGTCTTCTCTGCCTCCCACGGCTCTGTCTTCTGCATACAACAAACACAACAATCTGTAAAAGTAATAATAATTTTTATTTGTAAAGCGCTGTATATCCGGAAATATTTCCGCTCAGAGGCGCATCAAATACACTGTAACACATACATATTTAAAATATTCATAATCAGTTAAACTTGCACGTAAAGATTAAATGTTAAATGATAATAATAGATAATTAAATAAAGCTTCTAAAAGTCCTAGTGCATAAGCTAAACTGATCAGCAATAAATAGATAAAATAATAAATAAATAATAACTTAATAATAAAGTAAAAAATTGCAAAACTATAATTGCAGTTAAAATAAAATCATTATAAAATACCATACAAGTAATTTACAAATGCGGCCTTAAAAAGATGTGTTTTTAAATTGGACATAAAATGATCCAGTGAGTCTATTAGGCGCAGACTGTCCGGTAGATCGTTCCACAGGCGCGGAGCCATCACTGAAAAGCTATGCCGACCATAGCATTCTAAATTGTAGCCTGGTACACGCAAGAGACGACTTCCGGCGGAGCTCTATCTGGGGTACATTCTACGATTGAAGTTTAACAAAAATCTCATCAGGCTGAGACGTTTTAGTCACCCGGTGCTGTACCTTTCAAAAATTCAACTGAGGTACATTCAAAAGCTGGTCAAATCCAAAATGGCTGCCTGTACACCCTGTAGAAGGACCAAATAGAGTGCAAAAATATACCCACATTCCTTTTGGGTTATAATTAATACTGTTCTAAGAATTCAGCAAGTTGTAATAAGACAAACACTAAATGAATCCCAAGTGTTGTGTCATATTCCACTCCATCATGGTTAAGACAACTCCAGACTGTCAGTGGACAAGAAAATTACCATGTTTCTTCAATATAAATGCAAAATACTGCATGCAAATGTACAAATGTAGACGCTAGTCTGTAAAGACTCGCACAATTAATAGGTTTTTTTAAGTGTCAATTAAGATGAACTGTAAAAACCTGATTTATAGTTGGAACTGGCAAGATGACCGGTTATTCTTTCTGCTAAATTTGTATTGAAGACCAAATCTAATGATCGCTAAACAAATTCTTGCTCTCAAAAACATGTACGCTCTTACCCAGCATCAAACTTACAACAAACTGCATTCCTGTTAGTCACTTTACGCATCCTTATTGCATCGTGGCGGTACCTAAGATATGTCTATGCAAAATTGGAGAAAGTTTCTGAGATGTGGATGCAGAGGCAACGGATACAGGTGAACCTACAGGTACATGATTTTACACATACTGTGTAAGTTCAAAACTGAGACTTACGCGAGACTCGAGACAGAGAGCAGTGAGAAGGTAGGTGGCATAGTCATAGTTCTGTTTCTTCAGAGGACACCTGCAAGAACACACACTGCTTATGAACGGAACAAAGTAAAACCAACTCGCAACAAGCAATCATTCATGCACCACTGGAAACTTCCTGTTTAGTCATTATTTCCTTTTTAACCAAGCAAGATCTTGGTTTTCATCTGAATGTATTATAAATGTAATGAACTAGTGTCTTGCATTAGATCACACAGATTGAATCTACCCGGGTACATACGACAGCAACATGAGATTCAGAAACACATGAATTGTTGATATGATATCCCTTGAAAAGTATACAAAATTATGTGACAATACGAATGTATTTAGGATGAAGTCAGGGTGGACAATGTGATATCATTATATGTAGACAGAAATGAGACAGAGATTAGACGGGGGACAGATGACATGCAAACATTGAAAGTGAGTTGCTGTAACTCTCAGAGAATGTAATTCTTTGATGCATGCACAAAGCAGTCTGAAGCATATGGTTCTCCGATTTACAATTAAATCTTAGGGTTGCACTGGCAACATATCCTCAGATGTATACGTTCATACGGTGCTTATATGTGATGTTAAACACATTTACTGACCTTTATTTATGTAATGTAAAAAATATGTTAACGATACTTGATGTACCCAACCAAACTTCAGGATTGCTCGAAGTGCATTTATACTTTACATCCAAGCAGACATGTTGAATTGAACAGCATTTAGACTTTTCTAGGAAGCAATCACCAGTGCCTCAATTGAAGTGGAGATTTTTGATATACAAATAATCACGACCGCTAACATCTAGTACCTTTCATGCAGCCGACTGAACAATGCAGAGCGAACAAACTTGCCTAAGTTTCGAAACAGCAGCACAGCGTCCAACCCAAGTTCTCGCGATTGAGACTCCGGTGCTCTATCCACTATGCCACTGCGCTCCAAGAAATTATTGCCTACAGTTGTGCAGAGTAACATGTGGCTCAATGGGTAGAGCCTCTGACCCTCGACTCGTTCGAATCCTGAGCTGCCGTGTCAAACCTTGGGCAAGTTTGTTCACTGAACATACATTACTCCAGTTCACTAAGCTGTATGAATGGGTAGCTGGCTGTAGACAATGGTGAATATTAATTGTATGTGCATGAACAGTCTGTGCACATGTATTGCAGCATGGGTCGATGTTTGCCAGAGAAGTCAAGCTGGTGTAAACTGTAAAGCGTTTTCATTATCTTTATCTTTATTTATAGGAGCATCAGCTGCATCATTCAATAGGCAATGTGCAATAGGATCAGCTGAACATTAAGTTTTAGACATCTGTTCCTAGCATTTCTTAATGCATGGTACTATTGCAGTATAGTAATAGTGGTCAGCTGGAACAACACTCACCTGTCAGTGGTGATAGTCAGAAGGTCAGTGTCTGGGTCATATCGGTCACCAACCAGGCGTAACAACTTGTCACGAGCATGGTAGTTAAGGTTTAGTGCCAACAGCCTCACCTGTAGGGACACAGCAGGTAACAAACACAGGTGAACACCTGTCACAAACTTGTGGTTTGGATTTGGGCATTAACAAATCCGTTGTTGAGTATATTACACGTGACATTAAAAATAATAATTCATTACTTAACTTCCTGGCAAATAAAAGTATTTTTTAAAGAAATAAAACAATGGATTTAGTAATTTTTTCATCAAAAGTTTTATCATAGTACAACACGACAGCAGACCAAAATACATCCAAATTGATCAATTGAAAGATTTTGAACGTAGCAGGAATTAAAATATTTTGAAACCAAGGAATTTTACTGAGAATTGAATGGAGAGAAATCAACCATTTGATTTTTTGTGATGCCAATAATAGTTTACGGATCTTAAGTGACTTCATTGGAATTTTAAAAGCCGAATTGATAAATATCTAATTGGAACTGAATCAAAAAGCATTGCAAGGAATTGGAGCTGGAATTGATTAAAACAGATTGACTCCAGTTTCGAGTACAAGGCTGACTGATGATATAGTACAATTTTCACATGATAATCTTTCAAAGTCGCTTGTTTTTAAACTCGGTGGTAAACCTTTTTGTTTGACTAATCTGCAATTTACCAACAGTGATGCGCTTGCCCCTATGCCATTCAAATTACAGTTATTACAGTGAGATTTGCTGTTAGTCTCAACTACTAATGCTTGCGTGTCGACTAGGCCCTCAACTACCTCACCCAATGTCACACACCTGGAAGGTGACAATTCGACAACGAGCGTCACGTATCGACGGACTATCTACAAGGTAGCTTCTAGTGATGACCACCAGGGGGAAGTGTGACTCGCACTGTTCATCTGTCTCAAGTCCCGCTGGCCAGGCTGTACAGTATTCTGTGTCAAGAACATTTTTAACTTATACTAATGACTTGGTCCATATTAGCAAGTAATCTCATTTCAAATGTCAAATTACTAAAACCACCAAAACAGTAAGACACCAACAAGTATGTTTGATTACAATAACATTAATATTTTACTGATGAAACGAAAGCATAATTGCAAATAGAGTTGTCCAAAATTATGTAATTACAACTGCATTGCTAATGATAAAGAACTAATTTAAAAAAATTAAATTTTATACTTTCTATATCTACAATAAAATACAAAACATGGTTTAAAGTCTACATAAATCATGCATCTTTTATGAAAACCTGACCTTCACCAGATGTAGAAGGTAGGTCATTATTTGCTGAGATATTGTTAAAAATACAGTTAATATTTATCGACCATTTTCTGACATCCACGGGCAGACTGTCACATCTGAAGTAGGAACGTTTTTGTCAAATAAAAGTTCTAGGAGGCAGAGGCAAGTCCCATGAAGTAGATGTAAATTCCAGGATGTAGAAGTAAATATCATGAAGTAGTGGTAAGGTCCATGAAGTAGGGGTAAGTTCCAAGAAATAATGGTACGTTGAAGGAAATAATGGTAAATCCCAAGGAATAGTGGTAAAGTCCATGAAGTATAGGTAAATTCCAGGAAATAAAGGTTTGTTCCAAGAAGTATAGGTAATTCCAGGAAACATAGCTAAGCTCCACATGGTAGACATATGTGATGTGTTATAAGGTCAATGAACTTGATTTTTTGAGAAAACACTGCAACGATGATTTTGATTTTTTTTCATCAAAATATACTTTGATATCTTTTCTGTCAATTGGCAATGCTAACTTCTCATGTATGTAGTACATTTTATAGCTGTTTTACAAACACTACGTAACATTTGATAGCGAGCCCCTGATTGGCTTAGAGTTGTGAGTGCAGGTGCAGTGCGCACTTGCTAACTGTAAACAAGCGTGATCGATTGGATCGCTGCTAGAATCCCATTGCTAAATACTCAGATTATGTTGTAATAATTTCAGTAAACAACATGATATATCTTCGACAAGACGACAACGAACACGACTTTGGACTTTATTTCGAAAGCATCTGATCATATGGACTAATAGAAGCAAAACGGCAGATTTTGGAATGACGATGTATTAAATAGTGTGTTTTTCTCCGTTTGAAACTTTCTACCTCAGGCATGTTCAGGGTCCAATAACTTTGGCTGTGTGCGAGATAGGTCCATGATTTTTACAACGTTAGAAAGGTTAATAACTATTCTTTCCAATACTGTGACTAACAGTTTTTTTTACATACGACTGATTTCGTTAGAACACATCACATATGTTCCAGAATGTACTGATGTGACAACTGACAACACATTTCACATGTACAAGACGAAAGACAGAAACACACCACAGAGTAATTGTCCAACTTACATAAAGTGCGTAGTTTGTAAGAACTAAAATGAATGCATACTTTTCATGGCGGCGCAGTGCTGTTTGATGTGAGCAGGAGTTAAGTGAAGGAAGTTGGGAATCTTCATGAGCTCTGCGTTGGCGTACTTTCCGGGTGGCATACCCTGGTTCTCTTGCCGCTGAAACAACCCTGACATGATCACCGCCTGCTTTGTCCCACCACACGTTGATACTTATCAATAGCAAAACACACCGCTGAAAAGTGTTTATTTAATTGTAGAAATCGCCAGCAGACACGTTGTTTACTGGGTGCGTCCATGTTTAATCCTGCACCAAATGTTAAACTGTAATCTCATTGGTTAAAAATGCCCCAATAAAAAATTCACTGCATAACACGAGGACTGGAAATTGTGAGTGCATCGAGTTGACCACAAAACCAAATGGCAACTTATGCTATTTAGCCACGTAAATCAGCAACAGTTCTAACTTCTGACACTTGCCAATGAAACATCAATATAATATCTGCTAACTGCCGAAATAAATTGCCATTATTGGATGACATTGTTTTGCGGCATGTACTTTAAATGTGCCCCTGTATTCGGGCATTTGGGCGTAAGTACTCTGCTAAGCAATATGTCTAATATCTTTACAATTTTTATAAAGTATACTAATGGAAATAATTATAGATGGTTTGCCATCATACCAACTATCATGTTGCTTTGATAGTTGATGTTTTGACACACCTCCAGTAGTTACCTGGGCAAACCCTTGCCGGACAGGGAAGGGCACCACTGACCACTTGAATGACTGGGCAGCTGGCCACACTGACGTCCAGTCCTGCTCAGTGGACATGTTCTTGTACCTCGGTGGGGGCACCTGCAACAGTATCATGAGAGTACTACATACCTACAGCTGTCAGAGGTACCTACAGCTGTCAGAGGTACCTACAACTGTTAGAGGTACATATAGCTGTCAGAGGTACCTAAAGCAGTATTGTGCTGTAAATACATATAGTCACATAACAATAATTAAATAGATTTTTCAACATTCAGTAGTATCCAACAGTTTCATATCAATAGCAATCACTGAAACCGAGATTTGTTCTTCGGATTTAAATACGTTGGGTTGAACGCGAACGTTTGAGAGTAATATCAAACATAGCCACCAGATGATTAAACAAAACAACGATGTCAGGTTAAAAACTTAGAAATTACAAGGGCTTGTCGTTCGTCATTAACAAAAAAACTTTCACCAATACATTTCTGACATAATGCGCCCATTCTGGATTAAAAAAAATTATTTAACGCCACATTAGAATGCAGAACATAATTTCTCCACAAATCGCAACCATTGTAAATGCTGTTAGTACCACTATGACTTATATATTATTATTATTCGCAATATCATAATAGTAACACACTTGCTGTGATAATAACATCTGTGTTTTATGTCTTATGCAATATTGACAGGAAAAGTGGATTTCTGTAGGGACAAGTCATGTGAACCATCACTTGTCCAGACGTATTGGACAAGTGTTTTGTGGTAGTTGATGTAAGACCACAATAAGGTGTTCATCCGCCATTACCCGACCAAAGAGTACCATATACAATCAGCATTATGCAGGTTGTGTGAATTTCTGTGAGCACATAGGTAGTGTGGAGTGAGTAGAAATTACGTTTTTGTGCAGCATGGCATCAGAGCTGTCAAATTATGACAGCTGTCAGTCAGTGCATTTCTGCATATTAATACAGTTGTAATTTTGCTTGGTGATGTAATCAGGGACAATTCGTGGGTGGTTCAAGCAGAAATGGAGGGGTGTAAGGTTTGAAAGAAGTTTGTGGGAGCCTGAGGTATTAAAAGTTCACGAATCTTTCACTGAAACTCTGTCTATGGAGGGTAAATATGCTGTGAAATTGTCGATAACAGAGCTCATCAAGATTAGTAGGAAATGAAGGAAACGTAATAATGGTCGCCTATGGAAAATGCAAATGTGGTCTGACTCCAGTTAATGGAGAGACCGGTGGAGTGTGGACTCACCTCCTTCTGCTTCCTCCTCTCCATCCTCTTCCTCTCCGGGCCCAGGGTGTGTCCCGGGATGACCAACACTCGGAACTCATCATCTGCAGAAAATGTGCAAAGAAGAACAGGTAAAGTCTACACCACGGTAATAATAATAATGACTTCTTTGGTGCCAATATCCTTGAAGATCAAGCTCAGTGGCGCGACAAAACCATAGGATTAAGCAAACTCATATTCGTGAAACAATGCACGAGTCTTCAATGGATGGATGAAGAAGCTAGGAGGCTAAGGAGGATAGGCAGCATTAAAGAGATCGGTTTTTAGACGTCGGCGGAATGAAACTATATTACCTTCTGATTTAACACTGGCAGGAAGCGAATTCCACACCGTTGGTGTGGCAACCGAGAAAGCTCGGGTCCTGGTTTTCGGTTCCACCCGAGAAATGTAAAGAGGGTTTCTACTGGTGCGGTTTAGATGTGCTGCAGGTAAACTATTTAAGTGACATACAAAAGACTTACGAGCTTTGGGCTGCAGGCGTGTTGTTTGTAAGTTTGAAGATGTGTCCATTAGATGTGTTTCATGGTAGCACAAAACACTATATAAGCGCCATGCAATACAAAAATGTACTTTATGTCTTATGAGCTTTGGTCCGTAGATGTGTTGTTTGCATACAACATTGAGTGAGTTTGAAAATAGGTAAATGCTTCCATGTGCACCCATTTGGCCTTCCACCCACTCACCCACTACTGTGGATAGTCCACTTTTTCTGGTTACCCAGTGCAGCTTCACCAGGTAACCCCTGACAACTGAACGTAAAAACAAACTTCAAAGGGTGCACGAATAGCACTGGGCCTGGGTTTTATCTGAGACAAAACATCTCATTCAACTAACTGGCTTGAAATTCTCAACTATGAAAACAAGAGGCTTCGGAATTTGAAAAGTTTTGAAAAATTGATCCTGTTGATGAAAAAAAAATATTGCATTACTTTTTAACCGGGCATTTCCAGCTGTTATCTAACCATCTGGACATGAATTATTAATGCATGAAGAATAAGTGGCATGCAGGCAGACTTGAAGCAACAGTGATGTAACACAGAAGAAATGCTGTTTACATTAGACCCATTTATTTGCCACTTGATGGCTGTATCATTTTATGGATTCGGATTCCAATTCCAACTATCTGTTTTGATTGCAATTCCGATCACATCTATATTATGATGATTCTAAACCCACCCACTCCATAGCGATTCAGATTCCAAATTTATTATTCTGATTCCACTTGCAATATGGCAAATCCAACTAACTTTTGGGATTAAAGATATCATAGATATAGTTCATGCTCTATATACATTTTGTTTCAAATGTTTAACCCTGCGACTGGCCATGGCCAATTAATCGGCCCGAGACACCTTATGGATAAAAATAGTTTAGTTTGCGTAATCAGTAACTGACCTGCACACATTTGGTATCATCGGATAGCTGACAGATTTTTCAAGATGGTGTATATTTATTCATGAGCAGATTGAATGGCAGCTAGTTACATGTGAGTTGACAAAAGATGTAACAAAGTTAATGCCCAAATTTGTGTGGTTTATTATGCCTTCAGTGATGAATTTATGCATCCATTCATAAAGGCCAAACCATCAGAAAGCTGTGTTCTTGCCCAATCTTGGAAAAATAAACATGTGAGTGAGGCTTATTATACATGTTCAAATAATAAAAATGGCTTTGGATGCTTTTTGGTGTGAAAATTCAACCATTTGTTAGCGCAATGTTTCACCGCTTGCGCCACTAGTTTGCACCGGTGGTGAATGTAGCAACGATTGGCCAGCCTAGAGGCCAGTAAACAGTTGATTAATTATAATGCCTGGTAGTGCTGGTTCGATACCCAAAATATCGAAGTATCGCGATACTTGCGAAAGTTCGATACCGATATTTAGTGGTATCGCGATACTTCGATATTTTTGGTATCGAACGCCCACTATTCGATACCTTCGATACCTTCGATACCTTCGATACCTTCGATACCTTCGATACCTTCGATACCTTCGATACCTTCGATACCTTCGATACCTTCGATACCTTCGATATTTCGATACTCGACATCGAGTCCATTCGACGAAGTCGATGCGAAGGCGCAACATCGTTGTTGACGACGACGTTGTTTATGTTATGGGAGCTATCACTACAGCGCTTCGCAGCCTAAATTGACTTAGGCGTGGTTGTTTAAAAAATAATATAACGTAAACTGTGAATTGTTTTCTAAAACTTTATTGTAGAATTAGTCTCTATAATAACTGTTTTCTGTGTGCTATCTTAGCGTAGGTCAGACTTCGCTTAGCCTCGTTACCCAAACCAAGCCTTCCAAGGTTCGTATGTGACGATCTCGTTTGGTGGCAGTACCATGCCATCTTTCTCCCTACTTTATTTACGGTTACGCGTACAAAAACACACATCCTATAGTATTTGTATAGAGTGTTTATTGCACGCACTAGTATTTATGAAACTAGTTTAATAATAATATTATTAATATAAATATTTATTCGAGCGCGATGCGGAGGTTATGTTTACCCGGGTTCCGTTTGGTGGCGCCACCATTTGCTGTACACGATGCCCACAGCCAAGGCGAACGACAACAAGTCGCAACGTTCATCGGCATCGCTTATAATTTGGCAGTTTTCCAACAAAGAGTGTCTGGTGTGCTAGAGGCGTCTCAAAGATAGCGTGGGAAATACATCGAATTTGACGAAACATGTCACCATTCAAGAAGCTATCAAAACGTGATGATCAACTTTCATCGTATGGCGTCGTCGACGTTGTTGACAACGTCGCATTGCCTTTGAGTTTGACTCGAGAACGTATTCTATCGAAATATTCGACAGTGAGCGAGCAATGGACATCTAGTTACAGTCGAAGCGAATCGCCATCGGTTGCCGAATCTACTAAGTAACTGCGGCAAACATCGCCAAGAAGTGACATACACGACGTGACTGATTAACGATGACGATGTGCTTACTGCATCTACTGTCACTCTCACTGTGACACTGCCAGTCACTGGCACTGGCCAAACAGATTCACCACTGGCAGAGCCAGAGGTAGAGGAAGAAACTGACCGGTTCTTGAAAACAGTTGCAAAAACATTATGGGGCTTGTTATGTGTACTTGATAACGTGGTAATTTGAGTTTTATATAAACAAAATTGGTGTGAACTGGGAAGTGCAATTGAAATTGTTATTAATATTTTTTTCTATTATTAATTAGTGTTATTTTATTGTAATCGTCAATTATCTTTACGATTCAATTAATTATAAAACAGTTATAACAGTGAGTGTGCAGCTGTGCTGGCAGTGGCACTATTATAAGTGATAGGTGTATTTATATTTAATATAATAATAACATATTAGTTGTATGTTATGTTTCAGCTGTATTTGTTGATGGTCACTTTAGGAGACACAGTGAATTGAAATTAAGCTACTATATTATAGTGTATTTACAAACAGCTGGAGTGAAGTACTGTTATTAATTTAAAATAATTCAGTGCAATTGATGAATTTATTTGTCACTAGGTATTTTATTGCAGTTGTCTTTATTGTTTTAATTTTATATTACAGTTACCTTTTAGTTTTACAACAGTAATCAATTATATTGAAACTGTTGTTTGTTTACTTACATAAAATGAAAATTGCATTTTAATCATTGTTTGCATGACTATAAAAGTATCACATATCTTCTTGTAAGGGAAAAATTTTGTGTGTTTCTGTGGCATTAGTCTAAGTGGATAATAGTGTGTTTCTTTGGAGATCTCTACTGTACTGAATTACACTTACAAGGTTAATTTTGAGTATCGAATAAAAGTCTGGTATCGATTGATATCGAAGAATTATGGTATCGAACCAGCAATATATCGATCGGTATCGAAGAATTCTGGTATCGAACCAGCACTACATCTGTTGCATACTGTTTCTACTGGGAACTGTGTTCTCTGTGAATATTAGACTTGCAACGTAAGTATCGAGTATCGAGTATCGAACAAAATTCAGGTATCGATCAGTATCGAACAAAACCTGGTATCGAACCAGCACTAATGCCTGGTTTTTTGTGCTTAACCTCCATCATCTCCATGCATTGCTATTTTAGCAAGTACACCTGCGAGTTATAAATGACTGGACTTATGAGTAATGAGGAATTATTGACTTCTACATATTTAATTTTCATTATAATTTTGAAATACAACATTGAAAACAGAATAGTAGCCATGAAATTAAACAAATTTATACAAGTTTGTAATTCTGTTTCCATCAAAATTGATTCCATTAATTTCATATGAACTAATTCAGATTCCAGAATTGGTGCGATTCAGTTGTTGATTCTGATTCTAAAATCTCCCGGTGTTTGGGAGGACACGTGTCAGGTTCCGTATAAAAATCAAGACAATTTACAACATTATCAGGGATTACTCTACACTATCAACAATTCGAGTGAGTGTCTGACATTAACTGTCTACTTCAAACTGTCGGTCACTGTCAGTGACAGTGTGTCTGTGACACTGACAGTCACTGCTACTGGCAATGACACTGACAAGTCAGTGAGTGTCACTAAGTGACAACGGAAAGGACCATTCGAGAATCGATATACGGTACAATAAATGTTGTAACTTGACAATAAAAATATATTGCAAACTGCTTTGACATAAGTCATAACGTGATAGGAGACAACGTGTTGCCGGTGTCAAGTTGAGTCAGGTGTTGCGTTTTTTCGACGGTCAGTTGGCGTTTTTATAGTACGCACATACGTACCCTCTATTTCTATTGGGCCAATTTTTTCTACAGCGTGCTGGATGACAGACGCGTATGTTCGCGCCTGTGTCACATATCTGTTGGTTTTGCTGCAAAACAGCAGAAAACTACGTCTTCCTGCAAAACCTCGCAGCACCCCACAAGCTGCTTTGGACGCCGCCATCTTGCCCTTGATGACGAAGTCTCGCGATAATCAACGAGACCGGGAAACATTTGCATAAATTGGCGGAGTTTAGCCGTCATGGCGGACGTGCACGATCCGATGAAAAATTCCCTTTGGAGGAGGGAAGAACAGATAAAGCGATGGGATTTATCGGAGACAAACAAAGAGCCACCTCTTCCGAGGGATAAGTCAAACGCGAAAATAAAATTTCAGGACGGTTGCGTGTTTCTAGCGGCGTGTTCCAGTTGTGATACCAACGAAGTTGAGAAGTTGCTGAAAAAGGGTGCCGACATCAACACTGCTAATATTGACGGATTAACGGCACTTCATCAGGTTTGTATCCTCATTATTTGGCGTCTCACCATGTTCTACTTGTTACCAATCATGTAGTTGATGTAGACATTTAGTTTTGTAACCACTTGAAGGCAGTAACAGGCGAAACCTCAGCTCAAGTGCCGGACTGTCAAGAGACGAGAGTAGGGAGTAGGGGTCGGTTCTGTCAAGTCGTTAACTTAGGGGTCGGGTTGAAACGTCCAAGTTCATAGATTAGTATTGTCTGTCCCGAGTATACCTGATGTGTTCGACGCAAATAACATATAATGAAGTTTTGGTAAAGTTCAGTGAAATCAGTGATAATTTAACTAGTAGGTTCAGTGAATGCACGGGCCCAGCCCTAGGCTAGGGCTAGGCTAGCCAATGGCATGGACATGGCGGTGCAACAGGTAAAGCAATGCCAGTGGCAGTGGTGTACTCTGACAACAACATCCCTGAAATATTTCCATACTCATTGATGTTAGTACTTCTGAAGAGTGATAGCTTATGCATTCCATTCAAGAACGCAATATCACTCAGTCACACAACGTCAAGTTGGCAAGTCACCTGAAATTTACTGAGCACATTTGAAGTGTTAATAGTTGGGAAACTTCCTTCTATGTACACAATAATACACAGGTTGGGTGTCAATATTATATGACTGAGAAATTACTGGCTAAAAATATGTGTACACTTTTGATTTATTATAAGAATACCAATGGTAATAGTATGGCTGGCTACTGAATATATGTTTCAAATTCCATTTCTGTAAAGGTCCATTAAGTTTCAATAAGCAGATATTTTAAAAGGTGAATTTTTCATCAAATATAGATTGTGTGTTAACTGTTAAAAATGTGTGCCTCGCAAACAGTCATATATGGATGATGAATGGAGGCAATTTTTAGCACATATGCATATCAGTTGTTTACACTTTAAATACAAACTGAGCTCTACGCATCAACATATGACATAATTTTTATCGCACAAAATTACATCCTGAATACTTTTTTACACTCCTAATCTTCTATTAATGAAATGATAATTTAAGTATCAACTTTTTATTGGTCACAAATAAATTGTCACAAAACTGACAATTCACGGTTCCAGTTAATGATTAGTTAGATGGATTCAGAAATGAACTTGATGCAATTATTGACATTTCTTTGTTGACCTTCACTGTTATATAGTATACATTTAACAATTTTCACACTGATGTTGTGACATGGAAAATAATAATTTAGCCAATACATTGGTTGCAGTATACATCATACTCCTAAAAAAGTTAGTCACTACTAATTAGCAATATTAGTACCAATATTTGAAGTTTATACATATATGTGCCTTGGTAGTGTTCTATCAAAGCAACATTGTAATTATCAATAGTGAGAACAGAGTCAGATTGATGTTGTGTTTAATAGTATTTAGCCATGTTCAACAGTTGGTTTTACATGACAACTGCTCAATGGTTGGTGATCATCGAAAAACAAAATAGAGAGTCAACATTTACCAAATTAGTTATATGAGTTCCTAACTTGGCACAGCCATGAGCTATGTCTAAATGAGGACATGAATATAATTCAAGAGCACTCGTATTTAAGTTCAACAAATAGAATGCATGAGTTTTTGTGATAAAACATTAATCAACATTCATGTAGCATTAAAAAACACTGTGTCTTTGAAACGTGTTATGTTGATAAATTGGAGTTTGTAGAACTTCGGACTATTACACATATATAGGACCATGGTAAAGTGACCTGAACAGGGGTAGAAATAACTCCAACATTTCTGGTTGTCAGCAGGACTACCTAGTTGGGAAATCTGGTAGTCCTCAGATATATCTGGTAGTCAGGAAATGGCCCAGATTTAAGGAAAATAACATGACATTCACAAAATTTGAATTTATGGTGGTAGTCCATTGGACTACTGCTATCATCTTTGCTAGTCGGACTGAATTTCTTGTAGTCCTCGGACTACTAGACTACCACTATTTCGACCCCTATTGAGTAATGCAGGTACTGTATTAGTGACAACGATTTTCAGTTAAAAGGTGTGACCTAAATTGTGAGTTGGTTGTATTACTGAGGTGTCTCATTCTACAGCAAGGATTTACTGTATTGATTTTCACAATTGTGGAGCTGTTGTATCAGATGTTGAGTTGACAAGTTCTTGATTTGATGAAACTGATTCAGTATTGGGACATGGTTGTCGTTCATGCTAATTGAACATTATTCCTGGCTCTACTTTAAATGCACCCAAGGCAGTTCATTCTAACATATGTTTATTATATATCCGTTCGATGGTGGCCTTTGTGCATGCTAAGTTCTATACTTATTACCTTTCTTTTATCAGTCATGCAGAGACATGCACGCCGACGACTTGACAACTGATATAAAAATCAGACAATAATTTGGTTTCTTTGAATAGCGAGATGATTTGTTAACCTGGAATTGTACACTTGAATGGAAACATTTATTTCTGGGTCAGTCAGAGTGAGTGACCCAATGTCTTGGGGTCGTTGAAAAAAAATTGAATAGACCTCCCGTTGCGTAGGGTGGCTTCATGTATGCTTACAGTGGGTCCTGCTATTGCATGAGAAGTCACTTGTTACATGTACATTTTCTAAGACCAGCTGTTCTCATTGCTGTTGTGTCATGGACTCATGCTGACCTGCCTGGGTATGTGCATAAGTACAGCATAACATGAGAAGCCTCTCACACTGTAGATATATTTCATGCTCACTATTAGATTTCTATTCTATTTATGCCATCATGGCCAGTGTAGGTTGTAAATACTTGTAAAATGCACACCCTCAGGGGGTCCCAGTTAGTGTTAGACACACGTAGTGGCTTCACTGTAAATTACATTTGTCATGGCATAAATGTTGAATTTTTTCTGCGTGTAAAATTTTGTATGTAAAAGTAGCTACTCACTACTACCAGTGGTCTTTGGAATACTTGCATAAAATCTGTGGAGTATTATACCCAGTAGGTTTACATGTATCTCACAGTTCCATATATGATACATACCTTGAAGCCAGAGAGAACCCAGGGCCCAACATCTAATCTTCATGGAGACTGACACTGTGTCTACGATGATAAGTCTTGATGACATTGTATCTAGGATGATGACACTGTGTCGAGGATGATGAGTCTCGATGACACTGTGTCTAGAATGATGAGTCTTGATGACACTGTCTAGGATGATGACATTGTGTCTAGGATGATGAGTTTTGAAGACACTATCTAGGATGATGACATTGTGTCTATGATGGTGAGTCTTGATGTCACTGTGTCTAGGCTGGTGACACTATGTCTAAGGTGATGAATCTTGATGACACTGTGTGTAGGATGATGACACTGTCTAGGGTGTGAGTTTTGATGACATTGTGTCTAGAATGATGAGTCTTAATGACACTGTCTCTAGGATGAGTCTTGATGACACTGTGTCTAGGATGAGTCTTGATGACACTGTGTCTAGGATGAGTCTTGATGACACTGTCTCTAGGGTGGTCTAGTCATTTATGAGTCAGAGAAGCGACAGAATCATGACATTGTATCTAAGGTGGTCTGCTGACTTAGAGACCTGTCAATATAGTACCCAAACAATCGTGTGTGGGGTAGTCTCATGTCTAGAGTAAATATCCCAGTGTGTACCGCATGGAGCCACCCTGCTGTCTTCCACAGTGATACCCACTCGCGTGGCATCCACGTATAGGAACGGCATCTGCTATGTCGATACGTGTCGTCATAATCTGAGGCATGATCTGGCAAGTGCAACGACACGCGCATGCATGTGTAATTCTCGGGTTTCATTATTGCGCAAACACACACACAGCCACCAGCGAGTGGGTCAGTCGGCTTTGATCATCGGGTCAAGTGAGGCCGTTACTGTAATCATTACATCCTAGCAACATTTCACTGCCAGTTGATGTGTGTGTGTGTCATTACTTGTGTGCTGTGGAATGTAGCAGACCAGCTAGGCCTGTGCCGTGTACACTGTCAGTATTCTCAGGCTAAGATTGCACTACTAACCAGCATCTGTGTTCTCATCATAGAGATCTACTATGTACATAGCTTTGCATACTGGTACTGCATAGTACATACATATGCCCATAAGTCTATCTAACCCCAAGACATTCTTGTCACATAAGATACCTTCTCCCACGTGCAGTGCATTCCTGAAAAGCCAAAGAAATAATGCCGTGATTGCATAATTGAGCATCCTACCTGAGAATGTGTAGCTGCGTTTTATTAGTTACCTTCACCAGGTAGACAGACTAACCTGTCGCAGTTGGGGGCATTTTATTGCTCTTTAACAAGTGCTGGTGTGAGGACTGGGATCAGTTCCTTTAAATCATTTCCAATTCCTGCTTCAATTCCTTGCCATACCATTTGATTCAATTCCAATTTGTTTACATAATTTAACATTTTTACTATAATCATTCAATCCCAGTTGCCATTCGAGTTCCACGTAATGACAAAAGTAAACAATGTACGATTATTGCATGCCTTTTTAATTATATAATTACAGTCATGTCTCATTTGTCCACACTTTGGTTCCCAAGGTTTTGGTCGGATAAACAAAATGTGCAGATTAATGAGACACCTTGTTATACATTATATATACATGATATTATATGTGGTATTATACATGGTATTATACATGATATTCAAGATGGTTCTTACACAAAACTTGTAATAAAACTAAAAATAAGACTTCTTTGGAATATAAATTATAGCAATGTTTGAAATCTGCTAACTGGTCTAGGGCCCTCGAGAGGTGCCACACTCAGACTTAGGTTCCTCCTGTGAGTTTTACTGTTTACTACGGCAGAGTTCAGACCAGGGCTTCCTATGGAACGTGCCTGGGTAGGTCATTAATTATCAGCCCTCTCAAAAACATCACCTAGCCTGAAGGAATCGCCTTCAAGTTAAGGAAAAAACTGTTATTCTGGGATGTTTCCCAGAAAACTGGGGGAAGGTTTTATCAGTGGTATTACTCCTTCACTTGCAAGCCCAACTTCCACATCACAACACGACAGTTTGTTGCTGATGGCAGTGGGTTGCTTGCAATGATTTGTCGATGACAATTTGTCAGGGATAAGTCAGGATAACTGAGCTCTGGGGTCATACATGATGACTGTTGGCTGTGGTAAATTAATGCAAGTACTAGAAGTGTTGGTAGTGGCTGCACTTGCTGTATATTGCCCTATGGAATCTCATTGCGCACATGTCGTCATCTGGCGTCATGGGCAGAGGCATAGCTTTATGCAGAGACCCGTCCACCCGTCATTTGGACAGGTAAAAACTGTTGTGGATGGGTAGAAAAATTGGTGGACGGGTAAAAAATGAAGGAGCAAAAAAGGTCTTCCAAATCCATAGATATTATCAGTTATGCCTCAAACGTGAGTGTAAATGGTGTCTCGTGTGTTTGCGGTCCATTTTAGGTAATCAGACACATTTAAAGGGTATAAACTGCCTTAACAGTTAACATCCATGTGTCCACCAAAACATGTAAGACTGACAGTAATTTGGTTCTGCACAAAGCTGTGGGCAGAGGAGAGGATATTGTCATTCATCTTGGCCCAAGTGGTCAGTGGTCAGTGACTGGTCACTTACCAGGAAGTTCAAGTACTGTCACCACTTCCCAGTCTTTCACTTCCATAGCTTTATTACATAATTTCATTAGATCTGACGTTGAAAGCCCAAGGAGCTTATAGCAAAGAATTGTTTAAATATGACAAATGCCTTAAAACATCTAGCAGGAATGTTATGTTCAGCAAAGCAGATAATGTAGCACACACCTCAAGTGTAAGTTGTATATTTGCCCTTTTCAAAAGGCGTTTCTTGTTTGATTGATAACGTTAGGAAGAAGTAGAAATCAGGTTATGGCATGTAAATATAATATATTACAGTGCATGCTGGGCATATTTAGTGTCGTTACATGAAACAGAAATTAATTTTCCAGATCAGTGGCACATAAATATCATCCGTATGTAATGTAGAAAGAATGTTTGGTGATTGAAGCTGTAAGTTATACGCTAGTTGCCATCTGCAAGTCTTCGTAGAACTTCCAGTCATGGGTTTCTCGTCTAGATGTCGACCGCCGTCTGGCCTCTAAAGGTATGTTGTGGGCTAGTGGCTGGTGCCACTGGCGCTGTACGCTACAAGTCACAGCACTCGCAGCCAGTTGCGAAACAAAACGAACTATGTCTTATCAGTTCGTAGCCAGACCAGTTTTTAGGCCTTGCAGCACGCGTCTTAGTGTAAGTTTGAAGCTTCCCATATTGAAGACACCCAACTTGACCCGGCTCTGGAGTGACTATTTTAGGCCACACTACTGACATTATAAGTTTGAGACTGCCCATTGTAAGGCACTTGTGAGTTCTTCCCTCAGTGAGTATCTAGGCCACACTTCTAACTTCTTTTTTATCAGTTCGAAGTGTCTGAGTTAAGGCCCGCTTTTAGCCAGCCATACGTTTCTTAAGCGAAGGTTTGAAGCTTATGTTTTAAGGCGTTTTATTTTCTCCAGGGTGAATATTTACAGTTTAGTATTGTTTGAAATAAATGTAAACCATGATGAATGTACGGTAAGACTTATTAAAAAAGATAGATATCCCTCAATGTTTAGTTTTAGTTTCCTGTTTGGAATATTTAGGCCACTGTATGACGTTTAGCATAACCTTGAAGCTGCCTTGTGGTTAGGATATTTCTATCACCAACTGCATCAACATTTTACATCATAGTAGGTGTAAGTATACAAGTTTGTCAGGTAAATTTGATGCTCCTATATTGATACTTTTGAGGTGCCCCCTAATTGAATACCTATGATCATCCAGTGTAGGGATTCCACTGATAGCTCAGCATGCTGCTGTATATGGGTGTAGGAGGGCCACAGATTCACAGGATCAGCTGGGCTAGCCACACTGAGTGGGGTGGGTGGGGTAGGGTCTTTTGCCCAATGGCCTTGCCCTGGTGGGAAACGGTTTTTTGTCCAGCTGTGAAATTATATGAAAGGTGCAAGTTTACTGACTTGTATGATAGCTCATGAATCACGCTGGGCTAGTATCTCCAAGGAAGCTGTGAAATTACAAACAGACAAGTCATTGTACTTAGGAGATAATCCCCAGTCTATCATTGTCTCTAATTAATCCAGTTCAGAAATATGCGAACTGTAAATATAGCTTGTTTTTTGCAACATTAAATTAACATATTTTATTTAGGCCTGGGCAAGGAATTTATTATAAAATGCCATTTTTGACTTAACACAACTTTTTAACTTATTACTAGAATAACTCAATATAACATGCATCCAAGGACAACAACATGGTCAACATGTACATAAATTATTAGAGTGGTATGACTAATATTTCCAGAGATATGCCATATTGAAAATGTGGAAATATGTTATTTTAGCAAATTGACACTTGGCAAGAGACAAGCACAAAATAGAAAAAAAGTCACTAAAAGCGATAAAAATATGAATTTGTGAAAGATACATATTATATTCTGATAGTAAAACAAGTTTCATTCAGCCATGTCATGTCGTTTGGGTTTTATATGACGTTTTACTTTTTTCCCCGATTACCTCGGGGGAAAATGTCAAAACTTCACGGTAGGTAGTATAGATTCAACCAAAAATCTTTACTTTTCAACACAGATCAACTAAATTTGGCATGTAACTAGTTTTCAATAGAATTGAGCTATTTCTCATTTTTTGCATAAATTATGCAAATTAGGTATCCAATATGGCCGCCACGACAGTGAGAATTACGTATATTTTGGCCATGCTCTAGCCAAACATGTAATAAAGTTACAAATTTTTAATTTAGCACAGGTATTGTTGTTATGTATATCTACTGCATGATTATCACATCAATCATATAATTGTGTTGTTTACGTGAAATAAGAGTTCTTCTAAAATTCTCTATTTTGTGTAACATTTTAACATAATTAACTAATCTATAATTTAGAAACCATTAAATATATATAATAATATATATATATAGATTTTACTCATGCATTGGATATGCCTATTGCATACTGAGTTGCAAAATTTGGTGCAGTTATGCCCAATATTTATTTCACAAGAGTGTGGCAACTTTATGTTCTCGCAATAAAAACGGCATTCTGAGAAAACAATAAAAATAGGTTGCCCTATTCCAAAAAACCTTGTTATCATAAAGTGAACAAAATATAGTCACTGCATATTAAAGAAGTGCAACTACATACATAGCAGAGAATGTCATTAAAAATGTTTAACATACCAAAAGCAAAGAATGTCATTAAAAATGTTTAACATACCAAAAGGTTTAATCTGTTACAATGTTGATCATATTCAAATCTGTTCGAGAGTGTTCGTTGTTCTGAGTTCATGCCAAATATGTTCTTGTTATTCCCTTGGCATATGTAGAACAATTCTTTATCTTCAAAATAAACTTTATTCTGATCGAATTGGTCAAAAACTCACACCGCGCGACGTTTTTGAATTAAGCCTATTTTACGCTTAATTTTTGGACCTAATGTTACGCACAAGGATGCATTCGGTTAGCATTGGCAGCATGTTGCAGCAGTCAGTTTTTTTCGTAGATTGGTAGATATTTTGAAATGCTACTGAATTCATAATCGTGGACTAATGGCATCGAAATCTGGTGTATGAAGGGATACCATAATGACGCTTTCAAATATATAAATTTTATTCCATAGAAATAAATAGTATTATGTGTAGATCAAGCTGAAATGTGGTTAATTTCAGTGAACAATCCTTGCCCAAGTCTAGATCAGATGAAGGTAATGCAGTATATTCCTATAAGTATATATATATATATATATATATATGTGTATATTATTTGATTACATATGTTGTCATATATGACCAAATGTAATAAAAGTATTATAATATTATAATAACATATATTAATAAAATAATTGGTGTTAAATTGAACTACTAATCAGTTTAATAACAAATATTGTTATATGTAATATTGATAAATTCTGAAATACATTCCATCATGTGGGTGAATGAATTTCAAAATGATTTGACAACATGTATACGTAATTATAATAATAACACAAAAAGATATAAAAACTATAATGTTATGGAATTACGACACTAGGTCGATCAATTCGTCTCCAAGAATTGTTATTTATTGTCTCTGTTTTTTTTTTAAATAAAATTTGTGTATACTATTTCAAAGGCATTGTAAATGTAATAATCCATGTGTTGCGCGAATACAAGTAGAAAGTCGGCTTTATCGCAACGGCGCAGACATTGCAGCGGCGTATGTTTGTCGTTGGTCTAGCTGAAATAGCGGTGCATTATGCTGAATTTCGTATCAATTACTGTTGTGTGGACAATACAGTTGTAATAGTTGTCATCTATAATACGAGTAAAACAACACAACGTGAAAAATATGTTCATAAAGATCGTTTCTCAAGTAAACGGCGAGCTTCGACAGCTTCCTTGACACCCCTCACAACAAAGATCGACTAGTCCTGGCGCTCACCGTGATGTTGATATCTAGGTCAGCCTATTTCGTTGCAAGGGCAAACCCTTAGATTTAGCAACAGGCAAATAGAAGAATTATTCGCTATAAATTATCAATAAAATGCAGTACGTTGATCATGAGACAACTGGTAGCCGTTATGTGCCGTGATGTTTAGAAATTGCTAACATACACGTGGAATACGACATTAGCGACTTACTACTAACGCGTGCGGCGATCTGCCGAAGACTCGATCGAAGTGTCGCGACTCGGGGGAAAAGTACCACCAGCTTTCAAAGGCATGTGCCCCCACAAATAAAATGTTATATTCATAAAATGATATGTACTGGATAGCAAATTTCACGCCGAATCGAATGGTACCACACACTACGCGATCTGATGCGGAACGGCGACGTTGCTCACGAAATACGACCATGACATAAGTTGTCATGTTTAGTGGCGTTTTAGCGAACGATTTCCTATTAATTCAGCGTAGTGTGTATCACCAATCGATAGAGCAATAATTTGTCTTTAAAATAAGCTTTATCCTGATCGAATTGGTCAAAAATTGACACGGCGCAACGAGAAGATAGCCTATTTTATGCTTACATTTTCACCCGGATGGTAAATGCGATGAGGCGCTCGCGCTAGCGTAACAACATAGCATCTTAGCACAGGCGGCGTGTCGCAACAGCCCGATTTTTTTGAGTAGGGGGTCGTTTTAAAATGCTACTGAACGCGTTATATTTGAGGAACAAGAACGAAATTTGTTGTACAAAGAGATAACATAATGACGTTTTTATGCATATAAATTGTATTTCACAACAGTTAATATTTCTATGTGTAAGTCATGCAGCAATATGGTTAATTTGAGTGAAAAATCCTTGCCCAAGCCTATTTTATTTGCACAAAAGACCGTTTTCTGTATTCTTACTGGGCAAAAGACCTACATCCCACCCATTCTGTGATCCCACCTAGCCTTGTGTCTTGGGCCTGGGTAGCAGGACAGGTGGCTGGAGCCTGGGAGGCACATCCCACCCAAGGGGATGGGCTCTCAACTGTCAGCTGCAGAACGGGTGATGTCAGATGTAACAAGTCTGTTTCAGTTGTTTTATATGGGAAATACACATGGTCATGGTATAAATTTGTAAATGAGCATAGGTTTACCAAGATGGATGCAATTGTTGACATGATAGAGAAACAAATTGTGATGGGCCATTGTGATGATTGGCTGATCAAAATCAAGCAGGAGTCATTAATTATGTATTTAACTTATTTTGTTACCCTCTTAGAGTGTTTATTCGGGGATGACCATGCCAAGTTTAAATTGGACTGGAGGGTGGGCTATGGTTAGTGGGTGTTTCACAGGGAAGACGACAGCTGTATATGTGTGGGAAAATTCCGGTCCATTGGACATGTTAAGAGAATAAGATATATAATAAGAATAAGATAAGCACAGGGACAGCAGATTGAAAAATAACCATATAAAGCCATTTGGCAAATTCATGTTGCATTTGTAAGGCTGACACGAGTGTGGTATGAGGCGATGGTCTGTCAAGTGGCGCTGGTGTGTAAAGAGTTAATGAGAGCAGCCAGGGCTAGTTAGCAAGCTGGTTTGTGTTTACTAGGTGAAATAGGCCAGGTAAACAGGCACCCTCTGCTCTCTCCCTCTCCCGCTCCCTCTCCCTCTCCCACCTGGCTGCTCCCAGCTGACCTTCATCAAAGGTGTTCACATGGGGCGGCCACCTCCAGGACTGCCCACATATTTATAGTGCACTAGGCTGGTCAGAATAGCCACCCCCTCTACTGCCTCACACTCACAGTCCAGGGCTTTATGCAGGACCAAATTATTGCCAGTCACACATACCTTGGTGGACATGTGGATATTAACTTTTAAGCCAGTTCACAAATTTTAAATGTATTTTTTTGGACACGAAAAGGACTGCAAACACACATGTGACACCATTTAAGGCATAACTAACATTAACAATATCTATGGTTTTGGAAGACCTTGTTTTGCTCCTTCATTTGTTGACCCCATATTTCTACCCGTCCACAACAGTTTTTACCCATCCAAATGACAGGTGGACGGATCTCTGCATAAAGTTATGACACGCGCACGCACGCACACACACACACACACACACCGCAGTGGTCCTGGCAGCTGTTTTGAGCCAGTCCCCTATGCGATAAAATGAAGGCACACTGCAGTGTGTGGCTAGATGGCTTGGTATCATTCAGAGCATGCCATGTCTTGTAGATACAAACTTGCTACTATCATGTTCAGAGTTGAGGCGTCTGTATGTGTGGAAGTCACAACTGTATGTCACTTATTAGTCACTATTCCGAGGTTGCCAATTAAAGGTTAAGTTGTTGTCTGTGGCAAGATGACTGACACAGTGACTCACTCGTACATGGGTCTCAGGCAGCGGATGGTACAGTGTTTTAATGCTGCCCAAGAAATACAGGGATCAAATCATGGGAGGGGTGGGTGGGTGGGCGGCCAACCCATCATGAGGTGGGTGGGTGCCAAGATGTGTGCGTTGGCCCTTCCAGTGATATCAAAACATGCTTGGTTGCTTAATGCAAGTTGAAAGTGAAAACTGTTATTGACACCCGGGGGATGGCCATTTGCCAGGAGAAGTATGAGACCACTTCACAGTCTACAGGGGGTAAATATATAACTCATAAAATAACTTGTCATGGTCTCCTTGCCGTGACGTCTCGCGTGTAAACAGAGTAACACCAGCCGCTGTAAGGGTGGTCTTGTATGTTAACTTCTGCCAGGGACTCATGGTCATGTAACCCCGACTCATATTCAAGAACAGCATTTCTGGGTTGTTAACACAAAACACATTTTTGTTGTGTTGTGGTTTCCCATGAAGTGTGTTATATTTTTGTCTTTACTTTTGGTTGATATTATTCAGATATACCCCAGCTAAGAGAATATAAAGTTTGGGTTTTCAAATCCAACTATTTTGGGGTGAAATAAAAACTTTTCGACCGAAAACGTTGCGGACAGGACACCTTGGCTCTGTGAAGTGGATTTTGTATGGGTTCATATTTATAAAAAGAAATTAAACCTGCCTCATGTTATATTTAGACATAACACAAATGCTGTCAACAACATAAATTGACCTAAAGTTAAATACACCACGAGAAAACTTAAAAAAACATTTGTCCTGTCCACAACGCTGAAATCCATTGTTTCGTGATAAATAGCTAATTTGCATATTAAAAAATGCGCAATTTTGACCCAAATGCCAATTTCCAGTAACGTCAGATACCTATCTAACATATACATTTGGTATTTTGCTCAAATTCAGATTTTAATATTTTTTATGTCACTTCACAAATACCGTGAAATGGCCCTTAACACAAGAAACTGCAGCGTCGATGCAGTAAAGTTTTCAATGTATGTGCATAGAACATGTCAGATGGTGTTTTGGAATTCACTGTCGAACACTGTTTATCAATTTTGTGATGAGATCTGTTTGATAGACTTGTGTGACATAGTGATTAGTGACTCCTATACAGTGTATCACAATTACTTGTTATTGCTATCTATGTATGTATAAAGCATAGCCAGGTTAATAGAAATATTTTTGTGTTACGTTTCTATGGAAACTGTAGGGGAGTTGGGACTGCCACAGATTGGTGGATATTGTTGCAATAAGTTGCAATAAAGCAAGGTTCACCTGAATGTGTATATTTGTATTCATAAAACTATACTGGTTTCTTCCTCCAAACACACTTCAATAGATTAGTCACATACATCATGTGACTAAAGAGTAGTGTTGACCTCGGTGCTTTTGTCCCATTGTTAGAGACAGAGACTGCCATACCGTTAGAGACAGAGACCACCACACCATTAGAGACAGAGACCACCATACCATTAGAGACAGAGAACAATCAGACCACCACACCATTAGAGACAGAGACCACCATACCATTAGAGACAGAGACCAATCAGACCACCACACCATTAGAGACAGAGACCACCATACCATTAGAGACAGAGACCAATCAGACCACCACACCATTAGAGACAGAGACCACCATACCATTAGAGACAGAGACCAATCAGACCACCACACCATTAGAGACAGAGACCACCACACCATTAGAGACAGAGACCACCATACCATTAGAGACAGAGACCAATCAGACCACCACACCATTAGAGACAGAGACCACCATACCATTAGAGACAGAGAACAATCAGACCACCACACCATTAGAGACAGAGACCACCACACCATTAGAGACAGAGACCACCATACCATTAGAGACAGAGACCACCACACCATTAGAGACAGAGACCACCATACCATTAGAGACAGAGACCACCACACCATTAGAGACAGAGACCACCACACCATTAGAGACAGAGACCACCACACCATTAGAGACAGAGACCACCACACCATTAGAGACAGAGACCACCATACCATTAGAGACAGAGACCACCACACCATTAGAGACAGAGACCACCACACCATTAGAGACAGAGACCACCATACCATTAGAGACAGAGACCACCATACCATTAGAGACAGAGACCACCACACCATTAGAGACAGAGACCACCATACCATTAGAGACAGAGAACAATCAGACCACCACACCATTAGAGACAGAGACCACCATACCATTAGAGACAGAGACCACCACACCATTAGAGACAGAGACCACCATACCATTAGAGACAGAGACCAATCAGACCACCACACCATTAGAGACAGAGACCACCATACCATTAGAGACGGAGACCAATCAGACCACCACACCATTAGAGACAGAGACCACCATACCATTAGAGACAGAGACCACCATACCATTAGAGACAGAGACCACCATACCATTAGAGACAGAGACCAATCAGACCACCACACCATTAGAGACAGAGACCACCACACCATTAGAGACAGAGACCACCATACCATTAGAGACAGAGACCAATCAGACCACCACACCATTAGAGACAGAGACCATCATACCATTAGAGACAGAGAACAATCAGACCACCACACCATTAGAGACAGAGACCACCACACCATTAGAGACAGAGACCACCATACCATTAGAGACAGAGAACAATCAGACCACCACACCATTAGAGACAGAGACCACCATACCATTAGAGACAGAGACCAATCAGACCACCACACCATTAGAGACCGAGACACACCACTTGGTTAATCTGACAGGTTACACAATTATGACTGCCTCTTGCAGGTTCCTTCACTTTCCCTTGCCTATCTAGACTCCAGGTAGAACAGACCACAATTAACACATTTTTAGAGTTTGATCCAAACATTATCATAACTTTTTTTTAACCCTGGTGCGAGTGGTACCATCAATGCCACAATGACTGGCTACTAGCTGGACCTGGGGTGGACTGGGCCTGGAGCCACACAGACACATAGTACAGCATTGACCAGCCCTCCATGCCATGTACTCTTGATGTAGAATGGGTCGTTATCAGAGATCTGAAGACATACTGCTACTGGTTTGACCCTGTCTAGAGAGATATGGCTGACAGCCCAAGGCACTAACTGTGTGTTCCAGTAGCCAGCCCTGTGCCCTATCAATAGTGAGACTGGTTCACCTGCCCTGGCCTGGCCAGAATGTCTGCATTGCTGCGTAGCTAAATCAAGACAGTGAGCATCCGGATTTGTCCCTGCCCAACCCCACCTAGAATCAGTTCAAACGCTCTGGAAACATTCCCTTTCGATGAACATTCTTTTTGTTTTTCCTCTTTATAAAATATACAACTTTGGAAATTTTAGTTGACCGACAGTGTCCATGTGTGGCACTTGGCAGTCGCCAGTATGCCTGGCCTCACCAGACCATTTTGCTGTTCGTTCTAGAAATAAGATACAGTGATGGAAAATTCTTTGCAAATTTATACATTTGTAGGATATTGTTTTACCAGGCTTGTTGTGGACACGAAAGATGACAGATTGACAAGATACAGAAGAAAAACATCATTGATGCATAAAGTAACTTAACACCAAATTGGAGCAGTAATAAATTGGAGCAGTAATGTCTGTCTTGTTGATTCAGGTCTGGAGGAAAGATAGGAATTCTAATTTGATGTTGCAATACAAACCTATAACCCAGAAGTGGAGTTTTATAGTATGTGGTTGAAGCAGGCAGTGAGAATCTGAAGGTCTTTGTCGCACAAAATGGTGTGGCTTGCATGCTCCAGTTAGAAATGACAACTGTTTATAGTATGGTAGTTGTAACAGGAGCACGAGAAACAATACTAGTGAGAAAGAGTAAATAGGAGGGAAAGTAAACACAAGGCTTGACAGTTCATGTATGCCCTGCAACATACCAGCTGATGGTGCGATTCCTACACATGACATGACATAGTATGCTGTGCGTATTAGTGCCTGTGGTGCTGTTGATGTACAGATAAGTGCTTCCTGTACAGTACAGTACAGTATGCCAGTGCTTGGCCCAGACAGTTCGATTGCTTGGCCCGTGTGCCGTTTTCAAGCATTCCCATCGCGTTTTCACACAGGTTTTTGCACCACGACAATTGCCCTGGACGCATCGCACAAGTTGCAGGCTGTACCCTGTTCCACATAACTGAATCCTGAAGCATAAACGAGTCCATTCAGCGGCTTTCCGATTCGTGGCTGTCACTCACATGCATACTCTGTTTACCTGTCACACGGTGTCACTTAAGTAAAAGATTTCACACCACGGAGGGTGGTAATGGAAGACGTCCTGGCTGATGCTATGTAGTGTGTCACTTCATTTAGGAATTTGAAAGTTTTTGTGCTTTATGTCTGATATCAATTTATTGTCCCAGGATTGATGTTGTGGTGGTCTGCATAGCTTTATGCAGAGACCCATCTACCCGTCATTTGGAGTTTTGGACGGGTAAAAACAAATATGGATGGGTAGAAATGTGGGTGGACGGGTAGAAAATGAAGGAGCAAAACAAAAAAGGTCTTCCAAAGCCATAGATATTGTTTAGTTATGCCTTGAAAGTAAGTGTAAATGGTGTCACATGTGTGTTTGTAGTCCATTTCAGGTCATCAGGCACATTTGAAAGCTTGTAAACTGGCTTAACAGTTAACATCCATGTGTCCACCAAAACATGTGTAACTGGCAATAATTGCATTCTGCATAAAGCCCTGGTGGTCTGTGGCATCTCTTGGCTTAGTGGACATGTGACGTTATCATTTATCCTGCTCCACAAAGTCCTCATAGAGGATCTACTAGTTATCCTCTGTCTCCAGTCTCCACAGAGGATCTACTAGTTATCCTCTATCTCCATTCTCCACACAGGATCTACTAGTTATCCTCTGTCTCCAGTCTCCACAGAGGATCTACTAGTTATCCTCTGTCTCCAGTCTCCATAGAGGATCTACTAGTTATCCTCTGTCTCCAGTCTCCACAGAGGTACCCAATTAGTCAGTCATTCAGTGTCATGAAGCATGTGATGTACCATTGCGGTCTGACCCTGTCTGTGTCATCATGGCTTACTGTCAGTGATTGCAAGAATTGGACTTTCAACTTTGTTGAATCGTGATGTTTGTTTTTGCGTAGTGAGAGTGTCCCCTTGTTTGAAATCATTTGGTGTAGTGTTGGAACTGGTGTGTTTTATCACTTTTAAGAGGTTTTCTTGTGATACTGATAGGTCCAGTAGAATAGTTTTGCCTTAGTAAGTAACTTCCGTGACTTATAGTTATTACCAATCGAACATTATTGAAATATCGATGTATATATTTTACACCTTCCGATTTTAGAAATTATTTATTAGTTGAATTAGTGTAATATGTTATATATATATATATATATATATATATATATATATATATATATACACATGACAGTAGTAGGTCTACAGGTATGGATTGAAATTCGAAAACTTTGTTAAGTGCAATCTGCAACCCACCCTGTCTTCTGTCCTGATCATGCTGATATATTTTCAACAAGATCCGTTTGTTTTGAACTCCAAATGGTGTCTTATTTTGCCCTGTAATCCTGTTGGGAAAGTACAATTCAGTGTTGGGTGAACAGTGAGTGAAAATGGTGTGAGAGTAAAGAGTATTGAACACACTAAACGATAGAGGGTCAGTGAACCGTTTGAGAGCGGCTCGCGAGCCATCGACGGTGCATCACGCAACAGGTTGATTTCGCCTTGCCTCGTTCATTCACAAAGCAGACCATGGTTTGAAGCGCTGCTGCACTGGCACAATGCCGCTGACCCTAGAGGTCGCCACGCTTCACCGGGCACTTTGTGGGCGCTTCCGTGCACCGTTTGTCTATTCTGTCGGGTCGTTGGTGCATTTAATCCACGACTGTTGACTCTTGTACACTTTTCGACTGTCCTGTGAATTAATGGACCGCTTGTTTGGCCCGCCTCTGTCCACTGGCGCTGGCTGTGGTGTTGCTCCTGTGTGCTGGATAAACACCGATGTCAGCCCCAGTTGTTTGTCAACCTACTGCCAGTGACTGTGTTTGAACAAACAGTAACTGACAATTTAGAGGTATTTTCATTTGACAGATTGAGGTTTTTTACTATTAGTGGGTTAGTATTTTTGTCCAGGGCTGCAGTTTGTGGAAATGTTGAGCCCTGTCAGTAGACTAGTTTGCAATAAAAAAGTAATTCTTGTTGACTGTCAAGTGTCACAAACTATTTTGGTTTGGTCAGACCAGACATGCTTACATAGGGCACATTACCTGGCTAATGTAACTAGACAAAACAGAGACAGACCACTGAAAATGTGGGGTTGTTACTGTATAGACCTACAACATTCACAGATCTTGAGCCGTAAGAGCTTTTAAGTTCATAGCTGTTCACAGATGGAGAATGTTTTTGGTTGAGGGTCCTTCCATCTAGTGATGATGATGTCTTGGTCATCTGATGACCATTGCTGAATGACAGTAACATGTGAACCATTATCAGTCAGTGATGTCCATAAATTTAGTTATAATTAAAATCCTTGTAAAAGTCAAAACTTTATTATAGTCAAGTCTATATTCCCATAGTTTGTGTGATACAGTGTTTCATATAGGTCTGTAGTTAAATATTTGCCATGGTGTGTTCAAATCAGGCCAGTCATAAATTTGTACCAGTCATAATTGTTTTGAGGTAGGCAGTAGGCACTAGGCACGTGCATCTAATAATAATAATAACAATAATTTATTTCTTATATAGCACCCCATTAAAATAATTGTTCTGGGGCACTTTACAATAGTTATTCCCAATTTAGTTATAATAATAATAAAACACTAATAAAATACTACTTTGATAAAATATGCATATGCTTATAAAAACAATCATGTTCTCTTAAAATACCGACATAAATAAGCACATAACTATACAGTGTAATAATAATAAATATATATATATATATATATATATATATATATATATGTAATAATTAAAATAATAAATAAATTAAAATAAATGGATGAAAAAGCAGACTAATTAACTATGATTGTTGAACGTCAAAATAATAATCTGTAAAAAGTTATTAACTAACAAACACAAGCCAGTTGAGAGATATAATATTATGACCTGAAATGAACTATATATATAGACACAGGTGTGACATCCATTATTAAGCAGCTATAATTGGAATTGTACATGATTTCTGAAAACTTTTTCATTATCTTACCAGTCCAAAACGGGTTTTACCTGTCCAAATAAGATGTCCAGAGTTCAGATGTGTCTTGTTCATTGCCTATTGCCTGTTTGGCTTCTGTGACCGTGGTCATGTTGCTTGTATCAGAAGTATGGCTCAGACGTGAACTTTAAAAGATATCCTTTCAAAGAGTCTCTGGTTTGACTGTGGCACGCAGCTCACAGAGTATGGCAGACATAAAGCTGGGCATTGTCCAGTTGTAACACTGGTCCACTCTTGTAGCAGAACTGGACATGACAAGATTAGGCTAGAGGCTAGGCTAGGTCTCATAGAGGTGCACAATTACTGCACATAGAGGATACTACATCCCTGTATCGCCTGCTATGTAAATTTTCTTAACCATCCTGATTTACAGGTGGGGAAACCATAAAACCTGGTTAAATATAATTTTTCCTTGTAATTAATCTGAATTAGACTGCAAACAGGCGCAATTCAGTTACCCCAATGCCTGTAATTTTAACTTACACAAGTTAACAGTTCTTTCAATGATGTTTTGGGCAAGTACATCCTACCTTTTATAATAATGATAATAATACATTTTATTTGGTTTAATGATGACTATGCAAATTATTCACATCAACAAACCTCACTGGAGACAGGCTCAGTCAGTCAGGCTCAGTCAGTCAAGGCGAGAGTGTTGTTTGTAGTTGTTGTCAGGTCTGATTGGCTAATGGGTGTTCCAAAGCCAACCTCTAGTTGTAAATAACAAGCTTGATTGATGCTTAACACCCGACTTGCTGCATCAGAAAATACCTTTGAGCTGGTGGCATCCTCATGTCCTACACTGTGGCAGGCTACTGGCTACACAACAACAGACCCAATCAATTAGGGTCTTCAATTTGCTCTGCTCTGCTGTCCCACTGTCCAGGTAGGGGATGATTTAGATGAGTCTTGTGTGGCTGGCTAGCTTGAGAAATACTACATTCTGGGGCACTTCTTGTCAGGATTATGTAATACTACGAATTTGTGATGGGGACAAATATGTCAATTATTACTTATTCATGGCAAACTATTAATAATAGACTTTATTTTGACAATCATTTCTCAAATACAACATTGGATCATGTGCTAATTGAAATTAGACATGGAAAATACTTTATTGTACAGTGTACTTAATTTTAGTCATATGTTTAAGGAATTATTTTTAAGTGATATTTACTACATGTAAAGCGCCTTGTAGTTTTAACTATATGTATTTTTATTTTGTTTTACATCAGTTTAGGTATCATTTTCACAGTCAAACATGTCACGTACTGATATATATATTTTGTTTACACAGTACATGTCTATAAACAGAGCAGTGACATTTAACATATAGATGGTAAGTTGTATGCTATGCCTATTTAGTATATATCTACAATATACATAGCCTTTTCCCATCTGATACAATTACATTTTAGAGTGTTTTTTCTAAAATGTTCAAAAGTGCATAATTATGTCCAAGTGGGATATTATCCACTAGGATTATTTTCAGTGGAGTTTTATCGTGGATCCTTGACAACCTGTTATGTCCAGGGAACAAAGCTCAGGCATTCAAAATAAACAGTTTGCAAAATAGTATTGGTGATCATGGGGTTTACGAATCATAGGACATAGGATGAGGCAAAACAGACATGTCACTGCTCACTGCTGTTAATACTGAATGCAACACCAAACAGGCCTGACTCCAACAACTTATGACATCTGATTACAGTTTGTCTGTACGTCAATGTATGCACTATGTAGACATTTTATTTGTCTATTATCCAGGGCTTTATGCAGGATCAAATTATTGCCAGTCACATGTTTTGGTGGACATGTGGATGTTAACTGTTAAGCTAGTTTACAAACTTTCAAGTTGTGCCTGATGACCTGAAATGGGCTACAAACACACATATGACACCATTTACACTCACTTTCAAGCCATAACTAACAATATCTATGGTTTTGGAAGACCTTTTTTTGCTCCTTCCTTATTTTACCCGTCCTCCATATTTCTACCCATCCATATTCGTTTTTACCCATCCAAATGACGGGTTGACGGGTCTCTAGATAAAGCTATGCAATTATCACTGTTGAATATGCAGGTGGATACAATATAGGCTAAGGTTTACCTGTCCGATCTTGTCTGCGGATTACAATGTTATTGACAGCCTTATAAAAGCCATAATGACAGCGATACCATAATGACAGTGATATAGTATTGTGCAATGAAGAATGTGTGTTTTGGTGATATCGTCCCTTGCAAGTTGCTCCCTGTCCCTTGAGTGACTGTTGACGTCACTGCCAGAGTCTGCAACGTCCCTGGTGGACCTCTTGTGCTGTCCCTGTATGGTTACACCCATAGCTTTATGTAGAGACCCGTCATTTGGATGGGTAAAAACGAACATGGACAGGTAGAAATATGGGTGGACGGGTAAAAAATGAAGGAGCAAAAAAGGTCTTTCAAAACCATAGATATTGTCAGTTATGCCTCAAAAGTAAATGTAAATGGTGTCACATGTGTGTTTGTAGCCCATTTCAGGTCATCAGGCACATTTGAAAGTTGGTAAACTAGCTTAACAGTTCACATCCGTGTGTCCACCAAAACATGTGTGACTGGCAGTAATTGTAGATATCCTGCATAAAGCCTCAGTTGGAGTAACATCGCCACAATGTGACTTTTTCACAGACAGATTTTCTGCCGACTTCATCTTGCTGCATCTGAATGATGTTTACACATGTATACAAAGTCCAAGCTTTTTATTGTAATGTAAGTGTTGTTTTTGGTTAGATTACGTAACATAAGCCTGTATGTCTTTTATGAACCACAATTATTAAATGTTGGAGTTAATTGATGAATTATAATATTTATATAATGATTTATGCATCATAAAATACAGGCTACTGTCCTGCCCGTATGTGGGTGTTTACCAAATACAGTAACAGTTATCACAGACGGCAAAATCCAATGTCATTTAATGATTTATATAGATTTATGTAATGTAAAAGTTGTGTTGAAATTATCTTTAACATGACTGACGTTGGCAAGGTAAACCAACCAGTAATGGTGAAATTATATGACAAAGTTGTAAATAATTGAAAAATTACTTCTGTTGGCACAACTATGTGCAAAAATAAACCTGACAAGTTATATAACACAGTGCAGTTTCAACGGTTGTGTTTTAGTCATACGTTTATTATTCTGCACTCACAGTAAATTACTCTCAAGGGAGGTTGTGTAAGTAACACTAGGTATGGATGTGTAAGTCATATATAACTAACTGTTTCCATAGTAACAGCAGCACCAGAAACCTGCAGTTGATATCTACCAGCAGTTGGAGTGAGAAAAAGTAAATGCACTGGATGAACCTCGTCTGTGATTTCATCCAGTGTAGTCGGTTACTTACGCACAATAATGTACAACCAGATATCTCATTCCTGGGGGGAATCCTTAGAACCATTCGCTGAGGGGCGGACACAACAGATGCATTTATATAGTGAAATTCCCCTAGTGGCAATATCATTCTTGTACACACATAAACTGATACTTTCCAGTATTGCCAAATATGTGGCTCCAGTGTAGACACAAGTGTGTTACTCTAGTATAAACACAAGTGTGTTGCTCCAGTATAAACACAAGTGTGTTACTCCAGTATAAACACAAGTGTGTTACTCCAGTATAAACACGAGTGTGTTAGTCCAGTATAAACACAAGTGTGTTGCTCCAGTATAAACACAAGTGTGTTACTCCAGTATAAACAGAAGTGTGTTACTCCAGTATAAACACAAGTGTGTTAGTCCAGTATAAACACAAGTGTGTTAGTCCAGTATAAACACAAGTGTGTTGCTCCAGTATAAACACAAGAGTGTTACTCCAGTGTAGATGTACAAGTATATTACTCCTGTATAAACACAAGTGTTTTACTCCAGTATAAACACAAGTGTGTTACTCCAGTATATACACAAGTGTGTTGCTCCAGTATAAACACAAGTATATTACTCCAGTATAATAAACACAAGTGTGTTGCTCCAGTATAAACACAAGTGTGTTACTCCAGTATAAACACAAGTATGTTACTCCAGTATAGACACAAGTGTGTTGCTCCAGTATAAACACAAGTGTGTTGCTCCAGTATAAATACAAGTGTGTTACTCCAGTATAAACACAAGTGTGTTGCTCCAGTATAAACACAAGTGTGTTGTTCCAGTTTCAAAAATGATCCAGGACATAGATGTCTGGTTGGTCCAGTGAGAAATATAAAGGTAGTAAAAAAGTTATTGTTAAACTCTGTTCAAGTTGTGATGTATTGTTTCAGTTTGCGTTTTACAATATAATATACAATACAATACTTATACAAAACTTGTATGCATGTAGTTAGATCATTGAAACAGTTAAGTTAAACAATTTAAAAACAATACAACTACCATTCGACTTTGGAACTCCCTCCCTCAACATGTTGCAATTCAAAAACAGCCTTGATTCCTTTAAGAGCAATAACCAGAATTTGCATTATTCCACTTTTTAGACATAACTAGTTATTTTGCATGCATTACTGTTTACATGTACTAATTACTGTCCTGATGTATAGAGCATCCTAAAAGAACAACAATATTTTTCTGATTTTTCCTGTTCACCCGCCTGTATCCTCAGCATGTTGAGGCTAGGCGGTATCTGGAAGAACTAAGAATTGTGCATTGAACTAGTGGTTATGAACCGTAAGACAAGTGTATATATTTTATCTAAAGCTTTATTGTATGTATGTATATGATGTATGTATGTATTTATTTATACATTGTATGTATGTAAGATGATGACCCATTGAAAATCTCGACATACCACATGACATGGTTACCATCAAGAAATAAAGCTTTTACTTACTTACTTACTTACTTACTTACTTACTCACTGTCTCTGCTTGCAGGCATGTATAGACAACAACTTGCACATGGTGAAGTTTCTCGCGGAGCACAGCACCAACATAGACGCGGCAGACAGCGAGGGCTGGACCGCCCTCCACGCCGCTGCTTCCTGTGGATTCTACGACATCACCAAGTAAGTGACCAGCCATATTTACTCCAGCCAGGCTCCTACTATGTTACAGTTCAGTGAATGAGAAAATGTGTACCTTTTTTTATTGAATTTTGGCCTTTCCCACAGCTAAATTGTATCTAGAGCAGACATCAACAAAATATAATAGTGCTCACTGAATTTTAGGTTTTGTCTTTGGCTGTTTTTAACAAGTTAAAGAAATTAGTTATAATATTTCATATTTTTTATAGTTGAATTGATTAACAGTAATTACGTTTTCTTGTTTCGAACAGTATCATCTTTTCCAAAAACTCAGAGGACTATTATAGCAACAGTTCTATGCCATAAGCTACTAAAAAGTATTTGTAATGGTGTTTCTAGTAGTGTCCATTAAGCCTGTGTGATGTGTAGGTATGCACACCAAAAGAAAATAGGTCTATATAGTATTTGGTAGTTGTGGTTTGAAGGTGAACATTTACGCTGTCTTTGTCAACGAATGCACATGTGAGATAAGATTATACGATCATGTCCAATTCAAGTGTGTATTGAGTAAATATATGAGTCTGGAGACACAGACGTGAGGAGTTATTTTGCGCTCCTGTAACAACTGTATCTTGGTCAATAGACACCACTCTGGGCTACTTCATGTCAAGACTCCTCAGTGAAGCTATTATTAAAACTTGTTATGCAAACTGGAGTGAAGACATAGTAGTAATTGCATAGGGACAGGTTGTGTATTTGTTCATAGAGGGATGTCGTTGTCCTTTTAGATGTCAGGTCATTTTATGTTTAGATTAAGAAACACACGTTTGATAAATAAATAAATAACTTCAAAAACACTTATTCCAACTTATAGGAATACAAATTGCCATTTGTAATAATATAGGTGCTACTATTATCATATTCTGACAAATCGTTGCTGTGCAACATTAGTAATAGTAATATTACATTTGTTTTCTTGAGTACAGTGCTTTTGAAACGTGAAAATATGTTGACATTGATAATAATTTATATCGTAACAGTCATTTAGGAATTTGCCTAGAAACTCTGACTGTGTTTATACGTCTACTATATACTATCATCCAGTGAATGAGTAGTTGTGCTGCTTGTTTGGAGACATTCTGATATTTATATAATTCAATCCTTGCCAAGCATTTGGACTCTTGTAAGAGTCTGTTAACAATAGACTGTTTCACCAGACAGGAAACAAAGTTGTAATAGACCTGAAGTTTTATGTTAATTTAACAGTATTGATCTACCTTCGAGTTCGGTTTTGGAGAAGTAAACATACTTAGATCTACCGAATCTACACACTTACACCCGGTAGATCACAGCTGATTGGTGATTGTCATTTGTCAATGACCAAGACACTGCTGATGCCTGTGATACACATGGGAGTTGAGACTGTTCAGAACCCCAGTCTGGCTGATAACTCAGATGCATGAGATTGCTGAAGAACCTTGCCTTCAGTGATGACATCTTTGGCTTTTGTCGCATGCTACGGTAGATCCTAGATACTGGAGCCAGGACTTGGTGGAATTGTTTAAGAGCCACACATATGGCTGGTTCATTGCACTGGTCAGATTGTTCGCAACACAACTCATGATATGCTTCCTGTTGGAGTGATTCACTGTTCGTACATGGCTTCAGCAAGACTGATGCATATGTGTGATTTATGGCAGTGACCAAGTTGTTCTAACTTATGCCAAATGCTCAATATGTATGGGACTGGTTATTGTTGGTGAAAACATTGCATATGACAACAGGCGTTGGTTCGGTTTGAACATGGAATGACTCTCAGCCGGGTTGGGCCTGTGTGGGATGTACAGGCAGTGCATTGTGGGTTATTTCTGGCCATATACTGATGACAATCTCAGCGGTGCTAATGTGGCCCGATATAGACGCCAATAGACGTATGCATAACAACAGTGGAAGACAAATGGGGAAAAAACGTCACAATGGTTGATTCAGATGTATCGTTGGCTAAATATATACACAGCAGTCAGTGAGTTGTGTAACGCGGCCAGCCCGCCACTAGTCCCAGCTGCATCTTGTTGGTCTGGGCCAGGCACTTTTTACATTGTATCACATAACAGGTCGTTTGAGCAGGTGTATAGCAGGCCACTCAGCATTGCAATTATGCGGCTAAAGTTCTTCACATAAATGCCCGCAGCCGTTATTTTTTCAAAGGACTTCCATGTTTTTCTGGGAAGCTATATGTGTGAATCTGTCAACGTCTTTCCATGCTGGGGTTGGTGCGGGTGCCATAAAATAATACCCCTTTATCACAGCGTAAAGGCATCATTGTGTATTTAATTGGAGGTTTCAATTTGTGATTCCCGGAAATTGTTTTTCATGATGGAAAATTGATCAGTATAATCATGTATGAGTGCACAGAACTGTTGATTATGTAAGTTCGTCTTCTTAAGTGTGGACTTGTCTAAGTAGACATGGCATTTCTTACTGTGGCTGTGTACAGCATTTGAAAAACAAAAAAGGCTAATCTTGTGCGCATAAATTTGTTTACCACGAATTCTGCTGGCCCAGTGACAAATGGTGGCACCTGGTAAATCAAACCAGCGATTGGCGTACAATGTTTCTCTCTGTTTCATTTGTACACTGACTCAGAATTTAGGAGAAAGAATACCTATATGGATGATTTCCTATATGGGTGATTTCGTCAAGAAAACATTTATGTTGCGTTGCTTTACGGTTGCTAGGAATCAATGAGGCCAGGAATGATTATTAACTAGCCAGACTCCACACAAGAGAAACAGCGGGGGTTGGAATCACTGATGTGATGAAGATGTCTTAATGCCAGTCATCTGTTTTGATATATATAACAGCAATGAACACCTGGCAGGGTTTAGTCTGACGAGACGTTAGAAAAAGAACTACATGTCGTTATTAAATAAATAATTGTCTGCCCAACATTAATTGCATAAAAAGTGCAATTAATTTGTGTGACATGCTCGTTTTAAATTAGTTAATAATGTTTTAATTTATGTGTTATCTTTATCATTTTAGTTTATTGGGGCTATTGAGTATTTTTAGGCAAATATGTCAACGTAAATTTTATATATCTGTTGTCTATTAATATTTTGTGTTTGCTGCTTTGAGAATCTGAAAGGCAATGTTTCTAAATTTGTCAGGTGATTTTACAAGAAGTTATTTATCGAAGACGTGGAATTAGCCCCTCCATGCCTGTTTTGTTTGTACAATAACAGTCTCAGTCTGGGCTTAAACTTCCTCACGGTCAGTGACAAGAGGACAGCACTGACACTGACACTGCCTGACACAAATACCTCACTGTTCAGGGTTATCCATGCTGAGATCAACAAATTTAATTTCAACCCAGGTGTCCCTGAGCAATAAATTTTAATTATTGATGGAATAAAAACACTCACAACAGTACGCGTTGTAGCTACAGTATACGTCAGTGTTACGTACACCTGTCTTTAATGGACGGTTTAAAAACCCCAAGAGGTTAGCTCACCTAGATACACGTGTACATTTACATTTGTCCAGGTGATACGGAACATTTAATGCATTGTTTTACTAGAGCTGGCGTTACCTTTACCACTAGCTGTTGAGGCCTTGAGGGCTTCCAAATGCAATGTAAATACAACATAGTAAACAATATAATAATTAGTTATGACGTTGGGTGAAAGCGTCAAATGCATGCGACATGTACAAAGTCAAACCCTTCCTTTATGGATACGTCAAGTTTTATCCTCAGTACCAGCGATGACCTTAATAGTGATGTCATTGACCTTGACACTATATTTGTAATAATATGAAATAAAATGTTCTTCAAATGTAGTCACAGTTTCTTGGTTCATGTTATTTAGTAAATTATTTACTTCCCAAGAAACTTTTGTTTTCTCCATACATAGTTATTATATGGAGAAAACAAAACCATTTCCTGAGAGGTATATAATTTACTTAATAAATGAAATACATGTTTGGTGTAGACAACTACATGGTGTCAGTGGCAATATAGTAGTCATTATGATGTGTCTCCACACTCATAGGCATGTGATTGTGGCTCAGTCTGCTGGCAGGGTCTAGGGGTGATGGAGGCATTCCTCTTCTTTTGCTTTCACTTTCAAACGCATGTTACACAGTCCTACAGCTCAGATTGCACCACAAGTCTAGTGCTGTATTTCACACCACAGGGAGTGAATTGTGACCTTACTTTATTCCACTCAATGTTGTCCCGGTAGTTGTTCATTTAGCTCACAGTGTGTTGCTGATTGCACTTCAAAGCAGTGACTTTTCCCAATATTCTTTGGCTGATTTGATAAATAACAAGATGCACATTTATCTAGATGTGCTGCTTTCTGAAGCCTGAATCCTGGCAGAAATGAGTGAAAGGCATAAAAAGCATACCCAAAAACCATTTTCATATGGCACCATACATCTGGCACATATGTACAACACAGCAGACATAGGGGGAGAAGTCATAACTCTTTAAATATTATGTTTAAATAAATTATAATTATTTTATCAGTTAACAAGGAAGGCCTGTCATGAAACATATTAAACACTCCCAGGTACCGGTAGTTGACAAACTCATTGTTAGCTTATGCATGATATTACACATTTAAACTGTTTCATTTCGTTGGGTTGTACAACATAAAGTAACTTTTACAAATTTGGCATAAGCTGAATAATATAATAATAATAATAAAGTAACTGTTATGCAGTTTTTAAGCTAATCCGTGGAACAGTTAGCATCAGGAGTAAACTATGATAGGTAAATGTGTGCATAATCTGCATAGAGAAAATTGGTGACTCAAACGATGACTATTAATAACTTAACTCGGAGTTGTGTGAAAACTGATGGTCCCAGAACAGAGCTTTGAGGAACATTACATGAAATATCTGTTCTGGTGCAGCTGAGTCCTTATCGGATGTAATCTCTTGCACGATCTCGATGTTGAAAACGTTGCCACCTAGTGGGAACTAATGCCATCTGATCGCACTGACCGACTGGCGGGTAATTGGTCTACCACCGAGTTATGATGTGTTTACCGTCTGCCTGCTTTTTATTCTCGGTGTACTTACTGCGGTATGGTGCCAGACGAAACCGGCATAGTTCTAGTGACAATGTCAGTGTTGTGCAACTTGTACCTGCTGTAGCGGCAAGTACACATCAGTACATACTCTGTGTTGTACAATATAGCTGCAAGTACAAACTAGTAGTGTGTAGTCAGTGTTGTGCAATGTATATACTAGTGTATACTCAGTGTTGTGCAATGTATATACTAGTGTATACTCAGTGTTGTGCAATGTATATACTAGTGTATACTCAGTGTTGTGCAATGTATATACTAGTGTATACTCAGTGTTGTGCAATATATATACTAGTGTATACTCAGTGTTGTGCAATATACATATATTCTAGAGTATACTCAGTGTTGTGCAATATATATTCTAGTGTATACTCAGTGTTGTGCAATATATATTCTAGTGTATAATCAGTGTTGTGCAATATATATTCTAGTGTATACTCAGTGTTGTGCAATATATATTCTAGTGTATACTCAGTGTTGTGCAATATATATTCTAGTGTATACTCAGTACTTGTATTAAAAACTAGTAGTACATACTCAGTGTTGTGTATATAACATTTAGTACAAGCAAGTATAATTTGTGAAGTACTTTAAAAAGCACCACAGGAGAAGCATTTTGCAATTATGCACTAATGTAAATAATGATGTGAAATTCTAGGAAGTAGGAATCTTGAAATTCTCCCTGAAATTGACGATATTCAGAACTCTCTCATTGTCTAACAAAAAATCATTTTGGACACAACATTTCAAGTAATTCTACATATCTAAGCTAGTAAGAAACAACATATTTTCATCATAGATAATTGAGTCAACTTAGTGACATGCAGTAGAATTTAAGTTTGTAACACAAACAGATACGGAAAAATACAAAATGTTGTCAAAGTAAACAATACTGAACATGGCCACTTGTAAAGTGTAAAATTACAGTGACCCAATGGGCACAAGCATTAGTGTGAGTGTGCCAATGTTATTATGATTTAAGCTACTACGGATCTAGGAATGTTGGTGTTTATGTGTGGGCAATGCAGGTTTGCATTAGTGGTAACTAGTGCGTCCATTACTGTGTGCCTGGCATCAGATGCTGGTGTTTGTGTAAAGGCTTCAGAGGGTAATGACTGCTGTGAAGTCTTTCTGTGGTAGCTGTACACTGACTGTATCATGTCTACGAATGACTTGATGTAAGACCACAATAAGGTGTTCAACCGCCATTACCCGACCAAAGAGTACCCTATAAAAACAGCATTATGCAGGTTGTCTGAAATTCTGTGACCACATATGTAGTATGGAGTGAGTAGAAATGATGTTTTTGTGCAGCGTGGCATAAGAGCTGTCAAATTATGACATCTGTCAGTCGGTGCATCTCTGCGTATTAATACAGTTGTCATTTTGCTTGGTGATGTAATCAGGGACAATCCATGGGTGGTTCAAGCAGAAATGGAGGGGTGTAAGGTTTGAAAGAAGTTTGTGGAAGCCTGAGATATTAAAAGTTCACACATTTTTCACTGAACCTCTGTCTATGGAGGATAAATAAGCTGTGTAATTGTCAATAACAGATCTCCTCAAGATTAATAGGAAATGAAGGAAACGTTATAATGATCGCCTATGGAAAATGCAAATGTGGTCTGACTCCACTTCTGCAGACGTTGAGTAACCACTGTCCCTGATGTACTCACTGCTCACCCACACAAAGTGGCCAGTGACCATGTCGCCACGGTTCACTGGCTTCTGATATCACCATGGGCTGCTCGCTCATGCGTGACATAGGTGAAATGGCACTGACAGGCATCAAATGGTGACTGCGGATATGTGTCAAAGCGTGTTGTCATGTGTGGCACATGTCACCAGAGATTGTCAGTGACAGACAACGTCTATGACAATGAATGGTCCAGGAAATGATGGTGATGAGCTTGGTCACTCTTCAGGCGACTGTCACTGGACTGTCACTATCACAGTGTCACTGGACTATCCCTGGACAGTCACTGTGTCACAGTGTCACTCCACTGTCACAGTGTCACTGGGCTGTCCCTGGACAGTCACTGTGTCACAGTGTCACTGGACTCACTGTGTCACTGGACTGTCCCAGTGTCGATGGACTGTCACTGTGTCACATTGTCACTGGACTGTCACTGTGTCACTGGACTGTCACAGTGTCACTCGACTGTCACAGTGTCACTCGACTGTCACTGCGACTGGACTGACATTAGATTGTCGCTGGACCATCACTGAACTGTCATTGGACCATTACTGAACTGTCATTGGACCATTACTGAACTGTCATTGGACCATTACTGAACTGTCATTGGACCATTACTGAACTGTCACACAACTGTCACTAGACCACCACTGGCGTGGCATGTTTTGCTGCTTTCTAATACTCACTGCCCTTCCCAGTATCATTCAGTCCACCCACAAGTATCATTCAGTCCACCCACAAGTATCATTCAGTCCACCCACAAGTATCATTCAGTCCACCCACAAGTATCATTCAGTCCACCCATGGGTTGTTATTTTCATGTTTGATCAACATGAGACCAGGCTTTGTTATGCTCAGTTCAGTTCTGTTGATTGTGTAAACATTCAGTGCACAGTGGGTGGCTGCCTGTTGGTGCTTTTGATCACCAAGTGGCCAATTAGCATTGATCAGCTGTGACTAACTATAATGGTTCAGGCAATCTCATTGTTTTGCACTGTGGCCTATGCCATCTGCCTGAAATGCAGCATGACTGTATTGGTTGACCTTCCCACTTCCTGTACTTTAGTATACTTATTGTTTGTGACTCCAGCATGACTGTTGCAGGATGGGTCATAAGGCAAAGTTCAAGTGTTCTTATGTACATGTATTAAGGCAACCAACTGAAGCATCATTTAATGCTTATGATGATGATTATTATTTGTTCTCATTCCAGTATGTTATAAGGTTGTGATTACGTATTCCATTGTAAGGTTTACTAATTAAAAAGCGACTAAAACATCATCCAGGTCACAGTTTGCGTTGCATAGTGTGTAGAAATCTGTTGAGTGTTTGGAAGTAACGTTCACACTTTCCAGGGCTTTATGCAGGACCAAATGATTGCTGGTCACACATGTTTTGGTGGACATAACTGTTAAGCCAAACTTTAAATGTGTCTGATGACCTAGAATGGGCTACAAACACACATATGACACCATTTATTTACTCTAACTTTTGAGGCATAACCTCTGTGGGCATAACTGACAATATCTATGTTTTTGGAAGACTTTTTTGCTCCTTCATTTTTTTACCCGTCCACCCATATTTCTAACTGTCCACAACGGTTTTTACCCGTCCAAATTACAGATGGACGAGGCTCTGCATAAAGCTATGACACTTTCATGGAGTTGAGTTGGTCTGCGCTGGTGCAATGGTTTTAGAGTCCTGTCTCCACTCAAGCAATAACTGGGTCACTGGGGTAGTTTGCGGTTTATATCTTACCCCTCAATCAATAGGTTTTTGGCATCAGTACGGCTGCAGTCAGTGGTAAGGCTGTATGATAGTTTGTTAAAGACGACATTGTCCACAGAGCTTGATTTGGATCTGAGGTCAATGTAGTACTACATCAGTAGGATTTTTCTAGCTAGGTGTCTACTACAATTCCGTTGAGTCAGCCCACGTTTTGCTGGCATCGTTTTTTAGCTACTGGTGTTTGCAGTTGAAATGTGTGCGATGTCCACCAGGTGGCGTGCATGTTTGTTTCCAGCTTTGTTCATCTCGGGCCTAATTCTTAGAGAGGTTATTGAAGCAGACAGTTTTGGTGCCGTTTTTATGTTCCCGCATAGTTTGAATTTTTTTTAAACATATATGTTGATGGTGAGACCTTTTTAGCAATCGTAGGAGTGCACACAAAAACGGAACATTTTGCTGGGCTGTAAAGACATGATGTGTGAAATTGGGTTATAAGGTTCACTTTAATCATGAACAGATGTCTGGGTGAATCCAGAGCAGTATGTAAACGCCTGTTGAAGAAAGAACAGACCTGCCCCTAGTGGTAATAACAGTAGTTCCTTTTCCGAGACGATGCAACCTTGTGGTGTAGCTGTGCTTTTGTTTCACTAAATGTGTCAGAATAGTCTAAGTGGTCATGCCCTTGTACCTGGCAGACAAACTTTTACATGATATTTTCTTCAGTTGGAGGATGACCAATCTCATAGCCCAGTTTCTGGGTCAGTCAGTGATCCAGTATCATAGACTGGGGTCTCAGGCCTTGTCCCAGCTCCAGTTGTGGATGTGGTGATGTTTCTGGGTCCAAGTGAGAAGGCTTGCATGCACCTGGGGCCACATCTGTTGCTGCAGCTGACATTGGCACAGTGAAGCAGCCAATCTATGCCAAACATGCCACAATTTGGCATATTTCACCATTACACCTGCCCAAATGCAGCAGATGTTGGCGTAATAGTGCAGATCCACTGATCGTTAATTCTATCCATCCATGTGTCACAGGGAGAATATTGGTATGATTAGATAGACAACCTATGCCCATATGTGGCCCTTCTCACTAGGAGCTGTGGTAGCTCTCAGCTCTTGCAAGGGCCAGCTCTCAACTCTGTCTTCTCAATAAGATAACACCCCAGGCTGAGTACATTCCATGGTCACTATCTCCTGTTCCACCAGCCAACTGCTCAGCCTAGCCTAGCAGGCAGCTTCTGGCCATGTGCTGACTTCAAAACAGGTCATTTACATGGATGATGGTAATCTTGTCAATGGGTAATGCACTTGATTGCAGGTAGGCTCTGTCAGCACTATCTAGGTCCAGTGGGTAGCCCACCTATGTAAGTTGAGAGCTTGCATACTTCACCAGATGTGACTAGGTCCAACTGCCAGACACTAGCAGACAGGTAGTGGTTGATGTAGATTATCAGAAAACAACCAGAATGTACTAACTCTTGTTATCCCAGAGGCCTGTCCCCAAAAAGTCTCCTGGTGCACATGTAAATTTGCATTCGTGTTGATGTCACTTTTTTGTCATACGTGGTCTGTATTTGTCCTACTTTATTCCGGTGTAAGTGTATCTTAATTTTGCAGCCACACAAACACTCAAAGTCACAATTGAAAGGTTTTTGACAAGCATGAAAACATGACACTTCCTGAGCAAGTACACATACACATATCTTGTGACATCATAGGAATATGTGTATGTGTTCCTGAAGTAATTCAGTATGTACACAACTATACAAAGAGTTGTGGTTGGAATAGAAAGAGTTAAACACAATGTGTAGAAGATGCTCAGACAGTTAGCATGTTAAAATAGTTAACTTGTACGGCAAATAATGATAAATGATTTTGTAATAAAAATAACCACAACATGTGCATTTAATATCTTTAGCTATTTCTGCATGCTTCTCTCCATAAAATATAATTTTAAGTCAAATTTTTGACTGCTGAATGCTGTGACATTGTCTCGTTGACACTACTGACCACTGACTGCAGTGACTGTGTGTTGACAATGACCATGGAGTGACCACTTCAAGAACTTGACCACTCCACTCATTATTTTCACTTCGCCATATTGGTGATTCTTAGCACTGATCTGTGATGATCATCGCTATGACAACAAGATCTGTTGACAGTTCTCACCGTTCACCTGTTTACTGACTCGTGTAAAGTTAGGCAAACAAACATGCTACTTTTGTCTCTGTAGTCGAATGAACCGGCTTGTGGGCAGTGATTATTCTGGAGAGTGACCACGCGGCAGTCAATATGCACTTAGCCTGTGTTGACCTGATGAAGGATTCCCGCAGTCACTGCTTGACCCGTGGCCAGCGCGGTGTCGGCCAGCGCTGTCCTATGGAGAGGTTCCAAAGTGGCCACCTTCGCAATTTACTGTCCACTAATCCAGATGTTAGCACTGCACAGTACAGGATAAATACTGGGCACATCACGGTTGTAAATATTCACTGAGGACAGAGTTAGGTGGAACTTACTTGTGGTGACCTCTGTGTAGTGGCGCTGAAGTTACTCCAAGTGTTCCTGCAGTTGTAGCCTTGCAGAGAATGCTGACAAGAATGCTGCATGATGTTGTATGCATGCATACGTATACATGCATGCACACACATGCCCATACACATGACCTCCCAATACAACAGGGAACAATGCGGGATAACAATAGCATTTAGGCCCCAAAATGTAGGCCTATTTTCCAGGGTGGGTCTAACAAATGTAATGTAGGCCAGTGGGCTAACCCTTCACAGACGTTTCACAGGAACAAGTCTGGGAAACATTAAACAAAACACATCTGTAAGTGAACAGACGCCCGGGACGAGGACCGAGAGAAAACACTTCCTTCTATTGGCACTAGGCGCACAAGTAGGTTATGTAATCAGTGTTCAGTCGACTGACAAAAAGTGTGTGACGTAATTGTAGAGTTCTCCCCCCAGGGACTCAGGTAGGAGCTGAAAGTGATGACAGGATAGGGCTGTGCCAAGGATAGGGCTGTGCCAAGTAGGGCTGTGCCAAGTAGGGCTGTGCCAAGTAGGGCATCTGCAGGAGGAAGTACCTGGTTAACAAACACACAAACATTTGTACAGTGGCGTTATACAGTGTTGTTAAATGCTGACGTTGTTACGTGTTGTTACATTATTTTCAAACAGCATTGTTACACAGTGTCAGGGAGCCAACGTTTTCTAATGAATGCTACTCTATAACGTTATAATTTTACATTTATTTGTATTGATTTGTGCAAAATAAGTACATTTATTGCTGTGTTGATTGGTGGTTTCTACTTGTTGCGGCAGTGTTGACTGTATGAGTGACCAGTCAAATGTGTTACATGACAGTAAATATGACTATATAGGTTGATATATTACATGGGTCTGTTCCTAGTGAAATCTGTATTATTAACCAAGTCTTGTTTGAATGCTCATCTCTCTATAACAATTCAGTGAGTTTTGTAGAATCTACCAGCACATTAAACAGTGTGGTATAATAGGTGTAATGCCCTGGGCATGCTTTAAGTTGTCGAACAATGAATCTGCTTAGCCTCATTAAATTACTTATTTGGCTAACAGGAAAATATGTCAATGTGTGGAGAAATCTGACAGAAATATGACTAGGTGTAAATTTATGATTTGCGGTAATAAAAATAGTCATTGTGATCACTGGAAAGGTGATGCTACAATTTGTCAGAGTAGACAGTATATAGATATACTAGGCACCAAGACAGTTGAAATGGTTATGGTAGTATTTCATGGTCTAAAATAGGGACATGCTAGGTGCCAAGACTGTTGGAAGGCAACTAGAGCATTTTAAGGTCAGCAATATTCGGACATGCCTGGTGCTGACTACAGAGAAAGCAGGAAGATTATTACTTGTGTTTTAGGGTCAACAAAATAGGGACACTGCAATGTTTTAGCCAGGGTCTACAAAATACGGACATGCTAGGTGCAGAGACAGTCAGTTAAACTAAGTTTGTTTGTTCACTGTACAAAGACCGCTGTGTGCACTTGTACACGTCTCTAAAGTACCCAGTGAATGGACCCTATGTTTGAGGGACGTCCAGCACAGCCCATTGTGTGCGTCAGAACTTCACGTTCTTGTTTTCTATGTGTGTCTCACAGAAGACAATGTGTGTAGGTGTGTAACAGACAACCAGCTATGTAGTAGTGTGTTCGATACGATTACGAGAATAGTGAGAAGACACACAGACAATACAGACTTTATTAACTTGTCACATCTGATTTTGAAAAGTTTATATTGTCACACATTTGTTGCTGCTGTTAGTTTTAAATAGTCCCATCATTTGTGTAGCCAACTCTACCAAGTATACAGTAAGTGTTTTCAGTCTGCCACTATTTACCAGTAACTCACATGGATGTGGCATCTTACAGACAATTAAACATGTGTTTATATCATCTCAGTGTAACCAGATTCTGCATTTTGGAGTTGTTTAAAATTTGAGAATGCATTGTGTCTGTATAAAATCTATAAAAGTGTACATCTGACCACAGTCCATCGCCAGATACATTGGCAATGGCATTGCTCTTTCTTGGGGTGGTGATATGCCTTCTGGTGGCTATTTAGGCTGATGTCTAGATTTGCAGCCCATTCAACTGGTCAAGCAAAGACAGATTTGGTCTGAGTGTGCTTGAGATGTAGTTTCTTCTGCCCACGTTTCTTCTCATCTGGTTATTTTCTCGAATGTTCAAACACCTGCTGCTTTCCTGGTAGTTCCTTTAAAATACAGGGTTAAGCTTACTGTACTTTCTTCAGAATAAGTGTTTTTCAGACCACAAACTGACATTGTTGCCCAAGACGTGTGTTTACATGCTGAGGGTTATCTTCAAAGGTGACCCAGTACCTTCACCACACAGAGATATATTTGGTCTGAATGTGCATGAGATATTTCAAATCTATGCCTAGGTTTTCAGTACTTTGTCACCAATACTGATGAAATAAACTTGTTACATTTGACAATAGCCTTTACCAGGTAAACCTATATCTTGGATATGCAAAAACTAAAGCTTGTGACCAAATGCAGAGTTAAGACTGACCTCAGTTTTTTACCACACGTCTTGTTCTGTGTTATTTTGCTGTAGGACTTTTTGTTCAGCCGATGGTGTTTAGATTTAAAGTGCGGATATCAACAGTTAATTCATCTGTTGTTCACAGATATCTACTGGAACACGGGGCTGATGTAGCCGCAGTCAACAATGATGGCGACCTCGCAATTGACCTCGCAGAGGGCGAGGATGTCGAGGAACTCCTCATGCAGTGGATGGAAAAAGAGGGTAAGTCACTTCACCGCGTACCGCGAATAGCTTGAAACATTGAATATAAAATTACTGAGTTTCTTTCAGTTTTGTATACTTTGTTGGTTTTTTGCTTAATAAAATGTGCATGTCTACTAAGATCAAATAACCTTGTTTTGTAAATGGCAGTTTATAATAATATTTTGATAGCAATGCTTAGTAATTTCTTTGGTAAATTCACATGGTCAACTTTTTCACTTCGTGCTGTGCACTTGATTCATATATATATATATATATATATATATATATATATATATATATATATATATATTATTTTAGATTTTTGATGGGTTGCAGTACCTTTACTTTAGTCATAACTGAGAACATCGTTTTGATAAAAAACAGGTATTTGTGAAATTTAACTTGCACACGGCATCGTGTCGGAGCCGAGGTGGAGGTGGGTTGTTGATTGGCTGGAATGTTGACCCTAGAACGAGTTGGTGCGTACAACATAAGTTGTGTAACCAGTCTACTCTTGCTGCCCTCTAGGCCATGCTTAATTTGACATTTTCAGCAACTCCACTGTATCCAAACACAACCACATGTCTGCTGTCTCACTCATCCAGTCGCACTCTGGCACTCTCTCACTCACGGCCACAGTTGAGCTATGCTAAAGCCAAATCTAGTCATCTTAAAACTAATCCATGAAAAACTGTGTTCATAACCAAAAACATTTGCTCTAAAATTGATCTTTATAACTAAAAAAAAAACAAGCCATAACAACTTTCATCTTAATTACAAAAGCAAGCCATACAATGCTTTCTAACCCCAAATGCAGTCCATTAAAAATACGTTCATAATCCCAAAAGCAATCTATTAAAACAATCTTCATAACATCAACAGCAAGCCATAAAAATCTGTTTATAACCACAAAAGCAAGCTATAATAACTGTTTTCTAACACTAAAAACAAGCTTTCAAAATCATCTTTATAACTCCAAAACTGAGCCATAAAAATTGTATTTATAATACCCAGTTTGTGTTATATTAAAAAAGCCACAAGAATCATAGACCAGTTGAGTTGTGGTATTGCAAAAACCTACTATCCACTGTTAGTAAATTACAACTTACAACATTTTGACTTTTATTATTGTATTACGCACATTTCAGTACTGACGAAGTCAAGCCTAAAACCATAACAGTTGACTTTTATATTGACTCATCTATTGACCTGACATTTTGAATGAACGCGACGCTGTAGAGCCAAGTGTCAGTTTGCGGGTGACTATTATTACCTGAGGGTCCTTATAAACATTCCCCGTTCAAGCCCCATGACCCATCGTCATGACAACCTGAGAAGTGTGTACCTGGAAAGGGCGTCAACATCAAATACAACACAAGTAGAGAACGATGAGTGTCAACACATTCAAACTTTGTTCAACGCGAAGTTCACTATAGCGTTGCCTGTTCCAGACATGGTCTCTTCAAAGGTAGATCATTAATTTTCCAGACATGGTCTCTTCAAAGGAAGTTCATTAATTTGAAGCCAGCTTTAGCGATTTTATGTGAAACCACTTTACAGCATAGGCGTGAGAATATTACAACTTACCCGACAAAAACGACGGAATACATTAGCGTGTGATTCGCTAGTGTGGTTATGCTGTGCACCACACACAAGCCTCCCTATTATGTGGTGCTATTGAGCTATTTCGCTGTCAGAGTTCAAGAATCGAGGTGTGAACTTTTGGTGGGCCACCTGTGTGTCTTTATGTAATTGTGTAATTACGCCGTCTATCACAGCGGACAAATTAATGATACCAAGTAATCGTTCTTTGACTGGGAAGCCGTGTGATAAATAGTCATCTAAATTGGGAGAATTTTGCAGTGTTAGTTAGGTACTTTGAAGACAATCACGTGAAGTCGATATTACCGTGAGATAATGGCAGGAGTGACAAGTTAATAACAGACGTCTAAAGGACATGTTTCGCTCATTTCTCAACTCGAACATGGCGCATAATGAATGTCTACAGATTTTTTCTTTCCCATGAGCAATGCGTGCTCAGTGTATCTAAAGGGTGGGTGGATTGAGTCACAGAATCTCTGTAGGTTTTCTTAAAATATCTCCACCTACAGTGATCAGTGACTAAGCACATTATTAACATTAAGTGTGTATATATTAGATATTTGAGCCATAATTTGGTAAGCAAATTCTTTCAGAGTTTTATGAAAACCACGTTAATCCAGATCTGTGTTGTTGTTCCCCAACTTGCATATATGTCCGATTTAAAGCAATTGTCAATAAATGAGTTATACATATAATCGCAACCTTTCCTGCTGGATTATAACATTGTGGATTAATAGACTCTTGGGTCCTGTTTTGTTTTGTATATACTCATTCCTGATTACGTAGACCATGTTACCGTACTGTACATTAAAAGAATTTAATGAGCTTGTGACATAAAAATGTACTTACTGTGTGTCTAGGTGTTGTGACATTGTTTCGTGTGTCTCGGTGTGTTGTGACATTGTGCTGTGTGTCTAGGTGTTGTGACATTGTGACATGTGTCTCGGTGTTGTGACATTGTGCTGTGTGTCTAGGTGTTGTGACATTGTGCTGTGTGTCCAGGTGTTGTGACATTGTGCTGTGTGTCCAGGTGTTGTGACATTGTGCTGTGTGTCTAGGTGTTGTGACATTGTGCTGTGTGTCTAGGTGTTGTGACATTGTGCTGTGTGTCTAGGTGTTGTGACATTGTGCTGTGTGTCTAGGTGTTGTGACATTGTGCTGTGTGTCCAGGTGTTGTGACATTGTGCTGTGTGTCTAGGTGTTGTGACATTGTGCTGTGTGTCTAGGTGTTGTGACATTGTGCTGTGTGTCCAGGTGTTGTGACATTGTGCTGTGTGTCTAGGTGTTGTGACATTGTGCTGTGTGTCTAGTTGTTGTGACATTGTGCTGTGTGTCTAGGTGTTGTGACATTGTGCTGTGTGTCTAGGTGTTGTGACATTGTGCTGTGTGTCCAGGTGTTGTGACATTGTGCTGTGTGTCTAGGTGTTGTGACATTGTGCTGTGTGTCTAGGTGCTGTGACATTGTGCTGTGTGTCCAGGTGTTGTGACATTGTGCTGTGTCTAGTGTTGTGACATTATGCTGTGTGTCTAGGTGTTGTGACATTGTCTATGCTGTGTGTCTAGGGGTGGATGCGGATGCTGCGAGGCGGGAGGAGGAGGAGATCATGTTGTGGGACGCCAACCAGTGGCTCAACAGTGAGAAGTTTGACGAGACGCCCCACCCCAAGACTGGGGCTACGGCCATGCACGTCGCCGCCGCGAAGGGCTACATCAAAGTCATGCAGTAAGTACACTGGTCATCTTGTCATCAACGCAATGTCCTGTCAAGTTATATGACTTGTGGTGACATCCACGAAAAGGTGTCTCTCTCATGTTGTCTCTGTCAACTTGTCCAGCGTCAGCGCCCTCCTGTCGCTGATCTCATCCCTCTCATAATCTTCTTGTCTCCATTGGACTCAGACTAACGAATGACCCAACAAGTGGACAGATCTTGCCTGTTGCAACCAGCCAGTGACAGACCTTGCTAGAGCGAGCAGCCAGACATCGGATAGACATTACTATATAGTGACTAGTCAGGAGAGTGCTTCAGATGTTGTAGTTGGTTGTGTATGTGTAATTGTGTATGATATGAATGTATTCTGTTGTGGTGTGTGTTTGTGTGTGTGTGTGTGTGTGTGTGTTTGTGTGTGTGTGTGTGTGTGCGTGCGCGCGCGCGTGTGCACATGTGTTTGTGTGTATATGTGTGTGCATGCATGCACATGTGTGTGCATGGTGTATGTGTGTGTCTAAATGTGCGTGCGTGTGTGTGTGTGCGCGTGTGTGCGTGCGTGTGTGCGTGAACGCGCGTGCGTGTGTGTGTGTTGAGCAATGCAGTGGTCTGTGTCTGTGGTGTCCACTTGACTTAGTTCAGCCCCAGATTCTGTGCCTGCTGTGCTCCTGGTGTTCTCACCTATCTTGGCTCACCTCATCACACTTCGGTCAGCCAAGGTCAGCACACAGACACTAAAGTACCCCAGCGGTCATCCTGTTATGTAAAGTTTAATCTGGTTGTATGCAAAAATACTACGGAAATCCTCAGCGACATGCTTCCCACTGGGGGTGGAGCTGGGAGGACACGGGGGGGGGGGACTGGAGCATTTTGTTTCCCAGGGTGGTGTTTAGGGTTTCTCAAACACAAGCAAGTTGAAGGAGGAAACTAGTGATGGATTTATTAAGAGACGTGGGAAGTGAGAGAGGAAATGTTGGAGGGAAACATGGGTGATGGGAGGCAGACTGGGGAAGGTGGGATGGGAAGGGAAGGTGTAATGGGGTGGGCTGAGAGTGGGCTGGAGGTGAGTGGATGTTGGCAGGAGGTGCCTCAGGCGGGAATGGGAGTTGGGATTGGGCTGGCCTGGGAGAGGGAGAGGCCAGGTGTTTGGGAGCAGCAGGGACGTGTCAGAGATAAGCAGGGAAACAAGGTGTGAGCGCCCAGTGGCTCGCTGGCCGTGTAAACATGGCGCAGGCTCGTGCCGCAGCTGGCATGCATGCATGTCTGCGTGCGTGTGCATGCACGTGGGGTAACTACAGTTGTGTATACACCGCCACACACTCTCATGTTTTCTTATTAAAAAATATGCATTTTAACCAAAATTATCAGACACCCCCTGTTGATTGGTATCCTTATGAATAAATACACGCATGCCAGCATGCCACGCATACATGCGCAAACATACATACACGCACACATGCACAAATGCAAGCTGCAGTAAACACTGTGTAAATGCACATGTAGTAATGCCCCCCTTGATGGGAAGGGGGAAAGGGGAATGAGTGTGGAACATACCTGGGCTTGTTCACATTACTTGGCTTTGCTCTATATGGTGCCCAACGGGTATTCTCAAGAATTCAGCTGACTCCCCCCGGCACACCGTTGTTCTCATGCACAGCACTCCCAAATATATGGCCAGAGGCGGGTTAAGGCGCCATACTGTAATTCCCAACATGTGCACTTGATGTGAGAGCAGCATGTTGCAAAAGATGTAAAAAAATTAAATCACACTTGTCACAGCCAAAACGACATTCATTTTGGGCTTAAATACAAGAGAACTGATAGCTGTAATTAAGCTATTATGATGGCAGCACAGATGTGTTGCATGTGGGCTCGCTACATGTTTTACTTTATCTATCAAGTACTGACTTCTCCCGTGCTGCTCCCTCTGAGAAAGTGAGTCAGACAAGGTGTGTTTATTGAAAGACAACACGTGATGTACACAGTTTCTGCCTAAAGTCTTATTAAAGTGGACTCACGGAAGGATTCCTGTTGACCACTGGGAGAATCCCAGTTGACCATTTGGAGAGTCCCAGTTGACCACTGGGAGGATCGCTGTTGACCACTGGGAGGATCTCTGTTGACCACCAGGAGGATCCCTGTTGACCACTGGGAGAATCCCAGTTGACCACTGGCAGGATCCCTGTTGACCACTAGGAGGATCCCTGTTGACCACTGGGAGGATCCCTGTTGACCACTAGGAGGATCCCTGTTGACCACTGGCAGGATCCCTATTGACCAGTAGGAGGATCCCTGTTGACCACAGGTAGGATCCCTGTTGACCACTGGAAGGATCCCTGTTGACCACTGGGAGGATCCCTGTTGACCACTGGGAGAATCCTTGTTGACCACTGGAAGGATCCCTGTTGACCACTGGAAGGATCACTGTTGACCACTGGGAGGATCCCTGTTGACCACTGGGAGGATCCTTATTGACCACTGGGAGAATCCTTGTTGACCACTGGGAGAATCCTTATTGACCACAGGGAGGATCCCTGTTGACCACTGGGAGGATCCTTGTTGACCACTGGGAGGATCCTTGTTGACCACTGGGAGAATCCTTGTTGACCACAGGGAGGATCCCTGTTGACCACTGGGAGGATCCTTGTTGACCACTGGGAGGATCCCTGTTGACCATTGGGAAGATCGCTGTTGACCACTGGGAGAATCCTTGTTGACCACTGGGAGGATCCCTGTTGATCATGGGAAGGATCCCTGTTGACCACTGGCAGGATCCCTGTTGACCACTTGGAGAATCCTTGTTGACCACTGGGAGGATCCCTGTTGACCACTGGAAGGATCCCTGTTGATCATGGGAAGGATCCCTGTTGACCACTGGCAGGATCCCTGTTGACCACTGGGAGGATCCCTGTTGACCACTGGAAGGATCCCTGTTGACCACCGGAAGGATCCATGTTGACCACTGGAAGGATCCCTATTGACCACTGGAAGGATCCCTATTGACCACTGGGGGGATCCCTGTTTAATTGTCATGCATTTAATTTTTACAAAATAAACTCAATCAAACAAGTTGTTTGTGCCCTGCTACCTGTCCAACTGTAGTCATCTAGTTCTGACTTACTGTTTGTTCCTAGAGTCAACAGTAGCATTGCAACTAGAGCCTTTCCTGTAACTGCACCAGACCTTTGGAATATGCTAGTGCTCCAAAAGTTGACAATGTAGACAAATTCTGTTGCCATATAAAAACTTACCTTTACCTTATAATCTTGGTGATGCATTGTAGCTCTCTAGCACCTAGACCTCTCAGTTGACCACATGCATTCTGCTTACACTCTCAGATTGACCAATACTGTTGTCTTGATGCGTCTCTGAGCTTGGCTTCCAAAGATTTAATGCAATAGATAAAATTGCCTGACAATGACTGAAACTAAGTGAATCCGTGAGTCGTCGTAGGTTGTCAGCATAGCTTTATGCAGAGACCCTTCCACCCATCATTTGGACAGGTAAAAACGAATATGGACAGGTAGAAATATGTGTGGAAAGGGTGTGGATGGGTAAAACATGAAGGAGCAAAAAAGGTCTTCCAAAACCATAGATATTGTCAGTTATGCCTTGAAAGTGAGCGTGAATGGTGTCACATGTGTGTTTGTAGTCCTTTTCAGGTCAACAAAAATACATTTAAAGTTTGTGAACTGGCTTAACAGTTAACATCCACATGTAAAACGTGTGTGACTGGCAATAATTTACCCTGCATAAAGCCCTGGTTGTCTGTCATGTTCCTGATGTGGTTGCAGGAAGCTGGTGGAGGCTGGAGCTGGTCTGGATGTGCAGGATTTCGATGGTTGGACGCCGCTGCACGCTGCAGCCCACTGGGGACAGGAGGAGGCCTGCAAGGTCCTCGCAGAGAACCTCTGTAACATGGACCTCAAGACCAATAATGTGAGTCGAGTTGTCGTCGTTGTACTTCTCCTGTGTCTGTGTACATGTGGGGCTGGCTGTGAGACTGTTCTGTTCTCGTCACTGTAGTTGTTTCCCTCTTGTTGCCATGTGTGTACTTTCCTGTGTTTTTTATCTTCGTTTACTTTGCTCATGTAACTTGTACTGTTGTATCCACAAACTGTCTCCACACCCTCTGTCTTTATTCCTCATTCTCCACTCCCAATCCCTCCATTTAGACAGTCTTCCCAACACAGGCGAGGTCATGTTCACCCCCTTTTCCCTCCCGATCTCCCAGCATCTGCCTTCATTGCCCACTGTTCTACCACCCTTCCTCCCACACGTGGGGGGTGGGGGTGGTGCCCCAGCTCCTAATAGCTCTGGCCTCACCAACCTCTTCTAAGACTCACACTACCTCCTGGTTCGGCTCCTCCGTCTTCATGTTGATTCTCATCACTCCTCAGCATTACACAACCTGTCGTCATTAAACATGTTAGTTTTATGTATTTTCAAATATAATGGTAATAAGGAATACTATATTTTTACAATCATTTCCAAAGTAGTTCAAGGGTGTTTACAGTCATATAGTACCTACTAAAATGTAGATAATAATTATAATAAAACGTATACAACACTACAGCTCTATGAATTAAAGAAACCTTGCTATAAAAGTATGAAGTAGCAGTATGTAGTACGTAGTACCTACTAAAATGTAGATAATAATTGTTTTAAATACGACACAAGAATACTCTATGAATTAAAGAAACTTTGCTAAGAAGTATAAAGAAATATCTACATAAAAATAATTATAACTAAATATAAATAAATAGAAAACTTAAATATTAATAAATAATTAAAATAATAAGCTAGTTAATCTAATTAAACGTATAAAAATGGGTTGATATGCAATTCTAAAGAAACCTGACCTAAAAAATACCAAGACATACACAATATAAATACGTTTTGGTAGTAAATAAGACAACTAGACAATAAAATATTAATAAAATAATAAGCTAGCATAAATTTTCTAATAAAAGTTGTACTTTCCTGTTGTTATAACTACGTCAACGGGCATCACCTCAACTTGTTATTAATCACAGGTGTTCTACATTCAAAATAGAATTTTTTTGCATGCGTGACAGATCGGTAGTCTAGCTGAGGGAATGTTTTATGTTGTTTCAAGTTGTTAGGTATGTGGTGGAATTATGGATCTGACTGATGCCACAGTCCTAACCTTTGGGTGAAATTATGTAATTTTTGTGGAGGTAAATTTACCTTTTTTTATACATGCAAAAGGAACAATGTTTTGCCCAATGGCCTTTTATTATCTACTGGGAATTAGGGGAAAGGGTCTTGTTCAGTTGTGAGTGCAACCATATGTATTTGAGTGTCCAAATGTTTTCTTTAAACTCGAGCATCAAACCTTCAGGGATTAATCTATGGTGTCTAGGAATTTATTGGTGTTTACACATTATTAATTTCTTTAAACTATTATACATAACCTTGGAACTTTCGATTAATAATTGTTTAGAGTTGTGCAGGACACCTAAATGTGGATGGGTCTTTACAGATAGGTAACGTGACATGTGACATGTGACATGTGACAAGTTGACCTCATGGATTAAGTGTACTTGGAATGACTGCGTGAAATGACAGCAAATATATCGATTTCCAGTCACTACGTTTAACAGCCGTAGTATAGTTTTTGTCCATATCGTGTGACAAGATTAGTTTCCTAATGAAGCTTGGCTGTGTTCTAAGGTGTCGCCTTTCTAGAGCAGTTTCTAAAACTGTTCATCTGATTAATTGCATAATAGCTGCAGTTGTTGTAATAGAAATAATTCACATATATATTTTGGAGTAGCTATGACTGAATATGATCTCATCTTTCACCCAAAACATATTGCTGAAAACTGAAAACATACGTACATTTTGAGTAGTTTACGTGTGTAAAATGTTTGACTTTGAATGTTTAAATAATTGTGACATGGTGGTTTGGCCTTTACACTAGGAAGTTCAATAGGGAAGCTCCTAGTAGCTAGAAAAATCCTACCATTTCCTATGTACATATAACCTGTCCACATCAAACAGTTACCAGTTTATTTTTGAACTTATTCCCACAAGTGTAGCATTATCACAATTATCCCAATCATCACATCTTTTGTTCCATTCATTGTAAGGTTCTCTGTGAGAATGTGTACTTTCCCATATCCAATGTACACATCTCCCTGACTGATGTGCAGCTATGCCCCGTGGTTCTGTTGGCGTTTTTAAATTTTATGAAAACAGTTCTGTTATTATCTTCATAATCATTCTTTTTCCAATGGAGAATGGACTAGGTCCTGACATGGCTTAACACTGTTTTAAAAACCTTTCTTTCTTGGTGGTGCTGGACCATCTGGTGGTGTATGCGGTCTGTCCCCTTTTGATTGTGGATGACACATGCACTTTGTGCAAGAAAGATTGCTCAGTATCTCATCACAGATGATTAGATTGCGGGTAATTAATTCTCAGTAACAAGGGCCTTGATGGAGGGAAGGAGGGAGGGAGGAAGGAGGGAGGGAGGGAGGGAGGGAGGAGGGAGGGAGGAAGGAGGGAGTGAGGGAGGGAGGGAGGGAGGGAGGAGGCAGGGGTGAGGCAGGGGTGAGGCAGGCAGGGAGGCAGGAAGGAAGGCAAGGGAGGGAGGGGTGGAGGGAGGAAGGGAAAGATACATGTGGTCAAAACATGGAGACTTGAGTACATCTGTATAATGTCAGGTGGACACATAAACATCATCATGGCTACGTAGCATTATATAAAGACATAAGAGAGACACAGTCTGTGTAGTGTTATGTTACCCCACGTGCACACGTTGACCTTAAAGAGTTGCATGTAACTGATGCAGAAATAAATAAATACTCACAATAAAACAGTAACAACCTGTTTACTAACTACTTCAAAGATATCATGTCGTCTGACTTGGGACATGTTTTCCTGCCAACTGCAGCTTCAGTTTTTGATCTGTGAGTGAAAAATTGAGGCTGAAAAATGGGGTCCCTATGTAGTAAACAGCCCAGCCATAAAGCGCATTAGTGAACAACCTGCAACTGTTACCATCATCTATTTTTGACTGCATTCCAGGTTCACAATTTAGCCACTTGTTGGAGGGAACAAATCTCCATCAGGTTGCAAACTAAAATTGTGTTAGTCAACTTAATTTGGATACATCTGTTAAACTTCCTTGTAAATAACCTCCTAATGCGGGTGACTTCAAACAATCACAGAATTGCAGCAAAGGTACACAGCAAAACTTGAATGGCAACCAAAAGAAAAAAAAAAAAACTTGAAGACGGGATTAACAAACTGCGTAATGTTACAAAAGTGGCTTTATCACGAACACTAAAGCACAGCAACGTAGATGAGGCTGTATAAATTCATTGTTGAAAGCTGATAACAGTGTATGTAGTAGTCGATGTTTGTTGCCACGGAGGCAGTGAGACCACATTTGGTCGCAACGTTTTGGTTAATAATGTTGTAATAAAGATGTATGCTGTAATTGGTGTAGCGTTGTAATTACTTTTTTTGTAAATACATTATGAATGTAGCTCATGCGTACACAGACAGATACAAACAATTGACAAACTCAGTTACACTTTTGATTATTGTGCTTTTGACTAGTAAAATTTAAAAAAACATTTAAAACTGGGGCATAAAAAAATTGCACAGAATCGTAATTTATTATGCATTATATTTTTGTTAAGTACTATTTCATTGCACATAATTTAACATATAACCAATAGTTAATTGCAGATAACTACTATACTAACTGCAGTCCTGTCTTTGCCAGACATGTGGATACTAGGTGAAGTTAAATGAGGGTTGCTAGTTTTAAGGGCCTGACCAGCGAATACAAAATAGGGTTGCATGTTTCAGTACCAGAAATCCGTAGAATTGGCAGGTGAATCCAAATGTGGGTTGTTCATTTCAGGGTCAGACAGCCCTAGAGTTGGCTGGTGAATCTAAACAAGGGTTGTTTGTTTCAGGGCCAGACAGCCCTGGACCTGGCTGATGCTGACCTTGAACCACTTCTGGAAGAACTCAGAGAGAAACAAGAACTTGTGAGTGGAATATGTTTAAAGCAACATAAACTATGCAATAGCAATATTAGGGATATTTAAAATGAACTTAGTTTGTCTAAGTCAGTCATTGTGACTTGTGACACTCAATAGATGTCTGGGTATTTTGTCATAGTTTTCTTGGGTTGACAGACCATTTGCTAGGCAACAGTTCTTGTGAGATGTAAAAATGTGAATGAAATCAAAAATACGAAACTTGTGTAACACTATTTTACATTGTAAATCAGGTTATACATTTTTTAAAAACACCTGTATTCTAGATATGCTAATGTTGGCTCCAGTTGGATGGTCTTAGTTTTGCAATGGTTGATTGTGACTGTCTATCATTTACTGGTACATGAAGTTGGGACTGTTTGATTGGTTGTATGTTGACTTGTAGCTGAAGAAAGACAAGGAGAGTCAGCTGAAGGAGATCTCCATACGTGGAGGGGCACAAGCTGCAATCAAGCGAAGGTTTGCTTATTAAAATTACTACTGTTTTTTTATAATACAATACCAATCTTTATATTTTAACAGTATTCCTCTAGGAAATCCAAGCTATGGATGGTAATATATAAATGGTGGAATGGTGCAGTAAAAATGATATAATAATGCTATATAAATGATTGAATAGTGGGATAAAAAGTATGGAATGGTGCAGCATAAGCAGTGGAATGGTGCAACTGAAATGGTAGAATGATTCAGTATAAATAGAACAAATGATGCAATATAAATTGTGGAATTATGTCATAACTGTTGGAATGGTGCTATATGTAGGTGCAATTGGGCAGTGTCAGTGGTTGAATGCTGCCACGTAAATGATGGATTGGTGAAGTAGTAGAAATTGTGTAACGGTGTAGTATATATGGTGAAATGGCATAGTGTATATTATACTGTACATTTTTGACTGATATATAAATGTAGGAATGATGTCGTATAAAGTAATGGTTAAATGGGTGTGTCTGACTTGTGGAGTGATGTGTAAGTGGCTAAATGATGTAAGTAAATGGTTGCATGGTGGAATGGTGCAGTGTAAATTAGGGTCCGTACGGGGCCTTGAAAGTCTTGAAAAGCCTTGAATTTAATTGGACCCAATTCAAGGCCTTGAAATCCTTGAATTTTACAAAGTAGTCATGAACTTAATTGTGGTCAATAAAATATTGTTTTGACACAAAGAATAACAGCCAGAAAAGGAAAAGCTTATGCACACAAATTTGGGCAATGGGCATTTCATTGTAGTTGGCACCATTGTTTTCTTAGTCGTGTAAATTTTTTTATGTTAACTTAATTTACTGCACTTAAAAGTACATATGTTGTTAAAAGAGTCTTGAATTTCTTTTTGAAATAGCCTTGAAAAGTCTTGAATAGCCTTGAATTTCAAACGTCCAGGTGTGTACTGACCCTAAATGTGCCGTCTTGTGACAGGAGCTCTGTGACGCGCATGAGTGTCGACCAGAAGCAGAACTTGGTGCAGAAGAACGTAGACGAGGAACGACAGAAGATGGAAGCCATGAGAGAACAAGTGGTGGAGGACAAGAAGGCAGAGAAGGAGGTCGTCGTGGAGGAGGAGGAGGTAGCAAGTTCATCTTCCTCCTCCGAGGAAGAGGAGGAGGAAGAAGAGGTGTCCAGCTCAGATTCGGAGACGAGTAAGTATTGACGTGTCGTGAATGAGCCATGAGTTAAAATGGTCAGTAGCAGTGTGCTAAATGCCTTATGTCAATGTTGGCACATTAGGGTAAGCTTAATTTAGATGTTGTGTTGTTACTCTGAAGTTTGGTACATTTTGGCTAATTACTTTAAAAGTTAGGACTTTTTTTTTAAGTTTTTGTATTTTATTCAAAATTTTAAAGGACAAAAAAGGCTACAGTTTCGTGTCATACACCTAATAGAGTTTATACAAAGTAACAATTTCCACATATACTCAATTTTTTAACGTCAGCGGTTTACTCAGAATGTGACTTTAAAGTCTAAAATTCTATCGAAATCCACGATGGTCTAGACGCCGCCATAGGTGAAGGGTTAACTTGGCTTGGCCATTCAGCGCACGGCATTCTATATCTCTGCTGAAGCCGGTCAGTTTCCTGCGACGTTGTTAAGGGTCAACAACTTCGAGTCTTCGACAGTTCGTTCAGTTGGCATGACATCTAGCAGCTGCTTATTGACGTATATCGAAATCTGTGGTTAAATCTATGGTAAACTTTAGTAATTATGCCTTAGTGTTCGGCATACGGTTGCAATAATAGTTTAAACAACCGGTAGTATTGAAGCAATGGATTCACATTGGTGATTTGCGGGCGTAATGTTTGGAATCCCTCCAGTCCAAGTACAGTTCACTTTGCTCGGTCCATTTTGAGGAGATTTGAGGAGAAATGCTTTGATGTAGACATGTATCATCAGTTGATGGGATGATTTCAGTGATAAAAATAATAGACAACTTTATATTTACCGTCATCAGCATGTTACGCGCGTTGCCGAGTTGCAGCCATTTCATGACAACAGCCAAACTCTATGCAGGGAATCTACGTGGAGAGCGCCTCGATCACCGTCGTGACGTCATTCTTCGTCTAAGATGGGATAGCTCATAGTATTTGGATGGCTGGGTGTTAAAAAATATTTTTCTGGTAAACCGCTGGCGTAAACAAATTGAGTATATGTGGAAATTGTTACTTTATATTAACTCTATTAGGTGTATGCCACGAAACAGTAAACTTTTTTTGTCCTTTAAGTTCAATTTATGTAACAAATTAACATCATATTCACCTTATACTCCGTTTCAAGTTCAACACTGCCGGCAAAATTTCACCACCTTTTCTAAATGTAAATTCTTTTAGCATTAGATAACACAGCAGAATACACTTGGCTTACACAATATGCTAGGTGGGATATTTTAGCTCGACATCTAGAGTCTATTTCTATCACAGAGGTGCTTAACCAGTCAGCAGCGTTGGATGTGCTGAACACCTTGCAGGCTGGATAAGTGCATGTTTTGTACCAGGCTGCTAAGTGATTTATGCGTTGATTTATCTCCCCTCTCCTTTCATGTGTAAGTAAATCTGATTGCGTGAGAGGAACTGTATCTGGCTGTGTGAGACACCTGTGAAGTCTCACTCACTTCGACTAAGGAAATGTCATCTCCTCAGGTTATTTCATATGTCTCTTACAAAGCTGTTAAATCACGTAAGGAAAGCCTTCTTTCCGTCCCCTCGCCTACCTCGGTGGCGTTTAATGATTCAGTTTAAACCCACTAGCCAGGCAATTAACAGCATTTAGGTAACATCGTATTTCTTCTTGATGGAGATAAACGTGAATGAAATTGCTGTTCGTGTGAGTGTCTGTAGGCGTTTGTGAAGACATTTCTGTTTAATTGATTTCACCTGTAACTAGTAATGGCCTGGTTAAATGTGGGGATTATGTTGGTTAATCTGACTATGTCCACTCATTCATTTACATTTTAATTTGCAGAAAAACAGAACGAACTGAACCGACAGTCGACGCTGTCAACAATCCAACAAAAGCCAACGGTGAGTGGAGACTGCCTGGGAGTAGTTGGAAGGAAGCAAGCCTTAGGACTGTGGCCCTTAGACTGTCTGGGAGTAGTTGGAGGGAAGCAAGCCTTAGGACTGTGGCCCTTAGACTGTCTGGGAGTAGTTGGAGGGAAGCAAGCCTTAGGACTGTGGCCCTTAGACTGCCTGGAAGTAGTTGGAGGGAAGCAAGCCTTAGGACTGTGGCCCTTAGACTGTCTGGGAGTAGTTGGAGGGAAGCAAGCCTTAGGACTGTGGCCCTTAGACTGTCTGGGAGTAGTTGGAGGGAAGCAAGCCTTAGGACTGTGGCCCTTAGACTGTCTGGGAGTAGTTGGAGGGAAGCAAGCCTTAGGACTGTGGCCCTTAGACTGTCTGGGAGTAGTTGGAGGGAAGCAAGCCTTAGGACTGTGGCCCTTAGACTGTCTGGGAGTAGTTGGAGGGAAGCAAGCCTTAGGACTGTGGCCCTTAGACTGTCTGGGAGTAGTTGGAGGGAAGCAAGCCTTAGGACTGTGGCCCTTAGACTGCCTGGAAGTAGTTGGAGGGAAGCAAGCCTTAGGACTGTGGCCCTTAGACTGTCTGGGAGTAGTTGGAGGGAAGCAAGCCTTAGGACTGTGGCCCTTAGACTGTCTGGGAGTAGTTGGAGGGAAGCAAGCCTTAGGACTGTGGCCCTTAGACTGTCTGGGAGTAGTTGGAGGGAAGCAAGCCTTAGGACTGTGGCCCTTAGACTGCCTGGAAGTAGTTGGAGGGAAGCAAGCCTTAGGACTGTGGCCCTTAGACTGCCTGGGAGTAGTTGGAGGGAAGCAAGCCTTAGGACTGTGGCCCTTAGACTGCCTGGGAGTAGTTGGAGGGAAGCAAGCCTTAGGACTGTGGCCCTTAGACTGTCTGGGAGTAGTTGGAGGGAAGCAAGCCTTAGGACTGTGGCCCTTAGACTGCCTGGGAGTAGTTGGAGGGAAGCAAGCCTTAGGACTGTGGCCCTTAGACTGTCTGGGAGTAGTTGGAGGGAAGCAAGCCTTAGGACTGTGGCCCTTAGACTGTCTGGGAGTAGTTGGAGGGAAGCAAGCCTTAGGACTGTGGCCCTTAGACTGTCTGGGAGTAGTTGGAGGGAAGCAAGCCTTAGGACTGTGGCCCTTAGACTGCCTGGAAGTAGTTGGAGGGAAGCAAGCCTTAGGACTGTGGCCCTTAGACTGTCTGGGAGTAGTTGGAGGGAAGCAAGCCTTAGGACTGTGGCCCTTAGACTGTCTGGGAGTAGTTGGAGGGAAGCAAGCCTTAGGACTGTGGCCCTTAGACTGTCTGGGAGTAGTTGGAGGGAAGCAAGCCTTAGGACTGTGGCCCTTAGACTGCCTGGAAGTAGTTGGAGGGAAGCAAGCCTTAGGACTGTGGCCCTTAGACTGCCTGGGAGTAGTTGGAGGGAAGCAAGCCTTAGGACTGTGGCCCTTAGACTGTCTGGGAGTAGTTGGAAGGAAGCAAGCCTTAGGACTGTGGCCCTTAGACTGTCTGGGAGTAGTTGGAGGGAAGCAAGCCTGCGGACTGTGGCCCTTAGCTGACCTTAAGCTTTCCTGGTACCTTAAAGGAATACTCCAGTCAGTGAGAGGTTCACGGTATTAACTTACATATGTATACTATATTGGTTGTACCTAGTATGTGTGCACAAAGATCGTTAATAAACAATAAGTTATAGTTTAATGATATAAAAAACATGCTCCCTTAGATTCAGGGCGCTGCCATATTGAGACTTATGTGCCAGTGACATAAACTGCTTACGTCACCAGCACATGCACGTTCGAACATCCTATGTGTGTCCAATGTTATTTTATGTACCCAGTACATCGTGGATTGCTTACGTCAATATTACAATTATTAGCGAAGATTCCGCCAATCCTTGCCATTTTCAACAATGCGCCAGTGACGTAAACGATTTGGCTTACGTCACTGGTGCAGTAGTCTCAAGTTTGCAGCGCCCTAAATCTAAAATAGCATGTGTTTGATACCATTAATCTATAACTAATTGTTTATTAACGATCTTTGTGCAGAGTTACTGTACACAACCAATATAGTATACAGATGTAAGTAAATGCTGTGAACCTCTCACTGACTGGAGTATCCCTTTAAGACTTAAGATGATGCATCCGTGGGCAGCAAGTGAACTTTGACCTAGTAGGCTTGTCAGTAGAACACATGGATGTAGTCACTGTTTGCACAGCACACTGATGCAATATTTTCGCTATATATAATGGTATATGCTACAAAATTATTGTGTCTTATGACACTTGACGGCCAAAAATTGACTTGTGCTGTTGCGGCTATGTTAATGCCATAAGCAATATAGTAGCATATGTTGATGCAAATCCAGTCATTCATTGGACCTCAAATGTGTGCTAAGACACACATTTTTCATAGTACATAGTAAGTCACAAATTTGTCATGAAACGACATTCAATGGTGGAACCATTGCACCAAGGTATAAAACAAAAATGTAGTTATGACAACATGAGTCCAGATTTGACAACAAATCTTTCTAGTTGGGTTTCGGGAACATGCTATCTACACAAAAATTTGCTCAGGTATTTTTTGCCGATGCCTACAGTGTTTGTTGGTTAATCAGCGACTGACCGTAGAATACGATTGTGTGTAAATGTGTACTGTAGAAATCAGTAGACATCTCGTTTGTGTTCTTGCTGTAGACCAACGGACTGAAGCCTGCACTTGGTCAGACCACGAGACCAGGCACAGCAACAACTTCAGAGACAACAACGACAACAACAACACCTGTAACCAATGCCGTCGAGAAACCACCAACGGAAACGAAGAAGGCAGCAAACGACGATATAACAATTCCTCCTCCCGCGAAGAGCTCGGGAGTGACGCCACGAATACAGGACGTTGTGACGCCGCGAATACAGGACGCGGCGCCGACGGAAGAGACGAAGAAGAACGACGCAAACAAGGAAAACACGAATCTGGAACCTGGCAAACGGGAAAGGACTGTAGTGACGGATACGGAGGCAGTAGTCGGGAGGAAGGAACTTCGGAAGGAGGAGAAGGAGGAGGATAGCAAGGAGGAAGTGAGGAAGAACGAGAGAACGGATGAGGCTGTGAAGGAGGCGGTGGCGAATGAGGAGAAGACAAGTGATAACGAGGTAGGGTGGTGTACATATGAGGGTGTTACTGTTACCCCCGGGCTGCTTGCTGTGGTTTTTCTTACTCATAAACAGTTACTTTCACTTTCTTTTTGTTGTGGTTGCTGTGACTGTGTGATTTGTGAAGTTTGTTGAGAAAGGACACGTGAGGGTGTTTTGAGTAATGGAATAGTTGAGTATTGTTTAGTTGAAGCTTATTTGGAAATGAATGTGACAATTTACTGTGACAAGCATGGATTTGTACTTTATGGTTGCATCCAGTTTGACCAAATAAGGTATACATGAAACTTGAGTTATCAGCCATAATTCTGGGGATTTATTTACAATCTTGAATTTATTCTTGGCACGTTATTATTATCTATAGATAATTTTTATTTGTTTTGGTAGACGTTTATTATATGTGATTTTTTTTATCGGAAGGTTTACAAGAGTGTGGAGTAAAATTTGATGGGAAAATTGCTGTTGAATAAAAAGTGTAGTTGTAAGTTTATGGCTTACAAATTGGTGGGAAGGATTTGTGGCTCGGGGTACAAAAAAAAACAGGAAAAGTTGTTTATGCCAGTGCTTAGGAGAGTTAACATTTCGACTGATCTATTGTTATCACTGACAGTTAGTGTGCCGACAAGTACGAAGCTTCTAGTTGTATTGTGAGGTGAATCGTGTGAATACTGCTGAGAGAATTTCTCTGAATACTATACACGTGGACATGGATACTTGCAAACATCCGTGATTGTGTTAAGATATTTTTGAGTCGTGAATGTGGTGTGATTGAGTTGACAGAAACTATTCCTCTTGTTTTCTTACATTTGGTTTGTCGACTTTTACTGATTTAGTCAGTTCATAACATAGACGGGTGATTTCTGGGTTTTAGAGGTTATGCCCTCGAACATATCTGGGGAAAATTTGAAAGATGTTTTCAGTTTCCACACTGAATTGTTACATTTCTGTTCAAGTGTCGTTCATTTTGGTATAAATATAGATGAAAATGTGGAAATGTCATCCAGTGAAAGCAGTGTAATAATTGAAACTGGCAGCTGCAGATATTGGCCACAACATTTTCCCCGGGTATGAATGAGAAGTGCAGTTTAGAAGTCTAGTTATCGTAATGTATATAACTTCAATTGAACTGCTGTATAAAGATGCACACAACCACTTGAGTAGATAGAAATCGTTCAGTTTTGAACCTGTTCTATTTCACTTGCTATTATTTTTCTTTACTCCTCCTCTAGGTGCTGTTACTTTCTGTTGTTCTTTCCCGCAACAGAAATGTTGTTTGCTGTGAAACTGCATGTGTTGCAAACTGGACATCTGTATATATTCTTATAATTGTAAATCATCCTTCAAACCTACATATGATTTAGTGATACAAAATTATCAATTTTCTTGCTGTATTTCTGACATGATGCAGGCCTGAAGTTTTGACATTACTGACAACATGCAATTCAGTTATAAATTATGAAGACATAAATAATTGTAACTTTTGTGTAAACCCTTAATATTTAACAGATAATTTCACTTGAATTGATGAGAAAAATGTGATTTTGGCACAGCATAGATATATATGTATTCACACATAATCACATCAGAATGGCAAGTTTGCAACGTTTGTCCAGTTTGCCGTACATGCGTTTTGTTTGAATGCTTCGTGCTAACAAGGGCTTCATTGCTGCTTGTGTTGGTTTACTTTTGCAAGCGCTCCCATCGAGTTCCCGCCCATAATCGTATCAACAGTGCTGCCCCGCATGGCAATAGGGGCGTACTAGGCGGTCGCCAGGTAAGTCCCTTGAAGGGTCTAATAGCGTCTCAAACACTGTAACGTGTGTCCTAGTTTTCAGTGCTGCTTCCCGCGACTTTCATGGTCTTCTCTCTCTCTCTTCTCTCTCTCTCGCTTGCTTACATCAGTACCACAACATTTAAATTTGTAAGATGACTCTTTAGACATCAGTTAAGGGAGCAGTCATAGCCATAACGTATGTATTTATTTTAAAACTGTTTGGCAGGATATTAATTTAGATTGTGTGATGAGAAAAGTTATTTTTGTCTAAAAATGCGTAGCTTATTGCCATTTAAATTGCTGCTTTATTTGAATTTTGAGGGGCAAATTTGTATTAACTATTGAAATAAACGATCTTGAGATAATGACTGTTTTATATCCCTCAGACGGCTATATCTGCTATGATACATTCCAGTACTGTAACACATTATTTCTGTGAATTCCATTGAAAATGTCAAAATGATTTCTACACTATTGATTGACTTACAATATTTGTAATGGACTCAACATAAAGCTTACTCTAGAGAAAATTAACTTTCAAATACAGTTACTCATATCATTTATCTAATAAGGCATCAAGTCTTTCTTTAGAGCACTATAAAAAGTAGCTTATTCATATTGTTATCATGAACGGTTCTGAAAGACTACACAGCATTGTAAAATGTCGTTTTTAAATTAGAAAATTTGACTCTGCCAACTGGCTGTGGCTATGGCTTCTCCCTATTCTGGTGAGCCTTTGTCATATTTGGATCTGGTTAAGTTACAAAAACATGCGAGTCCTTCCATTAAATATAATTTTGTTGTTGATGATTCATGGTTTCCTGTTCAAAAGAGAACACTAAAGTTTATTTGGCAGGAATTGTGTCTGTAATTGTAGTCCACAACACCATATGCTAACAATAATAACAATGACAATCCAAGGAGAAGTATGTTAACATTTCTGACCGACTTCTAATAATTTAATCACATATTTGCCACTCATAGAAACCTCTACACTGGATCAGTGTTGGTGAAAATTGAATCTAATATACACGATACTTTAGTTAATGTGGTTGTTTTGTTAATGTTCCCATGTACATGTTATGCAAAGTAATCTTAAGCTTCTTATTTACCATAAAATGCATCCAGTAGAAAATGCAATAATGTTTTGAAGTCCGAAGCCATGTTCCTGTACAGTAATTCTCTACAAATATTTCTTCCTTCTGGTTTCTTGTGTCACTTATCAGTTTCATGTTCTACATGTGTAGTTGTAGAGTCGGCTTATGTCTGTGGGACTCCTTTGATTGCTCTACTATGACTATCTGCATATGACTTCTTCTTTTCTTAATATTTAAATTTATCAGATGCATAGATTTGTTATTTTGTAACATATTTCGGTGGAGGTGATGTTTGACTGCGGATTTACTGTGGATTTTAATGTATTTAACACTTACGCCATTGTTAGTGTTTGCAGACTCATTTCAAGGCCTTAAACACACTAAATGAAATACATAGCATTACCTTTTTTATGAAGTATTCAAATGTTTATCCCAGTAAATGTGTAATTTTGTGAAACATGGTGAACTTGCTATACAACTATAAGTACAGTTACCTAAAGCTGTGTGAATTTGAGAGAACAGGCAATTATTTTATTGGATGATTGTTTGGTTTATCAATCAATTTATCAAATGATCGTTGCATGTCAGTTTTTAATGGCAAGATATGAATAGTTATATTAATAGCAAAGAACATGTTATTTTTAGCCACATGTTGTAGATAACACAAATAATTCATACTGCAGTGTCTTGCAATAAAATTATCACTAGATTGTATTCAAACTGACAATGAAACATGACATTCTCAGCAGTTAGATGATGCGTGATCTCTGTAAATGTTTCTTTTTATTACCTGCATTGTGCAGTTTCTCTTGCTAATTATACTACATATGCAGTACGTGTCAAGACACAAATTAACATTCTTAGTTTAGATTAAGAGAGAGACAGAAATATTTAAGAATTTTGGCATTACAATCAGACTAAACACCCAAATAACTGGATTTTCCAGTTGTACATTTGTTGACGTTGAATTGATTTCTGTTTTAAAGCGTTTGCGACTAACTCGTTGGTTACTGCTGTGCATGTGCCTAACATTGTTCATCGCCCCTTTAACTTCACCGCCCCGTGTTGCTGCATGTTTGTTTATCACCCCCCACCAGGTCCCGAGTTTTACCCCTCGACCCATGTCGGCGACCACCGAGAGTTCGCGGGGCCCGGACGGCCCAACGTCTTGGCGGGCCGGGCTGCGCAAGGCGGGTAGCTCGAGCGCCGTGCCAGAGACAGTCGTCTCTAGCAGTGTCACCACCACCAGTGACTCCGACAAACTCGCACGATCCGCATCTAGCTCATGGCTAGCATCTGATAAGGTGAAATATTGGGGGGGTGTGACAGGTAGGGTAGGGTTAGGGTAAGGTGGGTTGGTGCGTGGTGTACTCTTTGACATGATGGAGGTAGAAAGGAAGGACTTACTGTGGGAGTGTTCCAAGTGGTTTAGTGTCAAGTGGCCAGTGAAGTTAACTATGATGATTAGTGGAGTGGCAGGTAGAGGTTGGTGACAGAGAGGTGTTGGTGACAGGGAGGTGTTGGTGACAGGGAGGTGTTGGTGGCAGGTAGAGGTTGGTGACAGAGAGGTGTTGGTGACAGAGAGGTGTTGGTGACAGGTAGAGGTTGGTGACAGAGAGGTGTTGGTGACAGGTAGAGGTTGGTGACAGGGAGGTGTTGGTGACAGGTAGAGGTTGGTGACAGGGAGGTGTTGGTGACAGGTAGAGGTTGGTGACAGAGAGGTATTAGTGCAGGGAGAGGTTGTTAATGAGTGGGGTAGGTGACAGGGAGAGGTTTGGTAGATGATGGGTAGGTGACAGGGAGAGTTGGACGGGCAGTAGTGGTAGTGGTAGTGGCAGTAGTGGTAGTGGTAGTGGTAGTGGTAGTGGTAGTGGTAGTGGTAGTGGTAGTGGTAGTGGTAGTGGCAGTAGTCGTAGTAATGATGACGTGTGAGTATGCAGGAGGAGGATGGGAGAAAAGCCATGGATCCTAAAAGGGAAGAAGACTCAAGTAAACAAGAACTAGAATGAGTTGTATTTCCCCCCGCCCCGCCCCACACTGGCATGATGGCTGCCCCTGCAGTGGGGTCGTCGCTTCCTGTCACTGCCTTCTTGTGCATGTGCAGCTACTGCAGCTGCCGTTGCCGCCGCTACAGCAGCTCATGTTGGTTTTGTTGCCGAGTTCGTTACTAAATACCCCACCCCTCCCCACCTGGGTTGTTCTGTTCAGTTATCCACACGTAACCTCACTAACTTAGTCTGGTCAAGGTGTCAGTGTGAGGTCAGTGTGAGGTCAGTGTGTGTGGTCAGTGTGTGTGTGGTCAGTGTGTGTGGTCAGTGTGTGGTCAGTGTGTGGTCAGTGTGGTCAGTGTGAGGTGTGAGGTCAGTGTGTGGTCAGTGTGAGGTCAGTGTGTGGTCAGTGTGTGGTCTGTGTGTGGTCAGTGTGTGGTCTGTGTGTGGTCAGTGTGTGGTCTGTGTGTGGTCAGTGTGTGGTCAGTGTGAGGTCAGTGTGAGGTCAGTGTGTGGTCAGTGTGTGGTCAGTGTGTGGTCTGTGTGTGGTCAGTGTGTGGTCTGTGTGTGGTCTGTGTGTGGTCAGTGTGTGGTCTGTGTGTGGTCTGTGTGTGGTCAGTGTGTGGTCTGTGTGTGGTCAGTGTGTGGTCAGTGTGTGGTCTGTGTGTGGTCAGTGTGTGGTCTGTGTGTGGTCAGTGTGTGGTCTGTGTGTGGTCTGTGTGTGGTCAGTGTGTGGTCAGTGTGTCCACCTACTGTTGCAGGGAGATGTGTCAATGAGACGCCAGCACTCGACTGGGATCACAGACAGCTACGAGACCCGCAACAGGTGAGTCACTTGTAGTCATCCTCATCATAATCCAGTTGTAGTCGTCCACAGCATAATCCATTTGTAGTCATTCTGTTAAGTTTCTGTCAAATCTGTGAAGTTTATATCGAATCTGTTAAGTTTCTGTCAAAAGCAGGCATATAGTCATTTACAGTTTCAATTAATTGTAATACAACTAGAAATACGGAACAAAGATTGTAAATCTCTCATTTTTATTGACAAGCAGTGAAACATTCCCAGAGAATCCGCACTTGTAACTGAAACATAACTATTTGACCAGCCTGTCTGTTTCTCATTCCTTCTGTCTCATTTCTCAATAAAAAGTTGAATAACTGGCCAGTGCAGACACGTTTCTGGGTCTGTTGTCCAAGGAGACAGTTTTGTTTGTATGCCACTGATGTCTAAGTGTGTGTCCTTGCTGTTATTGCCCTGGCAGAGACAGGCGATCTGTCGATTCGAGGTAACCACCAAATACTTAATCTCTAAATAAGTGCCTTCTGTCTCTCTTGATTCACTCACATATCTGTAATACTCCGTTGGTGCATTGCTGGTGATTAAACGTGTGAATCAAGCTGTCATTTTGAAGTATTACCAGTTGTATTTATAAAAGATTGTGTAAATAAGAAATAGTTTTATAATTTCAAATTTTGAACAGTGGCTGAAATATTTTATAATTTCAAATTTTGAACACTGGCTGAAATATTTTATAATTTCAAATGTTGAACAGTGACTGAAATATTTTATAATTTCAAATGTTGAACACTGGCTGAAATATTTTATAATTTCAAATTTTGAAAACAGGCTGAAATATTTTATAATTTCAAATTTTGAACACTGGCTGAAATATATTTTATAATTTCAAATTTTGAACACTGGCTGAAATATTTTATAATTTCAAATTTTGAACACTGGCTGAAATATTTTATAATTTCAAATTTTGAATACTGGCTGAAATATTTTATAATTTCAAATTTTGAACTGGCTGAAATATTTTATAATTTCTAATTTTGAACACTGACTGAAATATTTTATAATTTCTAATTTTGAACACTGGCTGAAATATTTTATAATTTCAAATTTTTAACACTGACTGAAATATTTTATAATTTCAAATGTTGAACACTGGCTGAAATATTTTATAATTTCAAATTTTGAACACTGGCTGAAATATTTTATAAATTTCAAATTTTGAACACTGGCTAAAATATTTTATAATTTTGAACACCGGCTGAAATATTTTATGATTTCTAATTTTGAACACTCACAGTTGTGTCTGGTGTGTCGTTGATATTGTTTTGATGTCGTTAATCACTCAGCTGCGCACTGACGGTGATTGGAAGTATTACAGATGTCACAGCGGTGATTCTATTCAGGATTTTTCTTACTCGCTGCGTATGTAAATATACGTAAATATACATGTTCTGTTCTCTTCTCTTCGCTCTGTCCTCTCACCCTCACTGGCTTCCTGTAAATCAACGAGCAACTGTTACATAAGGGCTATGCAAGCAGTCTTTGCTGCACATTTTATAGTAGTGTTTACAGTTCTATGTCACTTTTTGTCATATGTGTTAGTATTTATGTATAGATGACATGTGCTGGTAAAATGCATTTAAATACAACAAACAGTTGCTTGATAAACATTTTATAAATGTTTAAGCAAATATGTTATGTGTTAGGTTTTCACACATGTGGAGATTATGCATGTATTATTTTTTTATTATTACAAGCATTTATAAAGCGCCATATCTCCGGGACCAGCCCGTTCATAGGCGCGTACACACATTACAGTAAAATGTACATAGCATGTAAATGCACGTAAGACATTTAGTGCATCATGCTTTGCATTCTGAGTAAAACTCTATTGATTACTGGCAGTTTTTATCTCTAAATTGACTGTGAATTGGTCTTAAAAATTAATTTTGCTAATGGGAATTGCCATAGTAATGTTTGTCTCATTTCTGTGATTAAATTTATATGATGTAAAACTTGTCTCAAACGACACAGCTGTGTTAAAACTGTTGTCTCATTTCAACACAGCTGCTGTGTTAAAACTGTTGTCTCGTTTTAACACAGCTGCTGTGTTAAAAAAACTGTTGTCTTGTTTCAACACAGCTGCTGTGTTAAAACTGTTGTCTCGTTTCAACACAGCTGCTGTGTTAAGACTGTTGTCTTGTTTCAACACAGCTGCTGTGTTCAACCTATTATCTCGTTCAACACTGCTGCTGTATTAAAATTGTTGTCTTGTTTGACACAGCTGCTGACTGTGTTAAAACACTGAATTAAAGCAGACAAAACAATTGTGTATCAAAGCCCTAAGTGAGCTGCAGAATGTGTGACGACTTTGATGAGACGTCATAGATAATGCGTTCTATTGCTGCTGGCATGTTCACTGTTAAGCCTTGCCGTGACAATATGACTGCGGCAGTCTGTGCCACTTCATATGGCCATCCTCACCTCCGACGTCTCATCAAGACGTCACATTTTACCCAGCTTACTCAAATTATGACGTAATCACAGTAGATCAAGTCGTCATATTGGCAGCTATTGCAATATTAATCATGTTTGTAACATCATTAAACTAACAACAAAATATTAATCCATTTATGTTGGGAATCGGTCAGTTTTACCATGTTTTTATAGTGTATAAAAACGTAGGTTTTGCGTAGGTTCGAGTTGCGACTAATTCCGTCTAGTCATTGTCAGTATGTCTCATCGAGCATTCCCTGTGTTTAGTCGCCAGTTGTAGTTGTGAGCGAGAATTTGTGAGTGTCGCTAGAGACGTGCGTGTGTCTTCGCAGACGTGCGTGTGCGTGCGTTGACTGCGTGTGCATGTTCGTGGCCGCTGGGCTTGAAGTGCGGCATGTGTTCTCTGCCCTCCCCCGCCGTCCGGGCTCGCAGGTTTAACGACTTCTACACGCGCTACTCGTCACTACTCAGCTCAAACCGCAGTAACACGTCGTCGTCGGTGACGTCGCTGACACCGAGCACGGCGACCAGCACGCGCCCCGCCAGCGAACAGCCGTACGTGCCGTTGTCACGACGACGGCAACTGGAGCGGGAGCAGAAGGAGAGGGAGAGGATGCTGGGATTGAGTAGTATTGTGACGACGACAAGGTTTGTTGACTGTGACACGGGGGGTGGCGCAAGGGAAGGGGACCTTTGTGAATAGGGGTGATAGGGAAAAAGATACATTTATATACGGGGTGAGGTAGTTGTCTTCAAACAACTCAGGTTTCATGGTATACTTCATTGCCTCTCAAGAAAAATGGGCATGCAACCTGAATATTTCAACTGCTTTCCACCGTCATCATCAGGGAGGGATTGAAGTTTCGGAATCACATAATGTCATGTGACTCAAGCCCACTGAAGACAGCCGTGGAATGGAGTTGAAATATCCAGATTTCATACAAAGTTAATTGATAGGTTCTTTACATATCCTAAGAAACCAGATCAATCCCTTCAGGGAAATCTAGTTTTATCCTTATTGTCTGCACAAGATTAGTATTTCCCAACAGACATGCACCAAATAACAACAGTCCATTTTTGTAATGCTATACAAAATTACTGTAAATTAGTTATCAAGAGTCTCCAGAGCAATTCTCAGTGTCCGCCTACAGTTATAACACGAGATGCCAATTTGTTTGATGTCATTGATTAATTTGATTAGTTAGCATTAATTTCTCTGCAGTCTTGCCTCTGTGCAAGAAAGCACCCTCTGTGTTTGGTAGTAGCAACGTCATGTTTAGTCATGTCAAGATACGTTGCACAGTTTGTTTGCTAGCAGTTGCAGCACTTGTTTTGAGTGTGGCTTGGTTCGGCCCATGAGTGGTTCACGTTTTACACTAACCGCCCACAAAGTCGAACTTGCATTCGGCTCAGAACCTGCTGTTCGTCCCAAATGCAAGTGCTTTGTTTAGCGTCGAGTTTGTCGATTGAGCTGGCTTGTCGATGCTGATTGCAAGTAGTTACACTTGCTGATGGTAGAGGGCGTTGTTACATGTGTTGTGTGTCGTCGGCAGGTTATACGAAGCACCGAAACGAGACGAGGAGAAGGAAATTGAACGTAAGGCGAAGGCGAGGAAAGCTCGCTCGACACGTCGGTCGACACAGGTACGTCACTACGCCATGTCTGTGTCAATACGCCATGTCTGTGTCAGTGTCAGTCTCGGACAGAAAGGGGCCTGGTTCATAAAAATATTTATGCAATAACCAAGACAAGTCCAACGTAGTTGAGCATTGAAATGGCCAATTGAATGACATTTATTAATTAAATTGGTAGGAATGACATGTAACTCTAAAAACTATACAACTATAGGACACTGCGCCTCTGTGCAGTGTCACCTACTGGTTTCTCGGAGGCCAAACCTCACGAGAACGTTTTACATAAAAACTAATACATGCAACAATACAAACATTCCCACCAAATACACATTATTTACTTTAACCCGGCCAGCGAAAATTCAATTTTGATACTGTTACAATAAAAATCATAACTCTGCAAATACTTATCATAAAAATATGAGTTATATATCATTTTACAGCCAAATGAATTATTTATTATAATAAAATTATACTATCTCTATTATGTCAGACAATCACGGTGATATTATTAGCTGAATGTCATCCAAAACAATATGAAAAAAATAAACGCACTATGCCGTTCCTAAATAATTACTGAGCGGACACATTTCATACTTCCAGCGAGACAAACGTAGCCATACATATTAGCTCTGAAATAAAACAAAAATGAATCAAATCCGTTGAGAACTTTTTTTTTTTTTCGACATCACGGTAGGCCATTTTAGGCCGGCCGATTGCTCCTACATTCGCCACCGGCGCAAACCGGCGGCGCGGGCGGTGAGATGTTACGCTGACAAATGGTAGAATTTTCACACCAAAAAGCATCCAAAGTTGTTCTAACTATTTGAACTAGTATAATAGACACATTCTTGAATACTGTCAGTTGTCTTGTCGAAACATAGACGCGGTAACTTGAGATATTCCGCAGTAAACGTTTGGATCTGGAAACTTCTTCGACACGACCGTCCGCCATCTTGTTGTTTACGTCTGGGCCAGCGGGAAGATGACGCGGTGTTTGAAAGCTTGCTTCTGATTCGCTAGACCAGTTTCATTCACGTGTTTATTTTTCCCTGATTGGGCAGGAACGGAGCTTTCTACTGGTACCACGTATGTGGGGGTCGGACCTTTATGAATGGGTGCATAAATTCGTCACGGAAGGCGTAGTAAACCACCCAAATTTGGGCATCAAATTTATCACGTGTTTTGTCCGGCCGCGTGTAACTCGCTGTCATTCAAACTACTCATGAATAAATATACACCATTTTGAAAAATCTGTCAGCTATCCGATGGTACCAAATGTGCGCGGGTCGGTTACTGATTACGCAAACGAAAAATGTGTTTATGCTGGAAGGTGTCTAGGGCCGATTAATCGGCCCTGGCCGGTCGCAGGGTTAAAAAGGTGGTAAACTGATTGACCCCAAAATGCATTATAAAATAGAATTCAGTTCAGCGTTTTCAAAAAGCCACTACCATATCACACAAAACATTATTGCTGTGACAGCTGCAATAGTGTCCAAGTTTTATGCCATGGTGTTGATTGTTTTTTGTTGTTGTCAAGGAGCTAGGTTCTTTCTAAAAGGCATGTTAATATTCTGAAAATGCCTATAGTAACAACGTACGAATACTTCTCTACAGACATAATAAAATAACTAATACTGGTGTATTCATATTACAAACACATGCCAAAGTAATGTAGTAGTGTCTGTTTCAGGCTGTGACAGAGTTACAGTAGTTTTATATGTGTAACAGTAACAGCAGTTCTATATGTGTAACAGTAACGGAAGTTCTATATGTCTAACAGAGTAACAGCAGTTCTATATGTATAATAGCAATTCTATATGTGTAACAGAGTAGGAGCAGTTCTATATCTGTTACAGAGTAACAGTAGTTCTATATGTGTAACCGAGTAACAGCAGTTCTATATGTATAACAGAGTAACAGCAGTTCTATATGTGTAACTGAGTAACAGCAGTTCTATATGTGTAACAGATTAAACAGCAGTTCTATATGTGTAACAGAGTACCATTAGTTCTGTATGTGTAACAGTAGTTCTATATGTGTAACAGAGTAACAATAGTTCTATATGTGTAACAGAATAACAGTAGTTCTATATGACAAATGTGTTACAGAATAACAGTAGTTCTATATGTGTTAGACTAACAGTAGTTCTATGTGTGTCACAGAGTAACAGTAGTTCTATATGTGTTACTGAGTAACAGTAGTTCTATATGTGTTACTGAGTAACAGTTACAATGAGTAGTTCTATATGTGTTACAGAGTAACAGTAGTTCTATATGTGTTACAGAGTAACAGTAGTTCTATATGTGTTACAGAGTGTATCAATGTAATTCGCAGTATGTGTGTGTGTGGGGGGGGGGAGTGTGTATGATGCAGGCTGTAACAAATACACTACTTCTACATGTGTGTAACGTAGTGTAACAATGTAACCTACATTTTGTTCCCACATATAACGAACTATCCGAGGTGGGTTATGGAGTGTAACAGTGTCCCCTGCGTTGTGTTACAGGGTGTAACGAAGGAGGACATAGAGCGGGCGGAGCTGGCGTTACAGGCGGCCAACAAGGGCATTGACCTGGCGGCAGTCAGCGCCAACAAGAGGTCGTCGGAGAACAAGGAGAACAAACCGGAGCGGACGGTGGAGGAGAGTGGACTCCGCAAGGTCTGGACCGATGTAAGTCACCGGTCAAGTCCTCGCGGCAGGCTGCCTTCAAGATCAGCTCTCATCTGACTTACCCGTCACATGACCTGTTGCTTAGCAATAGATCCAAGTCCATTAAAAACGGATGCAGAACACGTGGAGTGTTCATCAAATATTGTGTTTAAATTCTCCAAATGTTTGTAAAGAAACTGCTTCTTTGTGGCAGAAACATCAGTTTTTAAAGAGAGATGCTGTTTGAATCGTTCACGCAGAACTGTTTTGAGTTATTTCAGAAACAACGGAGCAGTTCGGTATCGGGTATGAGTGGTCGTTTCTTGTTTGACTGTGTACGTGTGTGAGTTGAGTGTGGACAGGTCCGTGAGTGTCTCACACATATGCAGTGGTATTCTTATGTTAAAATGACAGGGATTGAGCAAAAGTTGAAAAAGAGGATATCCATCAATTGTTACTAGTTACATTTTATGTTGGTAAGAATTTTTACACCTTACCTTTGATGGATGGGGTGTTTTGAAAAATAAAAGGGCTATATTTTATTTGCGGCACCGTGGATTAACTCGTAAAATTGTGTGGACCCATTTAATATCAAGCTTAGCAACACATCTTTAATTCTACACATTGGGGTTGTCATCTGGTGATTAATAATAAATATTGGTGTCTTGGTGACATTTGTTCAGGAGGACACTCAGGCGAGTCTGCGCAAGTTGAAGGGAGCCGGAGACTCGACCCGGGCCGCCATAGAGACCGTATCCACCCTGGGTGAGTACACCCCACACCCCGTCAGACCTGGTCACGTGACAGGGTCCTGTTGGACGTGTCACTACGGCATGTCACACATGGTCACATGACAGGGTCCTGTTGGACGTGTCACTATGACATTATGCCAAATTTGAAGTCACGTTATATAAGGATGGGGATACAACATGTGCTGTTGTTGTGGCTTTATACAGAAACACCTCCACCCATCATTTGAACTGGTAAAATTTATTGTGGACGGGTAGAAATATCACTGAACGTGTAAGAAAACGAAGGTGCAACTAGTTTGCAACAAACAACGATTCTGGAGTTTCCCTAGTCTTGCTTAACCGACTGTTGGTTGGCTGCACAACTACACCGAGAAGACAGTCTAGTGACTTTGCCGGCTTTTGAACATTATCCATGTGGGGGTAAACAATGCTGCTGCCACCTCACGGATACTGGTTAATCCTGCCGTAAATCTATTTTATAAACAACTGCAAATTTGTACTTCTATTTATTTTTTGTTAGTGTAAGTGTAATTTTGAATAGTTTTTATAATACAGCATTATCTGATAAAAAAGTATCGTTATTTAATTTGTTATTTCAAATTTGGCCTGAGAACCAATCAGCGTCTCTACCCTAATTTGGGGTAAGGCCGCCCTGGCGATTACATCGGCAGCCCATTAATTCCCCAAGCGAAGTTGAGGGGCTGACAAGTGCTGCCACCTGATGGAGTCTGGGTAACCGAGGCTAAGGAGCAACATGCTATTTAAATTTTGCAACGTTGTCGCAAAAACTGCCGTCATTCATGAATTTTGTAAATAAAATAAATGCAGTATCAAAGTGTTTTGCTTGAATTTGTTAAGATAGAGACGAGACCAGATTGAGGTGTTTAAAATATTGAATGGGTATGAAAATATTGACAGAAATACTTTTTCACGGTTAAGGAAGAGAGAAGGACTAGAGGACATGGAGTTACATTAGCAAAGAAGCAGTGTAGACAAGATGTTAGAAAATTTTCACAAAGAACAGTAAACAAATGGAACAGATTATCTGCTGATTGTGTAGGTGCTAGTAGTGTTAATATATTTAAAAATAAAATTGACATACACCTAAGACGGGCGGGGTATACTTAGATAGATATGTTGGACTCTCGATAAGCCAAACGGCTTCCTTGTCCACCTGCCATCTAGAGTTGAGTCTCTATATGGCAATCTTGTTAAATCTACATGTGTTGATGATTGATGATGGTTGCTTCACCCTCCAGCAGGTGGCCTCCGTGGCAGTTCGTCTTCGAGTACAGTGCCCAGTATTACAACGACCGACACGACGACACCCGCCCCCTCATCCTCCTTCCGTTCCTCCTACCGCGGCAAGTACCTCACTGACAGCGACAGGAAGACAGACGAAGGCACGAAGGACGAGTTAAAGAAACAAGGAAGCAAGGAAGGTTAGTGCATTTGCTACTGATGTATAAACGTATGTAAATAATTACACTCGATGTTTGTAAATAAGTACACACAAAACGTGTGAAGGAATAAAACTCTTCCTTTTTTGTATCGTTCTCGTATTATGAATAGTTAAGTATTTGAAACACAACACTTTGATTGATATTGATTAAGTACATTATCTGGTAACAAGCTTAATGCAGCTGACATTTAAAAATTATTTCAAAAACTGACATGTAGTTTTTCTTAATCCGTGGTGGCCATGTTTGTTTTTAAGATATCATTTATACAAAGAACAATTTACTTCATGTCTGACATTAATCACATGTCATATTTTAAAGTTGTCTGAATCTCTGGGATCTATACCGCAATTTTGTGTTTTGTTTTAGAAAAAGATGATCCTAGTCAAAAATCATCCGCTATTCGCACACGGCGGAAAAGAGAGAATCGAAGGCCGACGGGCAAAATAACACTGGACGATTTACCGGTGAGTGGATAGATATCTGGAAAATATTATATATATATATTATATATATTATTAATATATTTATGTTTATTACTATCACTGCAGTCTTGGTAGTGTTAGTGCTTTGTTTCTAATTTCATGTATCCAGTAATCATTTTAAAGAATATAATGTAAAGTTTAAATACATATATGACTTAATTTATACATAGCATATTCTTTACTTTTTTTTCACAGTGTATCACTACTTTATATTTTATTACTATCATAATTATTTAATCAATATTTGCAGATTTATAATCACAATGTCTAGTTATTTACATGTATGTACATTCCCGTGAACGGGATAGACGTCCCAGATTTGATGGTGTTAAGATAAAGTTTGATTATTATAGTTAATAATTTATGTACATATTCACGATTGATTTTTGTAAGTACCGTACATATTTTAGGATACTTAAAAGTAATTAAATTATTGATCAGCTGTCGCAAAACTTATAGTAAATGAAATAAAAACATTCTGATTACCACACACAATGTGGTTGAAACTCTGTACTTTCCCAATGTATCCAGGAATATTAATTGCAGGGTAAAAATAAACTGGAGTTATAACCAAATAAAACAAGCGAAATAATGTATGTAGAAAACTTCCTGTTTGGTGTGGGTTGTTACATTTGACACTTGTTGCAGGGACTGTCAAATATGGATGACAAGGACGATTCTAAAACAAAGAGAGACGAAGAGAAAGTGAGTACAACGTTGTTTCATTTTAGCTCAACTAGATCGTACTGCGGTGTGTACAACATACAGTGATCGTTACCTTCAGTCAACAGATGTCATCTCAGGAGACACGCATATGTCCACGTCCAGGATACTGTAGCCAAATAATTGGTACAACACATTGTTTTGCAAGATTTTGGTGGTGATAAGTTTCATTGTAATAAAAATATGCAACGAGATTCGTTATAAAACAGTAGTCAAGTCCGCAAGCTGCAGAAAATATCTGACACATTTAAGTTTTTATTTATACATTGTGCATGTGCATTAAGCATGTTAGTGAACCTTATTTTGTCGTTCGATGACTGCAGCAATATTTATAGCATACAGTGTTAATTCCATCATAAGTAATAATAATAATAAAATATTTTTTAACACTCCAGAGTATGACTCTGTTCAGTAGTTTGTACATAGTATAAAACAATATCAGTTATGTATACACAAATACAATTTAAATTAGTGATAAGTGGACTGCAATACTGTCCACTATGCAGCAGTACCTGTTGTACATTTCAAACAAACACCATCTCAACTTCTCAACTCCTCACTTTGAATGATACAATTCAAACAGATATAAAATACGATTTCATGTAATTAATGTCAGACATGAAGCAAATTGTTCTATATATAAATGATATTTTATATGGCCACCATGGGTGATGAAAAAAACTGCTACTGGTACTGCTAAGAGAATATCTGACCTGTTGCAAAGTCTTGGGGACAATTTCACTAACATAAAGAACTCTTAAGGAATATTAATCCATAAACACACTCTTGCTAAATTTAATAGTTTAAAAAAAAATGCAAATATCCATTGCAGTATTATTTAGGACACTATTTCCATGACACACCAGTGACAATATCCCATTGGACCATCATGGTGTTGACATTTTTCAGGTATTCAAGATCACTTTTAAGGATAATTTTTTTAAAGTGCAAAATTGGGTTTAAGAACTCTTAACAACAATGTTAGTGAAATGGGCCCCAGATCTGATATTATTCTTTTTTTTTTAATGTGTGTGTGTTAGACGGTGTATCCTGGACACATGTGATTAACATGTGTCCTACTCTCCGATTTAATTAGTTGCTCTCCACCAGCATGAGTCCGTCCACCTGGCTTTTGAATGTACTGAGTTCATTTTGGGCAAATTAAAATTTTGATTGATAATCTGAAAAAAATATGTATTATTAGCTCTCTCTGTTACTCATATGTCTGTTATGCTTTAAAAAAGGTTTGTCACAAAAAACACTCATATATTTGCATGCACTTCTTAATGTTCATGTGTGTGTTTGTGCGAGTGTATATATATATATATATATATATATATATATATATATATATATATATATATATATATACATATATATATATGTATAATATATATATATATATATATATATACACACACAAACACACACATGAACATTAAAAAATGCATGCAAATATATGAGTGTTTTTTTGTGGCAAACCGTTTTTAAAGCATAACAGACATGAGTAACATGAGTATGTTAAAATATATATATATAATATATATATATGTATAGACACACACACGCACGCACGCACGCGCACGCACGCACACACACACACACACACACACACACACACATTATATACCCTTTGTGATAATAACACGCAAACCCAAACAGCCACTGTAGTTCACAGGAAGTAAAACTATCAGTGTATTAAATGTAACAGGTGAAGTGTGCAAAATCATTTATGGTATGGAAGTATTACTAAAAATCCTAACTTCCAAAATGTTACCTGTTCACTGGGTCTGGATTGTACAGACAATAAATAAAAAGGTACATTCTTAAACAATGCAATGTCTAGATCTGGCTGGTCAAGACACTTTATACTTTGCTTCCTGGCAGACCTGTTCAATCAAACACCCTCTCAACTTTTTTGAGAAGTATCCAGCTTTGTTGCAGTTAATGCATGACGACTATTGTAGCTATACTCAGTTTTAAGTAAAACTACATTCATCACATCCTCAGTTGAAATGGCCTACATTTTGACTATCACCCGTTATGCTGGAAACATGAAAATGTGTTATTGCCCCATTAAGATCAGTTAAGATAAGATGGAACCAGTTTTCTTTGACGCAAATACATATTAGTGAAAGTTCTGACAGTATACATAATTACATTATGATAAAACAAGATGACACCTGTAGGTTCAGCTTGGTTGTCTACATGTCCACCAGATGGCGGTGGTGTTGTAGACTGGTTGCAGTTGCATTCAGCAGGTGGCGCCACCAGTGTTGCCCACCTGGGGGCAGCAATTAAGTGGCCTGGACTCCACCTAGAAAACACCCTGCCCACATACCTTTGTTTCAAACAACATGTTCCGTATTGGCAAACGTCTGCCAGGAATTCTGTTATTCGTAGAAGTGAAGTAGCCAGTCGCAGGTGAGGAACCCACTACCTAGACAGTTTGGGGTGTTCGTAGGTCGACATTTTAGGGCTGTTGGGTTGCACGGATTCAGCATGCAGATGGAGAAGTTGAGTATTCTCTGTAGAACTTTGTCTGTTTCTTGCTTGTGTCCTGGATGTGGACTTCAAGGGATCACAGTGTGTCTGGGTCTAGGCACGACTTGCTGAATCAGTCTTCAACTATATTAGGGGTCGTACAAGCAAAAGTTGTTTAATTCTGTGATAACAGTCAAAAACTGTTGTATTGAATAGCATTATAGTCAATTAAATTGTTGTTGTACAGGTGAGTTTTGGGCAAGTGTGCAACTGTGTTGACAATTTTATGTTTGCTTGTGTGTGCGTGTGCATACGCGTGCATGTGCACCTGTGTGCGTGTGTGCATGCGTGCGTGCGTGTGTGTACATGCAGTTGACAAACATGCCAGGTAAATGCGTTATGTTAGCTATGAATAATATTCACTGTATGCGCATGTAAAATATCTCGTGCAAATAAGGTTATAATGATAAATAATTGTTTTTTTTTTATTAAGTAGTATGGCATTGTATAAACAGATGTGGCGTGTTTGTTGTTTATGATTTCGGTATATTGCACCAAGATATGTAGAAAGGCTATTGAGGGATGTTTATTAATTGGTGAACAATACAACTGATACACTGTATGTTAAGACGAAACTATCTGTTAGTGTCAAGTGTAAACAAGTGTAACATATTGGCTATCAGTCATCAGTGCCAGCTGGTCACTATGGATGCAAACCTCACAATTTCCCAGCATGCATCAGTAGCTCGCTATGCTCACATCAGAACTTATCACCCTTTAAGATGTGTACTGTTTGTATATGACTTATTCATTCATGAATAAACCATGTTTCTGAAAAATTTGATTTTAAATTTATACAAATTTGATACTAAATTTAATTTAGTTTAAGTAAGGTGTTTGGGTGTATTCTTTAATAATGTAGCCATCTTAGATCTATGAGTTGTAGCTGTACTAAAGTCTCATTTTCATTGCCATGAACTTGATATAAAAAATTATTAGTATTTGTATAAAAAAATTATTTTGGCCATGATGGGGATAAAATACAGTATTTAATATAAAATATGAGGAAGATGTAATAATAAATATATTTTATGGTTGTCCACTGTTTGCCATCTTTGATTGTCGACTTTGAAAGTCAGCATTGATAAGTATTGCAAATTTAGTTTTGAGGTACATACATGTATATGTTTGAGCAGTTAGTCTAACGTGCGTCATCCCTGTTACTACTCAGGCTGCAGTTGTTTTTAAGAGACATTGAATACACGGATTCAGTTATGTGCACGCTGTAAAACAGTAAATGTCCATTTAAGAGGTACTTCATTGGTACAGATCAGTTTCTGTCTGTTCACTTGGTCTGACCAGACACAGCAGTCTCATGTGACTTGTTACAGAACATCTGCACTGATGATTTATGGTGACTGATAAAAGTACAGCTGATAAGATGAGCCAGATAATTCTGTGGCTACTGGCCTAGTTTTGTGATAAGCTTGTGGGGATACAGGTGATGTCATGAGCAGTCTTTTTCACATGTCTCAGTGCCACTGTGTCTTGTCTCTCAATGTTTGACACATGGGGACCATTTCATTAATGTTGTTAGGAGCTCTTAAATCGGATTTTGCACTTACAAATCAGTTTTCATCCTCATCATTGCTGTAGAGCGCAATGTCTCATGGATAAGAGCTTCGGATTCTCGACTACGAGAACCCGGGTTCGAATCCTGTGCTGGGGTGTTAAAACCTTGGGCAAGTTTGTTCACTCTACATTGCTCCGGTTCACTCAGCTGTATAAATGAGTACATGGCTATAGACAGTGGTGGATATGTGTACGAGCAGCCTTTGCGAATTAATTGTCGCCGAGATGGTGTCTTGAGTAAACAGGTCTGTCAGGGAAGTAAAGTGTAAAGCGCTTTGAATGGTCCTGAGGATACTGCGCTATATAAAAACTTCCCCCTTGCCTTTCAGTGATCTTGAATACATGAAAACTGTCAACACCACGACACGCCAGCGTGACCTTGTCACTGGTGTGTCATGGAAATAGTGTCCTTGGTAATGTGGCAATGGATTTTTGCGTTTTGAGAAACCTCATTTAATTTAACAACAGATTTTGTTTACTGATGAATTTTTTCCTTAGTGAAACAATGCCCAGATGTTATTATTTTACCCTACCCCTGCCCCATCAAATGGGAGCACAATGTAACAAACACAACGTCCAACCAGGTGGGGAGTGGTGGTCGTGCGATAGAGCACCGCACTGTCAGTTGAGGGAACAGTGGTTAAGCCGTTTCGAAACTTAGGCAATTTCATTCACCCCACATTTGTCTGTGTCTTTCGGAAAAGACGCTAAAAGCCGGTGGTCCCTTCTGTCTGGTGGGTATGCCAGGGGAAGTAAAAGATCCCATAGAGGAGGTAAATGTGTAACCTGTAGTGGACTTCTAGAGAAGGACAACTCCTGCGTTAGCCCAAGTTTGGGCTGTTGGAGGAAAGCAACTAAGAACCACTCCGAGAGTTTCCTGTCAATATACTCCTCGTTTTATGACTCCCAAACACAATTATGAGATTATACATAATGTGAAATACATCAACAACAATCAGTTACGTACATAATCATGGTAAATTCCATCATCGTTGTAGCATTGCTTTGAGGTGAATTCTAGAGCACACTGGACCACCCATTGGTATCTCAAACCAGCCGGAAATATTGAGATAAATACAGGAATGAAGGTCACAAGGGTCTGTCCTTATCCTGACCTGATACAACCTTTAGAGACTGTATGGTTGTGCAATAGTGACTCACACCCAAACCTGACCGTATTACACACATGCCAGAGAAGTCATACAGAGTGGGCAGACTTCTCAATGATCTGGTGATGCTTGGGGGGAAAAGGCAGTCACTGCCTGGAACTTAAAAAATTGCAATCCCCGGCTCTCATCCCCGCCTCCCTGAATAAATAAGGTAGCAGGGTTCAGTCTTGCTTCTAGACAAAGGCAGTCCCAAGTGCTAAGACGTTTGAAAATTGCATGACGTAGTTTCGGTGCGTTTCAGAATGACATTGTGTGATCACGTCATGACGCAGTAAAATGTCAAAGTGTGGCAATTAAAATCCATGCATAGCCGTATGAAATATTGAGCCAGTCACATCCCCTACCTCCTCCCCCCTCCCCCAGACATATTTTAAAAAGTCTTAATCTGCAAATTACCCGCATATGCCTACAAGACCACATGCACAATTTCAGCCCAGTAAATGCAAAACAGACAGAGATGTTGGTCCACAATGAGGTAGTCAGCAGGCAGGCAGGCAGGCAGTCAGTGAGGCAATCAGGCAGGCAAGCAAGCTCTAGCACCCACATAATCTGTTTAATGAAGCTGAATTTATAAACACAATTAAAAAGTCTGTATACAGAGATTAGCTTCTCTAGTTGCGTTATGTATCAGTTTATGTTCCTCGAGCAGTACATGTACTGGCATTCAGAATTGTAATCGTTTTATTTACAAACATCGGTGAACCACGTCTGTAATTTTACAAATCATTAAACACTTAAACACTTCTATTTTTTACAGTGGGTCCCGTACAATGCCCAGGTCAATCACCCTATGGTTCATTTACGTAGGGGGTGGTCTGTTTACAATCTCACCTGGCAGGTCTGGTGTCCCTGCGGTGTTCTGGCACCTGTCCTTACCTTGGCCTCACTCTCATGGCCTCACTTGCTGGGCCTCGCCCTCAGGGCCTCACTCTCAGGGCCTCACTCTCAGGGCCTCACTTGCAGGGCCTCATCATCAGAGCCTCCCATTCTGTAGGACAAATACAGACTGGTGTCTATTTATGGATATCAACCTTGACTGTCTGCACACAACGTAAACATGATATCTGAACATAAACATTCAGATTACAGTGATAATGGTCATATACAAATATTGGCTAACTAATAAATGTATGTTTTCATGGTGTAAGAATAGACATTGTTTATAGGTTATTAGGTTTTTTTATTAACAAAAAACTACTACACTCTGTTGTACATTTAACTGTTGTTTTTGTGTGACAACACATATTTATATACCTGGTAGCGCTGCACAATTGAATGGTGTTTATTAAGTTGACCGTCTTTCTAGCTCAACCATTTTATATGTCAGAAGTAGTAATGTTGGGCCGGGGCTAGACTTAGTGTTATGCATAGCTTTATGCAGAGACCCGTTCACCCATCATTTGGACAGGTAAAAACCGTTGTGGACGGGTAGAAATATGGGTGGACGGGTAAAAAAATGAAGGACCAAAAAAAAGATATTGTCAGTTATGCCTTAGAAGTGAGTGTAAATGGTGTCACATTTATGTAGTCCATTTCAGGTCATCAGACACATTTTAATGTTTGTAAACTGACTTAACAGTTAACATCCATGTGTCCACCAAAACGTGTGACTGGCAATAATTTGGTCCTGCACAAAGCCCTGCACTGTCATGCTACGTTTGGTTTGGTTTCTTCTGCCATTGAGATGTTGCAGTCAGCGGGAAGTAGCCAGCCTGACTCACTAAGACGTTACTCGCGTGATTTAAGGTTACTTATGCACCTGTCTCAAACGTTAGTCGGTGCAGTGTGGGATTACACCTGAGACACTTGGATCCTGTGGCGTGATTTACACAAAGAGAATAGCAACACAAGAACAGTTGAGTTTATCGACTGTCCAGTAGGCGGATTAGCCTATTGGATCTGCAGATTACTGTTAATCAACAAATGGGGCATATTGTTGGTGGGCTGGTCAAGTCTGACCACGTAGGTAGGAACTAGGAACGCAGCCAGTTGTGGGTGTGTGTTGAGAGGGTCACTGCGTTTACACATGTGGGACAGTGGGCGTGGAATATACCTTGCAAATTAGGGCGAGGTTTACCTGATCTGAGCCACTGCACCAATGCATTGAAGTCAATGTGGTCATGGACCGGTCCATTTACCTGCATGGGTGAGGCAGGCGGTGAAGTGGACCAGCCCAATTTGGGGCTGAGTAGGTAGAGTAGTACTGGGAAGACTATGACGACATAATGGTAACCGTGGCAACAGCGAGAGGAGGGGCATTGTGTGTATGTCCTGTGTTGAACCTTCCCAGGCCGGCCGCAGTGACCCCCCTCGCTCGGACGCAGTCGGCTATATATAGACAGTTATTCCCCAAACTGGGATGTGCCGTGTGATCGCGGCCAACTTTCCTGCGGACACTAGCGGGGCTTGCCTTGAGGGAGACTGGGACGCAGGGAGAGGCAGGGAGACGGAACCAGGAGTCAGGGACATTGTCCACTTCATTCCCACTGCCCATTGGCCAGCCACTCACCTGTCACCCGTCACTGGGGTGGTAGTGTCTTCTCATGGCCCGGCACCTAGTTTCGTGAGGTCAACAGCTTGGGTGGCAGTGGGCTGACAGGAGCCGCAACAGCACGGGTCGTCTGCACCGCATCTGTACTAGTAGTACTGTTGTGGCACTTCATTTCATGCACAGTTCCATGCTAGTACTGCTCCTGTTGACGCGAAAGAGAGTGACGGAGTTTTCGCAGTCCGGCTGATGGTGTTCCACACACGAGGAAGTGGACTTGTAGTTGGCGGATGTACCTGTGTTTGGGCAGTCGACGTTGTCGTTGTTCACCCGTGACAGTGTGACGTTACAATGGTGGATTACACACAGACTTTATTTGACTGTTACGTAACATTCCACGCACGATCGAACACGTCGATGCAATAGTCGGATATATTAATCAGATTGCGATTCCGCGAGTTCCATTCTGGATTACCATGTCCTATAACACGTACAATCCCCATAGTTCGTCCTACGCCGGACGATACGGAAGTAGTTCTGGCAGTGGGCTGTATGGCAGCGGCAGTGGCAGCAGCGTGCTGTATGGTGGCAGCACCAGTAACACCTCCATCGGAAGTGGCTCCAGTCGCCATGGCAGCGGACTGCATAGTTCCACCAGTTACACGCTAGGTGGCGGCACCAGTTACGGAAGCAGCAGCCGGATCGGCTCCGGATATAGTTCACGATCGAGCTCGACGAGTAGTCTCTCCGGATTGGCTGATGTACGTATATTTCTGTTGTCATGGCGATGAGGCTGGAGTGAATATGTATCTTTCATTGCATCTGAATGGATTTGTCTACATTTGTGGCGTTTTGCAAATTGACATGCTATTATTTATAATGGGCTGGGTGTATAAGCTAAGAGAGCATGGTGAATAGCACATGTGTACGTATACATTCATATGAAAGTACTGAGAGGGTTGATTTGTGTGCATTTTGAGAATGAACTTACTTATATTATTGTAAATCATATTAAAAGAAATAAAACAATAGTAAATCATGCTTAAAGTAATAAAACTAACTAAAATGGACAGCCGTGGAATTTAAACTGGGAACACACTACACGTTACCAGCCATAAAGGTCCAACTTCATTCATTCAGCAGTGAAATAGACATTTGATGTCTGTAAGTAGTAACTTTATATGGTATTGACTGAGAAGTTAGTTAAAACACTCACACCCCCTCCCCCCCCCCTCCACCTGCCCCCAACTACCCCCCACCCCTATATGCAGGGCAGGCAGATGACTCACAGATGAATATTTCCATGTTGCTGGATAAATAGGTTTTTATGACGCGTTTAGTTCGGTAGGTGTTTTGTGGCGGATGTGAGACAAAGCAGGGTGGGAGTTACGTGTTTCGCCCCTCTCCCTGGGTGATTTAGGCGCACTTCTCTATAAAACCAAGACGTTTACGATGCCAAGGGAATGCTCCAGGTGTAGACAGCGATTCTCCCTGCATTCTTCATCACCTGGGTGTAGAGAAGTGTTCGTGTGGCTCTAACTCAGATCAGAGTGGTACTACGGAACTCAGAAACACGGTCAATGGAGAGCTATGGAGGTTTTTCCGTCGGTTGCCATGGCAACTATAGTAGAATTCCTCGCATTGCCCCGGCAGTGGGATACCAGCGGTGAGCAGGGGAGACAGGCGGCGTATGTTCCTCGTTATAACAGCTGCTGCACTGATGAACGCAGGCAGGCTGTCAGCCGGACTGACGGACAGACGGACGTGCTTGGAGGGATCCGTACCCACTCTCTGTGCCTAGAACTAGCCCTGGAATCCGCAACAGTATTCCTGGCAGTCGACAATTCAGACATTCCGCAGCAGACTGCCGTGTCTGTCGAATACAGTTGGATTACTCTTACAGCCGGGGTCATATGGAATATGGACCCAATGGAAAATGGACCCCGGGTCCGTATTCCCTATAGAATATGGTTCCGGGGGTCCTGGTGTAACTTAGAAACTGAGCCATACCTGCGATTCCAATGGAGTTGAAATTTAGCATCTCTTACAAGCTCTAAGTAGCTTGTGTGAGCACTGTTGAAAGGGAGACTGGTCCATTCAGAGTTCCAAAACATGAACTGGTCTTACATGAAACATTAACACAATTATATTCCCCGTGTATTGTATTTCGTTGAGATGACAATAAAGGAATGAATGAGTAAATAAGTACTTTTATCTATTGTTATTCAGCCATCCCACAATATGGAACAATTAAAAGATTTTAGCAGTTGATAGAATACACAGTATTCATAGTCAAAGATGACTAACATTTTAATGGCAAGAACTGCATTATAGTATTTTACCAAATACTTCATTTTTTTTAAACGGGGCTGTCCATATTCTATAATAGAACCCCGGGTCCATTTTCTATGGGGGTCCATATTCTATCTGACACCGGCTCTCTCTCTGTCAGGATCTACTGGTTATACAACCGGTTCAGCTCTCAACCAAGTCTCTGTCAGGATCTACTGGTTGTACAACCGGTTCAACTCTCAACCAGGTCTCTGTCATGTTCTACATGGTTGTACAACCGGTTCAGCTCTCAACCAGGTCTCTGTCAGGATCTACTGGTTATACAACCGGTTGAACTCTCAACCAGGTCTCTGTCAGGATCTACTGGTTGTACAACCGGTTCAACTCTCAACCAGGTCTCTGTCATGTTCTACATGGTTGTACAACCGGTTCAGCTCTCAACCAGGTCTCTGTCAGGATCTACTGGTTGTACAACCGGTTGAACTCTCAACCAGGTCTCTGTCATGTTCTACATGGTTGTACAACCGGTTCAGCTCTCAACCAGGTCTCTGTCAGGATCTACTGGTTGTACAACCGGTTCAACTCTCAAACAGGTCTGTCAGGATCTACTGGTTGTACAACCGGTTCAACTCTCAACCTGGTCTCTGTCAGGATCTACTGGTTGTACAACCGGTTCAACTCTCAACCGGGTCTCTGTCAGGATCTACTGGTTGTGCAACCGGTTCAACTCTCAACCAGGTCTGTCAGGATCTACTGGTTGTACAACCGGTTGAACTCTCAACCAGGTCTGTCAGGATCTACTGGTTGTACAACCGGTTGAGCTCTCAACCAGGTCTATGTCATGTTCTACATGGTTATATAACCGGTTCAACTCTTAACCAGGTCTCTACATACCATTCTACTGATTGTACAACCAGTTGAACTATCAGCCAGCTGTCAGTGTCAAGTTATACAAACACTTCCCCTGATTGTACAGCCAAATGAGCACTCAGCAGTCTCTGTGTTGTAGGCTTCCACAGGTGTGGACGAGTCTGAGACATCTCCCATGCAGTGTGTGTAGACTCAGATCACTCTAAACCCACAGAACTCGATGTCTGTTGACTCTAACGTTCAGTTCAGCCCGTTAATGAAACAAACATGAGAACTTTGTTTGTCTGTTTGCTGTTCACTGAGCTGCATATGAGACAAGCTTTAGGAAATGAAAACTTCACTGGAATACACCAGTATGTGGTGATCCGGTCCGGCAGGAATCAGCTTAATTACTCCGGATCCAGAAGTCAGTTACTGTAATTAGGTTAATACGGGCTGCTGCATGTCTAATAGTGCTGTAAACCACATAATTGAGACGTTTACATCCGCAATGTTGTTTGTTCAGACAAAGCACTGGGATGTTAGGCGACAGATAATGGCACTGGTGCAGTCACCACACAAGTATTGAATGCTGTGTACAGTGGTGTGTAGTCTGTTGTGTGTGTGGGACTGTGTAGCAAGTGTGTCCAAGCGTGTAAGCGGTAACAACTGACCCAAACCACCGTGTCATTAGCCAGTTGTTGTGCTGGCTCCAGCAATTACTTTGACTTGTCATTTGTGCAATTTCATTTCAGTCAAGTTTGGGTTGCTGTGTTCCTGGCATGTGACACTGGCTTTGTCTGCTGGAGGGTGTGGGAAGTGTGGGAACTAGTGGGAGGGGTCGGTTCAAAACTGTCCGTTAGCTTAGGTTTACAGCTGATTTCATAGTCATTGTCATAATTAAGCCAGTGTGATAAATGGATGTTGAGGTAAGTGAACTAGGTGGTTAGGTGGGGGAGTAGGTCTAACACACAGACTACTAACTGTGTCCAATGTTGCCACAACAGGCAGACTGCTATTTTAGCTCATTTTTAGCAGACCAAAAGTAGGGACCGGCAAAAAAAATAAGAATAGATTTACCAAGTTTATGATGATGCATGTCGATCGTATGTATAATAGGTAACAAGATACCGATTACAGAATTTAAATATCTTCAGGCATTCAAAAACTATGACCGTTTTAACTTTCAAAAAGTTATACCAAATTTGTGACCTGCACAGCCTGCTGTGTAGCATACGTTCATATTCACTCATCAAAATCAAAATTATATAACTCGCCTAAAATTTTACAATTCACACGGTGGCATTCTCTGTCATCTTGGGTCTCAGAAAAATGTGATTTCACCATTATATGATTAATACTAGGCTCTTAAAAGGAGTTTCCCTGGGTCTCCCCTCATGAGTAGAAAAGCCTAGTGGACACAAATTTCAACCGACCTATCCACGCACCCCTACCGGATTTGCAGGTCCCAACCAAAACCTGGTGAAAACTGGATTTTAAACAGAAATATAATGTTGTGCTCTTTGATCCTTGTGCAGAGTTGAGGGTTGAGGGTCAGATGAAATGGATCACTCTGTTCGTCCAGTCTTTCCGCAGCACTCTGTCCATAGCCTTTCTCCATCCCAAGTTCTCCCTGATTGTCTCATGTCCCTCTTCACCCAGTCTTCCCACTTCAGCTTCCATTCCCTTATTCCGTGCCCTGGGTATTTTTGTGTTTCTGATATCGTTGATAATGATATATATATATATATATATATATATATATATATATATATATATATATATATATATATATATATATATATATATATGTGTATATGTATATGTACTCATTTGTGTGAAGAGATATTTAATTTTGAGAGCATTGTTTTTCTAAAGTTGCATAACTTGCAAAATGAAGGGCTTTGCCATAACACAGTGTATATGCATGAATGGTCTGCATATGGTGTGCAAATAAGACACACATATGTATGTGTGTGTGTGTGTGTGTGTGTGTGTGTGTGTGTGTGTGTGTGTGTGTGTGTGTATGTATATATATATATATATATATATATATATATATATATATATATATATATATATATAAACAGTAATAACACATACATACACATTCATATATATGACTTAGGACATAATATATATATATATATATATATATATATATATATATATACATGTTTGGCAATATATGCATATATATATTCATATATTGCCAAAACAACATACGTGAACTTATCATTAGGGACAAGTCCACACAGAGAGACAGTTGCTCCTTGCCGTTACCTTGGTGTGGAGAGGTTTAAATACCCACGGTTGATCCGTAACCTTAGCAGTGTCATGGTACGCCATTGACGAGAGATTGGCGTGGTGGAGGAGAGGATCTATGCTAGATATTGTAAGTATAAACAACAGACAGACACGCGAGAGACAGGCAGGTGATGGGCTTGAAAGGTAGACGGAGCCCCCGTCATCTGAGGCCGCGTCCCAGACAGATGGGGTCACTACGGAATAGTTGGCCCTCTAAAGATAGTCGCCACGCCAGTGATATGAGCCGGCACACCTGGCCGTGTGTAGGGCGGTCTGCGTCACAGTGACGGTTAAATATACACCAAGTGCGTATGTGTGGACGGACGGGTGCGAACACGTGGATGTGTGCTAGCTGACTCATTAGATTGAACTGGTCAGGAGGCTTCGCTTTGTTCCCGAGCTCTGTGCTTCCTCCTGGTTCCCTAGGGTGAGTTCTGGCTCCTCATTCCCTTGTATAGGGCGAGGTATAGCTCCTAAGCCTACACTGGTTTCCTTGTACAGGGCCTGTTGAACTCAGTTGTGTTCCACTGTTTCTCTCACATTCTCAGGTGTCCCGTCATCCAGTGCTTACAACTCAGTCGTGGTTTTCCCGTTTCCCTGCAGCCTTGACATGTCTCTACCTATGCTATCATCACTAGTCTCTCCGCTCCTATTCTCGTCAAGTGTTCTGCCCACTTCACCTGGCTTCATCCTGGACTTCCCGTGATGCTGATCAACATACCCATCTCTTCATTTTGTGTAAGCTAGTCTCCCTGCTGAGCTAAATGTAACCAAAGTGTATCTTGGAACCAGCAAATCACAGTTAGTATCTGTCAAGAACTGGTGTTCCCATCAAACACATGCTCACAGTTATTGCACAAATGCATACCGATACCGATACCGATACCGATACCGATACCGATACCGATACCGATACCGATACCGATACCGATACCGATACCGATACCGATACCGATACCGATAGACACGCAATGGCATTCTTCACAGCAAGCATTGTCCCTGTGTGTCTGCGTCTAATGACTAAGTTTATGTTATGCTAATATATATATATATATATGTATATATATATATATATATATATATATATATACATATATACACATATATATACACACACACATATATATATATATGTATATATATATATATATATATATATATATATATATATATATATATATACCATCACATAGATGTAATAGTGATGAAATTATTTAATTAATAATTATGATGAAATAAATAAGTTAATTATTTAGAGGAATGATAATATGTCACTTTCTTTTTAATCATGTTAATCTGTATCAGTTGGAAAGCTCATAAACACACAGTGCGATAACAACACATATTTGACATAATACTTCCTGTCTGATGTACACTGAGGTCACCATGGGGTCACCATGGGGTCACCATGGGGTCACCATATCATGGTGTAACCATGTTATTACTTGTTAATGGATGAAGACCGTCCACAAATATCCACCACTGTCTATAGCCAGGTCCTCCACTCACACACCATAGTGAGCTGGAGCTACGTGGAGTGACTGAATCTGCACAATGTTCAAAACAGTAACACCAGATTTCAGCCTGGGTTATTTTGAAAGAGTCAGTCCAATCTATAGCTACTCCACTACTGCCTTCCACAATCTGTTGGTGGTAAAACCACAGAAGTCCAGTGATTATAATTGTGAAATAGATTAATAGTTCTTGGTGCCAAATCAGTCATTCGTTTGTTGCAGCCAGACATGAATTATTTATTTAAAGGACAAAAAAGGCTACAGTTTCATGTCATACACCTAATAGAGTTTATACAAAGTAACAATGTCCACATACACTCAATTTTTTAACGTCAGCCGTTTACTCAGAATGTGACTAAAGTCTAAAATTCTAACGAAATCCACGATGGTCTAGACGTTGCCATAGGTGAAGTGTTAACTTGGCTTGGCCATTCAGCGCGCGGCATTCTATATCTCTGCTGAAGCCGATCAGCTTCCTGCGACGTTGTTAAGGGTCAACAACTTTGAGTCTTCGACAGTTCGTTCAGTTGGCGTGACATCTAGCAGCTGCTTATAGACGTATATCTAAATCTGTGGTTAAATCTATGGTAAACTTTAGTAATTATGCCTTAGTGTTCGGCATACGGTTGCAATAATAGTTGAAACAACCGGTAGTATTGAAGCAATGGATTCACATTGGTGATTTGCGGGCGTACTGTTTGGAATCCCTCCAGTCCAAGTACAGTTCACTTTGCTCGGTCCATTTTTAGGAGAAATGCTTTGAAGTAGACATGTATCATCAGTTGATAGGATGATTTCAGCGATAACAATAATAGACAACTTTATATTTACCGTCATCAGCATGTTACACGCGTTGCCGAGTTGCAGCCATTTCATGACAACAGCCAAACCCTATGCAGGGAATCTACGTGGAGAGCGCCTCGATCACCGTCGTGACGTCATTCTTCGTCTAAGATGGGGTAGCGCACAGTATTTGGATGGCTGGGTGTTAAAAAATATTTTTCTGGTAAACCGCTGGCGTTAAAAAATTGAGTATATGTGGAAATGTTTACTTTATATTAACTCTATTAGGTGTATGCCACGAAACAGTTAACTTTTTTTTTCCTTTAATGATCCATAATGTAATTTTGTTTATACATTTTCAAAATGGAATATTAGACAAATGTAATTGCCAACCCTGTGAATGTTCTTTGTGTCCAACTGACATACGGTCTTGTGTATAATAACAACCTTTGTTTAGTTTTGGGCCTAAAGAATGTACACGGAAGTGGTATGTGTTGCACAGGTCACCATTATCAGTAGAGAATGCTTGGCTACCTATCAAATAAATATTGATTTTTAATATAAAGTGGGCAGGTTTGATATAAACTGATTACTAGTCTTTGTGTTCACTATATTATGTTTGGCTACATTTCAAATAAACTTTAATTTGTTTGATATTTTATTAGATATGACCTAATCTATGTGATCAGTTAATGCCTGTTGGCCGCGTCTCAAATGTGCATTTTTGTTTATTATGAACTGGTCACTGTTTCAAAATTATGGTTGAATTCGTTGTACTGGATTGGGTTCTGGGGTTAACCAATGGTCAGAAACTGCTGTAGTGACCTCATGGTGACCAGTGGTCAGATACTGCTGTAGTTTCAGAATGTGACATGAGATACTGAAGTACAATTTTTCAGTCATTTGACAATGTAATTCAAATCTAATCCAATCCATAGCTCACTTAACATAATGAAGTCGCTGTGAGAATTGCATTGGGCAGAAATGAAGGTTGAACATTGTAGATGGCCAAATCATGATCAGTATACAACCAAAGTATAAACACACTACAAACAAACTAAAGTTTGATATACGTCTGTAGCAGAACCGCCGAGAAGTTCCTGCATTCCAGTCCCCATGTGCATTTGTAGTGCACATTATGTGGCCAGCGTGAATGTTCAGAAACAGCTGGACTCCACCACAGGTAAATTGGGTCACGTACGGATGATGAAGTTGTATTTACACTAAAGACAAGCAAGCACACTGCAGCGTAGCGTTACTTTTCCCCAGGATATGATCCCTGGCTCAGAGATAGTTGTATCAGCCAAACATGGCCCTGCACAAGAAGAACTCGTTAGATAACATAGAGCAGGCTGGATAGTGTGTAATAAACTGACAACATGTGATACCAGACCACAAGCTAACGAAGCACGTCTTCAGGCTACAGTCGAACTTTGGCTAACGACGGCCAAGAAATATCTAGAGGAATGTGGGGGATTGCTGCACAAAGGTTTAGTGACGTCATCTGTTGGCTGTGGGTGCTTTTTGTGGAGATGAAATGGCCAAGTTTGGAGGCATGCCACGGTGGATTATGTTGTTCACAGTGCGCTGGACGACACGTCAGAATATGACTAAGCAAGTGTGTTGCGTCAGTCCGATGCTATCAAGTGTTTTTATGTAAAACGCTGTGCATAAATGTGTCATTATGCACCGGTTATGTGTCTAGAGGTGATTATTTTACCCACTCAGTCGCCAGATTAATGATCGGTGGATAAGTTAAAATGGTTTCATGGCATTCCTGTGAAAACCAGAGGAAGATTTCCATTTGTAGAAAAAATATATTTTAAATTGGCTTCACTATCATAGCTTTATGTAGAAACCTGTCCACCCGTCATTTGGGATGACCAGCCTTGGAAGGGGCAGCTAATCAGTTATGCAATTGCTACATTTTTATTATTAAAATATGTTTATTATTAAATTGGTTAGAGCGGGTATATATTGGGTGGACCATATATTGTACGTGGAGGGGTGCTCATGGGTGTCTTGAACTGCACATTTCAGTACATTTATATGGTGGTAACATACATTAGTGTAGACTGTAGATTGCTCTCTTGTGGGAATCAAACACACTACCCTAGCCTACCCTACTTCACGACAAATAGCAGACTTATCTACGCATGGATATATCATAACTAGATCAGTGTATCTTTCTGGTGGAGTGATTTAAAGCTGGGAAAATATTTCCATATTCCTCCAGTCACTCAGGACCTTGTAGGCAGTGTTTATATAAGACCAGGAAGCACTGGTGTAAGTGCCCAGCCAGGTCTGGTGCGGCCAGCTGGCATGCACTGAGCTGGTGCACCAGTCTGCCCCTGCACCAGTGCACAGAGGGTTTGGAGGAGGGCTGGGCGTCAGATGGAGTCTCACAGAGGTAAACCCATCTGACTGGTTCCAACAACCTTCCATAACATCTTCAGCCATTTTCTTTTGGAACAGATTCATTTTAGTTTTACCAGAAAAACATTCAGATAATGCATTGTTTTGTTCTGGCCTCATCCATGCTGTCTGGACCTGTTATGTTGGGCTTATTATAAATTATGAGGTTATAAATTAATTAGTGAGTAGGTGTTTATACCAGAGATGAGATAAATAGTGGTAGAGACACAACATGTTAATAATTACCAGTAGCCTAGTTGATGTCTTTGTGTATGGTTGGCAGGAATTATGAAGACCCCATTGGTTAATGTGAATGTATAGTCAGGCTAGCTGAGATGTAGAAGCTTGTAAGATTGTTTACAAACTTTAAAAGGTGTCTGATTGCATGAAATGGACTACAAACACACACTTGTCACATCTACACTCACTTCTAAGGCATCACTGACAATATCTATTGGTTTTGGAAGACGTGCTTTTGCTCCTTCATTTTTTACCCGTCCACCCATATTTCTACCCGTCCACTACAGTTCGGATGGGTCTCTGCATAAAGCTATGGTGTATACATTCCACCATGATACTGTATTATCTGTGATCCGGCGAACACAGTTAGAATATTAGGCAATTAAACAATTAGGCGAGACAATCTGTGTTTGAATCCTATGGTCACTGCTGTTGTATCGAACATTGGGGACATTTGTTCCTTCTGCGTATGTCCACTAGGCTATGAATGTGTACCTGGATATAGACAGTGCACTGGGTGTTTGCATACAAATAGTCTTTGTGCATTAATTGTTGCACAACTAAATGCTTTCCCAGATATATTGAGATGGTGTTTGACTGAGCAGGTCTGTCTGGAAGTAATGGGACAAGTGCCTGGTAGTTTGAACAGTCCTAAAGACTCGACTCTGTTGTACAAGAATCTATCTTTTAGTCACTCAGTTTGGCTCTTTGGGGAATCTGTTCTTCATTGCATTTCCGATATATTTATATGATGCCCCAAGGTAGCGGACATGCTCAGTTGCCCCTGACCTAGAACAGCACATATTATCCTGTCAGCCAAACACAGTGATACACAAATTGTAGATGTTAAACAAACAGATATTTAGAAAGGGTCAAACTTTCACCAGTCCAAAATGTGTAATGGATTCATGCCTCTGTGCATGCATATGGCACCACATGTCTGTACTAATATATATATTATATTATATTATATTTATATATATATATATATATATATATATATATATATATATAAAATGTATAAAGTTTCACTGTGTCCAAACCAAACTGCCTGTCCAAAACAAAAACTGAACGCATTGAAAATGAACTCGTCTGAAGCAAAGCCCATCCAATACCAACTCAGCCCACACAAAACAAACCAAACCCATCCAGAATGAACTCACCGATCCAAAACAAACTTAACCTGTCCAAACCGCCTCAGCCTAGCCAAACGATGGGTAGACGGGTGTATAACTATAGCGAGATGTAAAGAAACATATGCTAATGGTGCATGTGTTCGTTCTTTCAGACTAGTTCGCGCTATGGCACTTCCTCCCGATACTCCGATTCTCTCGGTTCATCGTCATCGCTTTATGACTCGTCGCGATATCTGTCAAGGTCAGACCGACCTTCGTCATATTCGGGGGGCTCGTACAGTCGCTCGCACACGCCTACGTCACAGGACAAGGAGGTCGACTACAAAAAGGTGAGTGCATTCTGTGGTCATTACATTAAATCATTATGTGATTACAGAGATTATGGCAGAAATGATTGCAGTCGTGTGACATAGTTACGTAAGTCTGACAGTCGTGTTTTTCTTGCACTAAAACAGGACATGGATCAGAATGTGTTTTTTAGTTGTGACTTTCGGCAGCTGAGTTAAATTTGTTTAAATGAAACAAATTTGTCCTGGCGTTAACAGTAATTGGTGTGATGTAAGTGTTAAGACAGTGTACCTAACATCAGTGGGTTCATTATGTGACGGGTGTAGTTGTCAATGCATGTGTTATTTTTAATATCATTATACTGAATAATAAAGAATAAAATATATTTAAAGGTAGCCAGTAGTTATGTTTATAACCATTACCGTTAGTAGATTTCTGTGCTTACATGTTGACGTAATCTTGTGCCGACACAGAATTAGTCGTCACTTGATGTGATCATTAGATGACACATGGTAATCACTGTTGTTGTTGTGGTTGTGGTTGTTGTTGTGGTTGTTGTTGTGGTTGTTGTGGTTGTGGTTGTGGTGGTTGTGGTGGTTGTGGTGGTTGTGGTGGTTGGGGTTGTTGTGGTTGTTGTGGTTGTGGTTGTGGTTATGGTTGTTGTTGTTGTTGTTGTTGTTGTTGTTGTTGTTTGGACATAATCATGTGATGATGTTGTAGTTATATGAGCAAATGAAGAGTGAGAATGAACGACTACAAAAGGACCTACAGAAAGTGCAGCAGGAAGTAACAAATGGCGGGTCACGCAACGAGACGTCACGATCGTCCGACATGTCACTCGACAAGAGGGTCAGTGTCTTTCAGTGATGTCAGTGTCAGTTAGTGTCAGTCAGAAAGAGTGACATCGACATCAACTCACTGCCATGGGATGTTGGTATTTGGGGCTATAGGCTGCTGATTGCCTTAAAATGAAATTACACATGCCCTGATATGAGAATACAAATGCCCTGATATGAGAATACACATGCCCTGATATGAGAATACACATGCCCTGATATGAGAATACACATACCATGATATGAGAATACACATGCCCTGATATCAGAATACACATGCCCTGATATGAGAATACACATGCCATGATATGAGAATACACATGCCCTGATATGAGAATACACATGCCCTGATATGAGATTACACATGCCCTAATATGAGATTACACATGCCCTAATTAATGTGAGGCTACACAGGCCCAAATGTGAGGTTACACATGCCCTGTTATGCATGCCTGTAATATGAGGTTACACATATCCTAAGAAATTAAATATTCAGTGGGAAAGGGTTTCTGCTTTCTGCTAGTGATTGTTTGTATTTCAATGGATGGTTTGAGCTAGTATGTCACAATTTCCTGATATGACCATTGACCAATTGTGTATCAGTAAATGAAACCATCCATTAACAAGTACTGCATTGTGTTCTTGCAAACAGGAAAAGCGGGCACTAGAAAGAAAGATATCTGAACTGGAAGAGGAACTCAAGGTAAAGTCTAGGGCCGAGTCCCTCTCTGTCTCTCTCTGTCTCTACTTCGCTTCAGTCCCCCCACTGGCTTCATTGCCTGCATCTCAAACAGAGCGTAGTTGACTTACTTGCTCACACAGAGAAGACGGTTTATGTTCATAGGACTGGTCACTGCTTGTCTCGTATACGTGTGTAGAACGTCTCTACTACTCACTTATCGGTGTCATTCATGTAGCAGTTCTGTGTCTCTAAGGCTCTGTTTAATTCTCCACCACCAAATACAATCTCATACGACGGTATCAGTTGACTTCAACAAATCATGGTTTTTTGTTTGATTTAAGTTTAGAATGTATACACCTAACCTTGGTATTTTAATAATTTCATTGTTTATGTTTTGTTTATGATGTGAAATTATATGCATTTTCAGTCTTTCAAGTTCAGTTTAGATCGACGTGATATATGTGGCTTTCTGCCATCTTTCTGTTGGTTTTGTTTGTATCCCACAATGCACTGGTTCTTTACCCAAATTTGCTTCTTGTCATGTGCAAGATACGTTCCATGCGTAAGGTCACGTCTTCAGTTAAGGCCAACCCATATGCCAGATAATGATGGGATGGAACTATGTCATGCTGTTTGTCATGGAGTTCAGTTTATAAAACATTTCTTTTGATACTGGTAAAAAATAGATCTTTGTTTAAAAATAAATATGTTTCTACAAACTTGACAAATGATATAAAATGTATTGAAATAGTGGAAAAGTTAAATCTAGAAGTGTCACTACACACCACCCTCAGGTAGGTGTGTGCCACTAGCACCTGACAGTTAGTCAAGTTGCAATATGTGGTTACCATCAACTGTTCATCAGTTTTATTATGTATATATTCAAATGATTAATGTTAGATTATCTTAACATCCATGTTGATATTAATATAACTCGACTTGATTAATTGTGTAGGATTAGATTAACGATTAACTCTAATCGTGATTAGAATAATATTGAATACTTATTGAATGAGAACCTTGGCACACACTGCGTTTGTTTTGTTGTGGAAAAACAGTTTTCATAATACAATATTAAACTCAAGTTTAACAAAATCGAGACACGTGATATGGTTAACCATGCATGAATGTCATTGGTTGGATGTTCATGTCATAATGCTTACAGGTGTACTTCGTGACTGATGTATGCAAAGTTAGAACTCACGTGAACTTCCGCAGTATCTCGTGTTATTAAGGCAGACCGTGGAGGTGGTTTGTGATCATTGTGTCACAGTTGGTGACCAGATGTTATTTATTTTCTATAATTAATCAGGAACAAGTTGATGGTTAAATAATTACTTACAACATTCATTGCTATTCTGTAGGTAACATGGTTGGCGGTCAACACTATGGGAGTTTATAATATTATATGTAGTTTTGATGAGCTACTGTATTCATTCTTTGATGAATATTTTATGGTGGCGAAAATATGTCAAATTTGTGAAATTACAGGAAGGTAGAATCATTCTGTAAACACAAGATGGCAATACTTTGCTTTCATTCACCAGATGGCACCACACAACACAAACATGGCTGCCTGTATTGGTGCTAGCTAGCGTGGTCAAAGTTGGATAATCGCTTTTGATTTTTTATATGATGTGACTACAGTAGTTTAAAACAAGTTATTAAAACATAGAGCAGCAGCGAAGAAGGCAAGTAGGTGAATCAAGTGCTACATGGATGACACATGCTTCATGCCCATGTACATAGTTTGTCCACATAGCAGACTTGATTGACAAACGATTTATGGCTCACCACATCACCACACCTCATCACAACCCAAAACATTGATATACCAGAAGACTATAAAATATAAAAATTTAGTTGGCACTTTCATCATCACTAAGCTTTGAATCCGGTGTAACATTACAAAAGAAATGATGGAAACAAGAGTCAGTGTTATTGTTGGCCTTAACAATCGCCTTCATGGACTTATAGCATCAGAGGCTGCTAAAGTGGGCGGTATGTGCTAAACAGATCAAGTACATAAAATCCGGTTTTAAAACCTGGTTCCGTGCGGAATCTTTCTAGACATGCGATAAAACTACGAAAGTAGGTTATCAACTGTATAATGGCTGGTCCCTCATGCGCTCAGTGTCGACAGTATTCGTGTCATGTGGCGTGGCTTCTGATTGGTGGGACGTACTCCAGCGTGTGCACGCCTCCTCTTGTTTGCAGCTAATGGAGAGAGTAAAGGCAGACAATGCCCGCTTAAAAGAGGAAAACAGGGCTTTGACTCGCGTCATTGCTAAACTTAAGAAACCGACCACTTAATCGTACGTAACGTTGTAGCCTACTTGTTATGCACTGACATCTGACCTTCTCAGCTACTGACATGGCCTTGAACTTGAACTTGTCCTGCATGGCTCAGCATACCTCTGGGAGTTTTGCCGCATGTGTTGTCGTGCACGAAGCAGCATTCGATGTCTCTGATGTGTGTTCCTGGTTCGCTCGAGAACATTTGCCTCACGTTTACAGCCAATCCAGACATTCTACCCGTGGCTAGGCTGGCCAGGCACGTTTTTAAAGCTTGGTGGAGTTTGCATATTTTGTTGCGATGCCAGGGACGGCTGCTGTATGTAATTGGTCGGTTGATTATGATTTGCTGTTCTTATAATTGATTATTTTATATAAACTTTTTCGAAATTATGAATGAATTATGAAGTGAAACGATCGCAGTCAAGGACAGGACAGTGTAGTTTATAAAATGCGATTATTTATGTTAGTGTGTGAATAAGGTGCTTTTGCACTGGTTTTTGTCATTACAGATTAATAGATAAAAAGTACATTAAGACTGTTACAAAGACAAAGACTGTTTGTTAATGATAGCTAAGGCAAACTGTTAATATTTGCTCATTTCTTCAGACATTTGCACATGGCTTATGTCCTGTGGATTAGCGTTGGTTTTTGTTCTGTCTCAGCATTAAGAAGCACGGTGTGTACATAATACATGTCTGTTCTTGGCCTCCCAGTCTTGCTGCTGACAGCTGCTTTAATTCCGCATGAGTTTTCCTTGTGTTCAGTGACGCATGGTGTTTTGATGTGTCTTGTTTAGAAAGCGCGACATGTGTGCTGCATCCACAACTGTTTGATAAGACCAGTGAAAGTAGATAGTTGTTTTTGACAAATCACCGGTAGAATAAGACTAGTGGAAATAATAGACAAATCACCAGTAGACGCTAGATGTTGGACACTGTACATTTAAACAAATGTCTGTTTCTGTATGTTAATCTAATGAATGGTCTATAAAGACACTCATACAGCATCATATTGGCAAATATTTCTAGTCAATATTTATATTTTAAAAAATAACACCTGCCGTGTTTGACATTTGACAAGTTTCGCTTTGTGATGTTACGATTGTTTCCTGCGACTTGCTGTCATAGTTTCTCCCTGCCATGGCTCATATGGCTGTGTCATTACTGGCTCCTCTGTCATATTTCTTGAAATGTTTCTATTTGATATATATTTTGATAAAAGACACATGCAGCATTAAGTCTAGATTCACCAGACCCAATGAGTAATATTTTGCTTTAATTCAGCTTCGTTTTCCATGATGTTTCGACTGCTGTCACGAATCTTCATATAGGTGACTCTTCAGGAGACTGTTGTAAACTGTCATCTGCCTATGACTGTCTCCCGAAGAACCACCCATAATGCGGGGGGGGGCGTGATGTGTCAGGTGTATCTCGCAGTAGTTGTCTGAGTAAGATTAATGCCATCAAACATCGTGTAGTAAAGGTAAACAATGGTGACATAAGTACAAATGTTACCTGTACACGTTCAGCATATAACATAATTTTGTGACGATGTGTTCCAGTGACATTCATGTCACCTGTGATGTCACCGCGTCACCACCGTACAATGACGTGACGTTGTGTTTGCAGGCCATGGAGAACTTGAAGTCAGACAACCAGCGACTGAAGGAGGAGAACGGCGCATTAATCCGAGTCATCAGCAAACTCTCCAAGTAGCCATGACTCGTTGACAGCGGGCGGGGGCAGCAACAGCGGACGACGTCGTCGCTCGATATTATCCAATCGTCACGCACCTGTCGCGCGATGTATCGTTGCTGCGAGTTCGTCTGCGTTGTTCCATTCGCTGCCGACGCGTTGTGTCTGTGGCCCTTATTGGCACAGTATCGGACTGCCAGGTTCGTTCGAGGGCTGCCGGGATGGTTGTTGCGACCACCCCGCCGGCACGCGACCGCCAGTTCAATGACGGAGCCAGTGCAATATGTACATTATGTCTTTGTAGTGAGTCCCATCACTTCTCTGTCGTCTCGCCGATTGTTGAGTGAAAGCATCGTGTTTACTGTGCTGCTGGCTGTTTGTGTACAGATGCAAGTGAAGAGAAGGCGGTGCTTTCACTTTGCCGGTTGCCGAGTGCTTGATTTAGCGCTGAAGGTGCTTCCAAAATGAAAGCAGCACTTTCCGTTGCTGGTTGTCACAGTGGTCATTATTTAGGTCGTTTATCTACACAGGTGTGATTGGAAGTGAGGTGAACTGCCTGAGGAAGAATTGGTTTTGTAGGCAATAATTCAGACCCTTGATGACGCTTCCTGGTTCTGGTTTTTTCCGGACTGGGCGGTGAAGATCAGACATATCTGTGAGAGTGATATCATTAGCAACAAAAAGAAACGTCCAACATAATCTAATGTCTTACACCTGACGTACAGTCGTCATCTGGCGCAGATATTCAATTGATTTGCAGGAGTTTCGAGATGATCGTGTTTGTGTAAACAGTTTCGTGCAAGTTATGGATGTGACAACTGCATGCGGGCGACATGTTTTGGTAGACATGCGTCGTGGGTGATTGTCAGTCGTGTTTGTGTATGTGTGTGGTGTGTGAATGCATCTTGCAGGCAGTTTTGGCTGACTGGAATTGTCATGCGTTTCAGTATGGTCCTTGGTTTCAGGTGGTGCAGTGACTGTTATATTGTATCACTGAGTGGACGCTGCTTGACCAGCCGTGATGGCGGTCAGTCGGCACATACCCCCGTCACAAAATTGGAGGTTGTGTTAAGTAATAGCTTTGTATATAGCTGCAATGATCTGCGTACATCATGTATACATGTGTATAGACGTATTTTAGCTGCGTAGTCCACTAGAATCTTGCAATGCGGTCGCTGGCCCTGTGAATGCTGACAGGTTCGTCGTTCTACTGCTCGCGGTTTTCGATTGTCCCCGCAAGGTTTTTTATAGACGTGACTAGTAGCGACACCTGTCTGAATCGCTTGCTTTCGTTTTTCCGGAATGTCTGAAAATGTGCGTGTTTTACGCCGACACCGAACCGCAGCGGTACGTTTCGAAACGACCGTGCTCATCGCTACTACACGTCTGCACCGCGGCGGTAGAACGCGAACTGTTGTCTCGGCCGGTACGGCGTTTCGATGTGCGCTTAGACTAATTGTGTTTGCTGTACCTATAGTGTTGTGTGCTGGTTTTGTCAGCGTTTTAATTTCGCAACGACGATGATGTGTCATATGATTGAAGTGAATGAGCGCAGCGTCGGTCGGGCAGACACGACACCCACCATGAGATGGCGCCACCGTACGACTCGACCGCGTGGCACCGTCGTTGTAGCTTACTGCCATATGTTGGTCCCCTGGTGCTCAAGAACAGTGGCGCCCCAAGCCACTCCCACGGTCCCCTGTATCGACTCGTATCCATGGCAACGCAACCCAAACATCCATGCTCGCTTCACGCGTAATCGCCGCTTGTCTCGACTCAAGCGTGTTCTTATGATCTGATGTCTGTTGTTATTTCCTATTTATTGTTGGTATATACATCACGAGGAAGTCTGGAGAACTTGTGTACATACTGCAAGTGTATTGTTTCTTATTTTTGATAGCACTTTTATATTCTTCAAGGGTGGGAGGGTGGGTGGGAGGGTGGGTGGGAGGGTGGGGTGAGTAGTCATCGGGGTGATTCCCGTCACCCCGATGTCGCACACTATACTTTACCCTGTGTGTTAGCAACGTGTACATTTGGACGGACTGACGCTGGACAGCGGTCAGCAGGGTCTTCTGCCATATCGTGGATCGTTGGTGGTCATCAGGCGGCTTGACCATCCGTCGTACATGCATCGTCACAGCTACGCCTCACAGAACGCACAAACTTGTGAGATTTCTGGAACAAATCATTTCTGATCCATGTTGTATTGGACCATTCACAGCTAGCGTAAGTCGCTTAACTCGCCATATACACATTTTAATGTCCACCTGTCATGGTTCTTAGGGTCGTGACAGTTTCCAGTCATTCTCTGTCGGTCCCCGACATTTGTACAAAGACTAGCGCAGAAAGTGTAAAGCAGACAAAATGGTGTGTCTTGTAAATATTAGTTTATATAGATAAGAAAGTAATGAATGTGATTTATATATAAATATACATATACGAACCTGTTGTACAGTTAGATTTATGAAGTGCAAAACCCCTTTTGCATACTTGTTGAACTTGTATATTTTTAACGCTGCTAAGCACTACAACTCGCGTTTTTGTATACACTTTAAACGTTTCGTAGACGTTCACTCTTTATTATACAACTTTGTTGAAGATGTTGTTCACTAGGAGTCAGCCGTCTCCGCGCGTCGCTTCGTCTGCAGGGATCTTGTCAGAGACGCACATTCCACACCTCATTTCTCTCGCCCCCGTGAACTTTATCTCACTCGGGCTGTCACGTTTGTCATATGTCCTCTCTGTTGACGTTGGCTGACTTGAAGTCCACCACGTAACAGAGTGTCCTCGGAGCTGACGTAGCATGGACAGCTGCCCGACGCGGCCCACAAAGACCAACGTTGACGCATGTGCGGCGCGGTCACGTGACGACGACTCGTCCGGCTGACACGTTGGAGCCGGACGGTCCAGTCGCGCGACACGCGTCCGGCCAGTTGACACGCTGGAACTGGCACCTGCTCGACGTCGGCGACTTTGTCGGGCGCGGTCGGGCAGCCGGACGTGAGACGCGGCTGTACGGGCCGCCCAAGATGTCGCTGGACAGCGCGCTTCACGCCGCCCGGCCGGACGTTGTCCAGGCCGCGGTGGGCGCAGGTGACATGTTGGACCTGCCGACTGCACGCTGTGGACAGCACATGTTGGCGGCCACTCCCCCCGTGCGTCTCTGCCGCCCCATTATCGCCCGCAGCCACGCGGGCACCCCCTGTTATCGCCCGCCATCGTGCGGGCACACGCTCTCTAGTCATTGCACAGTGCGTTCAGCACGGCGCCGCGCTCACGACGGCTTCTCCTATGTATGTTCCGTGTTACCACCGTCTTTAAACAGGGCAGTCCATCATCATGCATGAGGGGTTTTACCCTTGATAATGCCTCCTCTGTGCAATGGTGTCCCTGATCCCTGATTTTATTCGTCCCTCCCGACGTGTTCTCTCAGAGACGTCGGGGCGGCCGCCGCGGAGACTGGGCCGGCACGGGGTGTGGTTCTCCGGGCTCGGTCGCATCAGTGTCCACCCGACCTCCCAGGGTGACACGCTGGACCCTGGGCCTGCGCCGACACCGTGGCCGCGCCCCACCGTTCCTGCCCTCTCCGGCGGCCGCAGTCCGGACTGACAGAGGCCGACACAGACGGTCGAGGTGCATCAGTCGTCGGCCTATCGCCGGCCTCCCTGGGTGACACGCTGGACCCAAGGCTTGCACATCGACGTCTGACAGTCGACTCTGGTATACACTTCCACGTCTGCCGACTGCCGTCTGCAGACTGGACTTGTTATCTCTTCGATGTTACCCCGCATTGCTGCGTTAGTTGCTTCCTAGAACCGTGGTCGTGTCGGCGACGCCCGATGTGCTCCAGTTGTCCGCCGCGCAGCTTCCGTTGGCGGCGGCGACCTCCCCGGGTGACACGATGGATCCGGGTCTTGCACACGACGTCTTCCCGACCGCCACAAGCCTCTCACGCCAACCGCTGGCAATCTTGTTTTCTCGCTGTTACGTCGACCGACTCCGGGAGAGTTCTGTCGGGGAAGGTCGGCTTTCGGTTCTGATATGTTGCATGGTCAGGGTTGCTCCGGTGAAAGTGATATCGCATGCAGTCGACACGTCTCGACTCACCCGCGGTGTCCCACTTCTTTTCACGCACCTGGCCAAGCCACGGACACGACCGGCTCAGGGCAGCTGTGGCGACGAGTGGCGAGGCCGGGTCGACCCAAGGCAACGTACACCGACACCGCGGGTGTGACACACGGCGAGGCCAGACACAGATCTTGTTCCCGTGCTCCTCCGGTCGAGCAATCACTTGTAGACGTCGATGGACGAATGCGCTCCTGTTGCCCCTGCAAGACAGCTACTTGTGGTCGGTTCCGCGCAACTTCCTGTCGCCTCTCCAGGCCACTTCCGGTTGTCGCTTCGCCACAAGACCGCCGACAGGGTCACTCCTGTCGGCGAAGCTTTCCCAGGTGACATGTCGGACCTGGGTCTTGCATCTCAACTGTTTCCGCGTACGTCCATCTTTTATAGCTAGTAGTTTACTCAATCTTGGTTTGAGGCGTTGCCATGGATACGGTCGATACAAAGTCGGTCAGTCGGGAGTGGGTTTATCTGGTTGCCACTGATTATTCGTCGATGTAGTTATGTATAAGAAGGCGACGGTGTCACGCATATATTTGTCGGATTTGTGGCCCTGCGTTCTGGGGTCTTGCCTACCCGGTTGTTTGCCGCATTTGTAATATGTACAATATTATAAATATATTTCGTGTAACTATTATATTATTGATGATAATATTAATATTATAATGATGTTTCGTAATAAATCCACATTAGTTAGCATTTACACTGTTGTCTTTCGCAGTGATCCATAAGACGACAGTCACGCGTTTGATTTGTGTTGATGTAGCCGAATAATTAGCTCTGTCAATTCATAAAAAGTAAACTGCAGTTTGTTACTCTATATCCGTGTTTGTCTTGTTTTTATTCACTTGTGTAATGGCAAATCCAGTTATCGCGGAGAACCGGAATTTCGAACGCTGATAGATAACGTCAACACACGTGATTCAGTGTGCGTGCGTTCGTGCGTGCGTGTATGTCGTGTGTGCGTGTATGTATGTAGTGTTGTGTGTGTGCGTATGTCGTATGTGTGCGCCCGTGCGTGCGTGCGTATGTATGTTGTATGTTTGTGCAAGTATGCAGATAAGCGAAATTTCGAACGCTGATGTGTGTGGGTATATACATTTACATAATATGCCCATTTGCCAAAAAATTGTAACTTGATATTCAGAAACACTGGCTGTTATTTAATAGATGCGAACATAGCGTTACAAGTTTTCTAACCAAAGTATTCAACATGTTGTTCAACGAAATAAATAGCACAATCTTACCAATTGGTAATGGCGGCATCTCTCGCGTCCCCTCCCCCTCCGCCCGTCTCTTGCTCGCTTGCCCGTTACTTCCCTCGTTCCATCCCTCAACAATAACGGTGTTGAAAGAACACGCAGAAGACGTCTAAGAGGAATACGGTACGCACAGAACCTACCTACACATCGCAACTCCGTATTACATCTTGGAGATTTCTATTTTTCAGCTGTCATTCACTGTGATGCAAAAACAACACTGCTTTGGTTTCTAATTTTATTTTTTACGAAAACCTCACCGTCAGCATACAACCTTACGTTAGTTAGGCCAATATCAAGCAGGATTCGTCTGTCGGGAGATCGTCGGCCATCTTGAACTGTTGCATGTGTCTGTGCGCGAACCGTCTCGTCGGCTGGTCAAGTTACGATATATAATGACTTAGTAAAATACGAATACTTGCCATGATTATCACCTCAAAACGTTAAGTTATGTTATGGCTGTGGTCGAAACCACCATTTTCCCGAAGTTGTGTTTTGCACGTGAGAGGAATCGACCTTTTTATGGAAGTTACGTTTTTGCACGTGACAGGAAGCGACATTTTTACAGAAGCTGTGTTTTACACGTGATAGGAGACCATTTTGACAGAGGTTATCATACGCCTCTTTCTATCTCGTTGAGTCGCTAAATGTTATGAAATTACCACGTTGACTTTAGTAAAATACGAATATTTGTCAAGGTTATGGCCTCGAAACACAAAAAGGTATGTCACGAACAGTGACCGAAGCCACAATTTTAACAAGAAATTCTGTTATGGAAGTAGTTGAAGCCATCGTTTTCTATGTCGAACCCTAATTTTTTCCCGCTAGATGGGGATAGCATCTAACATAGTGTCAGAGTTATCCGGTAGATGGCACCATTTGTTTAAGAAGTTACGCTACAAGCCAAGATTTTTCTAGATTTGTTTAGAATTGAATAGACAAATATTATATGTCGTAAGTAAAACCACCAAGGCCTCCAAGCTTCTCGTTTTGTGATAAAAAGTCTCAAAGTTTTCCCACAGAAGGTTATGAAAATACCAAGATGACTTAAAAAAATACGTCAAAGTGACAAAGCCATCGGCATCGCAGTGAAAGGGTGAAAAGTTGTGAAATGGTACAAATTTGGCACACCGACTTAGTAAAATGTAATAACTTGACAAGGTTATCGCGTCGAAACAGAAAAATAATATTCTACCGAAGTCAAAAGCGTCCACTCTGGCGGATTGCACAAGCATGCGTTTTGCACCCAGGAATCTACGAATAGTTGCGGTATCACTTTGTTATTCCAAGTCATCAACGTAGATATGTCATCTACGTCACGACAAGTCATCTACGTCACGGCGTATATTTTGTTTAATATCTCGAAACTTAACTAATTGATCTAATGAACACACACCTGTTCATACAGAAAATCAACTCATTTTCCTTGATGAATATACCAATTAACCGCAACATGAAGTATATATAAGTCACAAAATAATAACTAACTACTCCTAGTTTTCGCCCATAACAGATATATGAGACGGTAGACGCTTCGAGAGGTTAAATGTTATTTGGCTGTGTCACAAGCGCCGAATAAACACTGAATACAACTTTTGCAACAAAAGTACGTAAATAAAATGGGCCACAAATTAGAAGAAAATATGTTCGGAAAAGGAGCAATAAATGGACATAAATCTGGAAATATATTTTTGTGATGTAGATGACATTCATTCATGACGTCAGGCTAATAAAATAAAAAAATTAATAGGAAACGATGCAAAATTTCACAGCTGTTCATTGGATTAGTCACACACACTATATTAAGTTACATAACTAATGCCGAAAATGCAATAAATATTAGGGTTGAAAATATTGTTTTACTCTGGACGAAATATGCCTGTTACCCATATGTTTTGCTAATTAAAAAAAACTGTCACGTTATTATGATTACACCGATTTCAAAAATCGCAACGTGAAATGGTGTAGAAGTAATAATTTATTAAAGTACCTACTTCTTTTATTAACTATTATTCTCTGTCGAGTATACAGATATTTACTACCGCAAATTGCACGTACTTTTGCGCGTCACGACAAAGATTCCAAAGTTAAAGTGCTTCTTCTATGAAGGTACGTATTAAATGCATTATCGCAGTTAGCAACAAGAGCGATTAGTTGTCGGCTTACTCAAGGAGAACTGCAACTTGCGAACGAAGTCGTCATAACTGACGGTAGTGGATTACCCGAAGAAGAAGACGACGTCTACATTATAGCCTATATAGGTCTACTCACTACTGGACGCGGATTCTCTAACTTGTAAGATTATAAGTCTGACGTGCTAGTTTGACAGAGCTCGGCTATGACGGGATCGCTGACTAACCAGTCATCGCGGTGTCGTGAGAACTGGCGACTACGGGCAAAATTAATACTCGATAGTGCGTGAAGTTTTGATGTCGTGTCATTGCGGTGTGTACAATAATGTCGGGTATTAGAAAGTGTATGCAATAGGGCCCGTAAGTGTGTCCCGATAAATGGCATGACTCCGCGCGATTGGAGCTCATTGGGGTCTAAGCGAGACAATTAGGGACTGGACACAAGAATAATACACAATAAAATAGTTTACGGGATTTGCATTTTACATTGCTGTACATTGTGGTTTCGATAAGTACTTATATCTGACAAGTTGTCTAAATTCGCATAATCATAACACATGTGTACGTTTGCCCCAAACAGGTTGTACTACGCGAAAAATGGCACTTTTTATTATTAGTCAAGATCGCCAAACGCAAGTACTTGCCGCTATTGCCATGGCAACCACCATTATAATCGATTAAAATTCATGATTTCCGTGATCATTGTCACCGGCAAAGTGTTCCACTGCTTCTGCTTGTAATAATCATTCGGACAGTATAACTGAAATAGTTAGACTGGAACCGTTCGATTATTACAACCAAAAACAAAACGAAGTCCTATACGTTAACATGGAGAATATGGACCTCCTGCCCCCCAACTGCCCCCAGCCTCGTTTTCGCGCGCGAGACTTACACGTCCTAGGGCGTATGATGCTTCAGACACACCGTTGCCCAGCCTGCATACAACACTCTTGGCGTCGCTATTGACAAGTTTTATATTTCAAGATAGGAGAGAGTAGCGTACCAACCATTTTGAGCGGAACTGTTGTCGTTGAGTGTAGTATTAATAAGCCTAGGCTAAGCCTAAGGGCAGTAGTATGAATGTTAAATTAGATATTGCCCAGAGTCAATGACGCCTAAATCGTTGCAATCAGGGAAATATATTTTTCGAAGCTGACTTACCGGAAAAATAACAATTAATGTAGGTATGTTAAAAAATATTCATATGTTGCGGAACTGAATAAATGGACATTAACTGTTTATTAGAAACTGTATCAAAATATGGCGGAATCCATTTTTGACGTATCCAGGGAAACGTTAATTGTCGCCACCTTCTGGATAACGCACGTAACTAGCCGTCAATATATTCCGGTAGACGGCATGCTTGTCACAATAACTTAGTAATGCAATACTAGCATGGAGTTGAGTATTAATTTTGATTAATATAATTTAATAATATTAAAATGATGGCATACGATCAAGTTAGACTTTAATACTTTTATGTATTGAGCATTGACATATCGGATAAATATAAGTGAGCTACTGGCCCATTCATATGTTAAAAGTAATCAACATTTCCATGCCCATGGATGTGCCAAGATGTGTTTTGAAAAAAAAATACCAACACACTAGAAAAATATTACATATTTATATAAAGCAATACCATAGTTTCATACAGTCAAATATTACGTTAATAATGCGCATCTGTACGACTAACTACCCCCCCCATCCGTCTAATTGCAACACAGGAAGGTACATCAACTATATACCGTTTAGGTGGCCTAGATATGTCTACTTTTGTCACCTAATTAACAATGAATCTACAACCTTTGCGAATAATCAAAAACGCAAATGACGACTAAAGCGGTGCAATCATGAAGATATATATTTCAAAGCCGATATGCCGGGAAAAATAACAATTAGTGTAGCTATATTATAAAGTGTTCACATGTTGCGGGAGCTTAATAAATGGAGTTTAATTGTTTTTTTAGAAACTGTAACAAAATATAGCGGAATCCATTTTCGACGTATCTAGGGAAACGTTAATTGTCGCCACCTTCTGGAAAAATCACGTATCTAGCTGTCAATATATTCCGGTAGACGGCATGCTTGTCACAATCACTTCATAATACAATTCTAGCATGGAGTTGAGTATTAATTTTGATTAATATAATTTAGTAACGTTTATATGATGTCATACGAACAATTTAGACATTAATGCTTTTATGTATTGAGCAAATGATTGTCATAAAGGATAAATGTAAATGAGCTACTGGCCCGGTCATATGTGAAAAGTTGTAAACATTTCCAAGTCTGAGATGTGCCAAGATGTGTTTTGATGAAAGGTACCATCAAACGAAAATAATATTAAATATTATCAATAATGCGCATCTCTACCCTGACTACACCCCATCTGTCTTATTGCAATACAGGAAGGTACATCAAGCTATATCCCGTCTAAGTGGCCTAGATATGTCTAATTTTGACTGATCAAAAACGCCAATGACGACTAAAACGGTGCAATGAGGAAGATATATTTTTCGAAGCCGATATGCCGGAAAAATAACAATTAGTGTAGGTATGTTATAAAGTATTCATATGCTGCGCAGCTTAATAAATGGACATTAATTGTTTATTAGAAACTGTATCAAAATATGGCAGAATCCATTTTCGACGTATCCAGGGAAACGTTAATTGGCGCCGCCTTCTGGATAAATCACGTAACTAGCTGTCAATATACTCCGGTAGACGGCATGCTTGTCACAATCAATTAATAATGCAATTCTAGAATGGAGTTGAATATTAATTGTGATTAATATATTTTAGTCACATTTATATGATGTCATACGAACAATTAATACATTAATGCTTTTATGTATTGAGCAAATAATTGCCATATGGAATAAATGTAAATGATCTACTGGCCCGGTCATATGTGAAAAGTTGTAAAAAATTCCATGTTTGTAGATGTGCCAAGATGTGTAATAGGTACCGTCAAACGAAAATAATATTACATACTTATATAAAGCAATACCGCATTTTCGAACTGTTAAACATTATGCGAATAATGCGCATCTCTACCCTGACTAAATCCTATCAGTCTAATTGCAAAACAGGAAGATACATCAAGCTATATCCCGTCTAAGTTGCCAAGATATATCTAATTAACAACAAATCTATGACCTTTGCGACTGATCAAAAACGCCAATGACGACTAAACGGTACCATGAGGAAGATATATTTTTTGAAGTCGACAGACCGCAAAAAATAACATTAGTGTAGGTATGTTATAAAGTATTCATATGTTGCGGAACTTAATAAATGGATATTAATTAGAAATCGTATCAAAATGTGGCGGAATCCATTTTCGACGTAATCAGGGAAACGTTAGTAGTCGGGGCGCACGGTGGTCGAAGTGGACACCTCGTGCTATTTTTGGTTGCCCTGTTGTTTTCTAAACTTCAAACCTTCCTTAACAATAATCCAGAGGGCAACCCTCTGAAATCAGTGTACCTCACTCCGAAAATCGCACTTAAATTCAGACGTATAGGGTGTCGGAATGGCCGTTTAGTCACAATTGCAATTTGTTTTTCTCATAGTTTGTTTAGGGCTACAAAGCTAGTTTTTATGGCAAACTATTCGTATTGCAGAGGAGCATAAACACAAAAAATATCTTATTGAAATGTACATTTTAAGGCAACAGATTCAGCAATATGTTAAAATAAACACTTCCGTTTCGCCATCGACATCATGTAACGTTTACCGTAGTTCTCTTAATATATATTCAAAATATATGGTTAACATATAAAAATGATCCCCATTCATTCCTCTGTTGTTATATACCACGACATTGTAAAATGTATTAGCACATCACATGTTTTTGAACTAACATATACGTCACCCCTCATTTTGGATTGACGTAATGTTTTGACACAAAACGGGAATAACTAGTAAAATGGGGAGCCTACAGGAGTGATATGCAACGCAGGCATGTGATGTAATCGGGCTAATTACGTGCACGCGCTGTTTGTTTACTTTTTAAGTTTATCTTTGAATTCTTTAGGCTCCAACTCTTATTCCTGCATAGTCGGGGCGCACGGGGGTCGAAGTGGACACCTCGTGCTATTTTTGGTTGCCCTGTCGTTTTCTAAACTTCAAACCTTCCTTAATAATATTCCGGAGGCCAACCCGCTGAAATCAGTGTACCTCACTCCGAAAATTGCATTTACATTCAGGCTTATGTGGTCTCTTAATGGCCGCGCTGCATATATGGTTGAAAGTCACGAAAACATCGCCAGTCAGGTTTAGAAATGGAGAATTTTTGTTAAATGTATTTGAAAATAATTACTTTCACGCGAACAGCGTACACGTACAGCTTTATGAAACAATCAATTTTATCATCCAAGCTATCTATGGTTTTTCGCATCACCTCGTCAAACAGTGATGATATTTTCGCCATTTTGTCCAATGTATCCTACGTTATCCGCCACCTTGTCATACTAAATATGCGTGGATATACTTAAAAATAACAATTAATAAATGAACAATTCGTGTAATGCAAGCTGATATCATGGTTATGAAGTATGTAGAACGGATTCAGGTTCAGATTATTTTTAATATGACATTTATTGTTTGCAAAATGTGAGCTTGTTTTGAAGATGCAGAAAAATGTGTAGTTGCAAAAGTTGACCGTTTTCCAAAAGCCACAATTATTGAATCAAGTAGGCCACGTAAATGCTTTTGGTACGATGTCTTGCATTGGGATCTTGTCTTCAACTGCATCAAAATAGTCATCGTCTGAACAAACTATGTGGTAGCTGACGTAGCTCTTTCCCCAAAGGACGCCCGTGGATAACGTAGAATACAAACATTTCTGATTGTTCATGCGCAATATATATATACGTTTTACATTATGTAATATTATGAAAACATAATGGATTTTGTGGCTAGTTCAATATATAATACCTTGATATGATTGTTATTAAAATGGTTCAGACATGTGTGTTAAATACATGCGTAATGATGATTTAAATTAAGCAACTAAATCGTGATAGTGTATTCATTAAATCACCAACAACGATACAGTGCACAATATATTATATCACTTAAAGGCAAAAAAAAAAGTTAACTGTTTCGTGGCATACACCTAATAGAGTTAATATAAAGTAACAATTTCCACATATACTCAATTTTTTAACGTCAGCGGTTTACTCAGAATGTGACTTTAAAGTCTAAAATTCTAACGAAATCCACGATGGTCTAGACGCCGCTATTAAGTGAAGGGTTAAATTGACTTGGCCATTCAGCGCGCGGCATTCTATGTCTGACCCTTAACCTGCGACGTTGTTAAGGGTCAACAACTTCGAGTCTTCGACAGTTCGTTCAGTTGGCGTGACATCTAGCTTATAGACGTGTATCTAAATCTGTGGTTAAATCTATGGTAAACTTTAGTAATTATGCCTTCGTGTTCGGCATACGGTAGCAATAATAGTTGAAACAACCGGTAGTATTGAAGAAATTGATTCACATTTGCGGGCGTACTGTTTGGAATCCCTCCAGTCCAAGTACAGTTCACTTTGCTCGGTCCATTTTTAGGAGAAATGCTTTGAAGTAGACATGTAGTCATGTATCATCAGTTGATGGGATGATTTCAGCGATAACAATAATAGACAACTTCATATTTACCGTCATCAGCATGTTACGCGCGTTGCCGAGTTGCAGCCATTTCAAGACAACAGCCAAACCCCATGCAGTGAATTTGCTGCGTGGAGAGCGCCTCGATCACCGTCGTGACGTCATTCTTTGTCTAAGATGGAGTAGCGCGTAGTATTTGGATGGTTGGGTGTTAAAAAATATTTTTCTGGTAAACCGCTGGCGTAAAAACATTGAGTATATGTGGAAATTGTTGTGTATGCCACGAAACAGTTAACTTTGTTTTGCCTTTAACACTTATTTTGACATCTGGAGCATTTATGGAAACATCAACAACTGAAATGTCTTGATGAAGGAGCGTAATTATCATGACAAATTAAAGTGTACACTGCAGCATGTGGATAACGTAGAATACATGCGAATGTAATAATTTCTTATCGTTGATCTATTGAAAGATACTCTTAAATATAAGATTACCTGAACACATACTCAACATGTTACAACATATTGCAGCACATATGTAACGTTTCATAGCACATGTATACTGTATACGTATTCATGTTTCAGCAATCATATTTGCTGATAACGTAGACTACAAAATAATGTTATGCATTTTGGCAGCATTTTAACATTAGACAGGGATACAACTGTCGTGTTATTACAAGACCACGCTGTTGTCGTGTATGACAGAAGAAATAGCAGTGATCTGGTCATTCGTTGTTTTGCAAACTGAGTTTAGTTAAACGACAAACAAAGTTAACTTTTACGTGGCATACACCTAATAGAGTTAATATAAAGTAACAATTTCCACATATACTCAATTTTTTAACGCCAGCGGTTTACCAGAAAAATATTTTTTAACACCCAGCCATCCAAATTCTTGCGCTACCCCATCTTAGACGAAGAATGACGTCACGACGGTGATCGAGGCGCTCTCCACGTAGATTCCCTGCATAGGGTTTGGCTGTTATCATGAAATGGCTGCAACTCGGCAACGCGCGTAACATGCTGATGACGGTAAATATAAAGTTGTCTATTATTGTTATCGCTGAAATCATCCCATCAACTGATGATACATGTCTACATCAAAGCATTTCTCCTCAAAATGGACCGAGCAAAGTGCCAAACAGTACGCCCGCAAATCACCAACGTGAATCCATTGCTTCAATACTACCGGTTGTTTCAACTATTGTTGCAACCGTATGCCGAACACGAAGGCATAATTACTAAAGTTTACCATAGATTTAACCACAGATTTAGATATACGTCTATAAGCAGCTGCTAGATATCACGCCAACTGAACGAACTGTCGAAGACTCGAAGTTGTTGACCCTTAACAGCGTCGCCGGAAGCTGACCGAGATATAAAATGCCGCGCGCTGAATGGCCAAGCCAAATTAACCCTTCACCTATGGCGGCGTCTAGACCATCGTGGATTTCGTTAGAATGTTAGACTTTAAAGTCACATTCTGAGTAAACCGCTGACGTTAAAAAATTGAGTATATGTGGAAATTGTTACTTTGTATAAACTCTATTAGGTGTATGACACGAAGCCGTAGCCTTTTTTGTCCTTTAACTTGGTTAACGTTGAATACAAATGACGCAGCCATCGTACAGTCCTTTAGCACATTACCTTGCGCGGTTTCGAAGTACTGCCATGACGCAGATATGTCGCACATGACCTCGTATAATTCACATCAGATTCACGAGTGTGCAGTTCCTATACTAACTTGCTTGATCCAACCAACGATGATCTTTACGATGCAACACTGCGCCATTTCATCTGGCAGCACTGCAAGGCTCTTGTGTTTCAACTACACCGTTAACTCCTTTATAGTGTATCACCGCTGGAGAAACTTTCACTTGGTCCTTAGAGTAGTACACGCTGCTTATTTCCTCCAGAAAATGGCACATGTAGGTCTCGGTGAAATCTACTTGCAAGGTGCATTAGGTTTCTGCGAGAGTGTGTTTTAAGAATGGCAAGGTTCTCGTATTTAGTGCGGTTTGAAGGCATCCATGCATCGTCTTTGAAGTCAACATGAACTTCGAAATAGTCTCTCATATACAATGGTATGGTTGCATTTTTGTATAAGCGTTGATTTCCAACTTCGATCAGTTCTTCGCCCTGTGTATTCTCATCTTTCCCTGGAATGTCATGGCTTCTTCTCTTTCTAGCTTCCGGGGTCAAGTCAACTGTTTTATCGTAGTATATATTGATTGTTTGCTGACTTTCGCGGCTTTTTACTTTAACTTTAAAACAACACAAGTTGAAGAAGATACCCAATAGATATTACACGCTACAATGAAATGATAAATACTCCCTGAAACGTAGTATTATGTTACATGTGTCTGAATGTGTTCAAATGTTTCTGTTATGAATTCCACTCGCGTTTCGTTGACTTGATACTATTTGGGTTAATAACAGCATTCCCTTTCAAATGTTACATATGTGTGTATTTTACGATATCAATACATGTTTACTATAATGTTTTATATGTCCTTTGTGCAAGAATGCTACACCATCAGCTAGCTACCATTTTGTTTTCCAGATTTCTGATTTAAAAGAGCTGCAAGTGATAGCTTAATTTTGCATACAAAAATTACGAAGGCTAAGTGGAATTATACGGTAGTAATCTCTCATTGTGAAGGAAATCTCACTAGTTTACCTTTGGTTTTGCAAATTGGGTGTCAGACCCACAGCAAAACCACTTTCGTTTGAATCTGGCCCAAACGTTGCCGTAAGAACACCATGGAATGTGTTACAATACTTCCTTCCCCGCGATAACGTAGAATACAGGATAACGTAAAATACATCATTTCATATTACTGAACCATATGTAATTAAATTAGGTATGTATATCATGCACAACTTTTATTTCACAAACTAAACAAGGCAATCTCATATAGTATACCTTGAATGTAAATTTGGGAAAGAAAACATTATCGTTATGAAGGGAATCTAGCTAGTACAATGTTTCATTTCTGTGTCATGCATGCATTGCTAAATACAAGCTTATCTTTGGTTTTGCAAATTGTGTGTTAGACCCGCAGCAGAACCACTTTCGTTTTAATCTGGTCTAAACGTTGTCATAAGAACGCCATGAAATGTGTTACAATGCTTCTTTCCCCGCGGTAACGTAAAATACCGGATAACGTAAAATACATCATTTGGTATTATTGGACCATATGTAATTAAATTAGGTATGTATATCATGCACAACTTTTATTTCACAAAATAAATAAGTTAATCTTGTATAGTATACCTTGAATATAAACTCTGAAAACAAAATTATTTCATTTTGAAGGGAATCTAGCTAGTACAATATTACATTTGTTTGTCATGCATGTATTGCTAAATACAAACTTATCTTTGGTTTTGCAAATTGTGCGTTAGACCCGCAGCAGAACCACTTTCGTTTGGATCTGGCCTAAACTTTGCCATAAGAACAGTATGGAATGTGTTATTATGCTTTCTTCCCCGCGATGACGTAGAATACCGGATAACGTAAAATACACCATTTCGTATTATCGAACCATACGTGATTAAATTAGGTCTCTATATTATGCACAACTTGCAGTTCACAAAGGAACCAAGGTACCCTCATATATTATACCTTGATTGTATACTAGGGAAAGCACGTATATGATAAAAGTGGATAGCGTAGAATACATTCTTAACGAGGACGCTGTTTTTCTGCCAATTTGATGTCTTCCGACGATCAGAAAAGTTGACTATGCTCATAGGTTATGATTTTAGGTGACAACCCCATGTATATGTGTTAAGCAGACATACTTTCCAAGCAGATAGCACTTCATTGGTACACAGTTATGATGTACATTATGCGGATAACGTAAAATACATACATTTTGTGGACAAGTTATATACGTGGGTAAGGTAAGGAAAATAGATGCGAATATTTTAGAGAACATCATAAAATAATAGGTATGTATTCATAGAATGAACTAAAACATGCAGTTAGGCAGCTAACAGTTACTAAATATTACAAATACCATCCTTTTCAATACTACCCTTTGCTGTGGACAAGCCAAAATGGGATTTTGTGTGTGTTTTCATAGACACAAACACATATAAATTATCATACCACCATAACCACACAACTATCGCAAGAAAGAGCAAGCCGAGCTCATTTTGACTACGCTATTTATATTCCTAGTAAAGCCATACCACTCATATTATAGACAAAAGACACAATATTTGCTACTGGCGACGTTTTCGTGACTTTCAACCATATATCTCTGTCCACATTTTCACAGTAAATGTGTGACAACAAACTTAAGTGTAGTATCAAATAATCAGGAATGACGAGAACTAATATGTATGGCAATATCGTATTGATATGTTTATTTATTAGGAAGCCTGGTACAAAACATTGGCCAATATATCGAAAAATCAGTTCGGTTCCGCAGTTGACATCACACAACAGGAGTAATAATTACCTTAATATGTAATCAAGATATTTATGTAATATACCACAATGATGTACATTCATTTGCCCACTGGATTATGCAAAGCAGTAGTAAAATAGTCCTATATTATACGCAATCACAAGCCGAACATGTACCCCACCCCCTAAGTGTTGCGCAATCGTGACGTGACGCAAATCGGAGTGGATTTCATTGATTGTGTAAATTTCGCGTTTCTTAGTGTAATAATACACTAGAAAAGACAGTCCTGATGCATACCCTACTGCTGGTTATTAATGCAATGTTTGTTAAGGCAATATAAAATTATGATAACACGCATTATTCGAAATACAAAACAGATCAAGGTGTTACTCAATCACATCTTATACATTGTTCTGAGTCATCTGTGTCACTCTTGTCATAGCCATTTTTTTCAACAAGAATTCATACAGGTATTACTCGCCCATATTTGATATATTTCCCATCGTATGGCTAAACAACACAACACGGCACTTGAAAATTAAACTTTAATTCAGGCCTGAAGGTGTCGGAATGACTGTTAAGTCACAATGGCTAATTATGAAATATTCATGGTTTATTTAATGAAATTAGCTAGTCTCTGTACCAAAATATATCCGTAAAAAGGCAAGTTCTTATGTAGCGCAGTATCCAGTCCTCAGGACCGTTCAATGCGCTTTACACTTTACTTCCCTGACAGACCTGTTCACACAGACACCATCTCGGCTTCTCTGGGAAGCATACAGCCATATGCTGCAATTAATGCGCGAAGGCTGCTCGTACACATATCCACCACTGTCTATAGTCAGATACTCATTTAAACAGCTGAGTGAACTGGAGCAATGTAGAGTGAAAAAACTTGCCCAAGGTTTTAACACCGCAGCCAGGATTCGAACCCGGGTTCTCGTAGTCGAGAGTCCGAAGCGCTACCCCTGAGCCATGGCGCTCTACGCATCCGCAATGGTGAGAGGAATACAGACCACAAATATATTATAAAAATTTATATATTTTAAGGCAACGAGAAACAAACAATTGAAGAATAAGTAGAAAAACATTTCCGTTTTGTCGTCGATTTCATATAAATGTACCGTAGTCACCTTACTACATGTTCAAGCTATATAATGAGTGAACATATCAAAGGTTTCCCCATTCATTTCTCGGTTGATTTATACCATACAATTGTAAAATACATTTGAACATCACTTGTTCTAGAATCAACATACAGTGTATACTTCTCCACCTAATTTTGGTTTGACGTTAGATTTTAACATCATCTCTGGAATAACTTGAATATATAAATACGTTGCGTCTAATAAGTAAATTAAATATAACGTATTCTTGTTTTCAAATACATGAGGTATGTTATCATGTTTGAATGACATGTTTTGCAGCGTATCAGTCATTTTAACTTAGTTTGGTGTCTACGGTGTTTTACCGACAACAAATACGAAACTAACAAAATAAACACAACGGACACTTATGATTACCAATTATATGGTATGTGACATCACTATATTTGACAATGTCTAAAAAAACGGTAACTTCTCGTTTGCATAAGCTATTTTGATTGTTGAAGATAACAATTTGGTAGCGGCAAGGACGAAGAATTTCGCACTGTTATCATCATAACGTATTGAATCTTTTTGTTGTCGAGAGCCACACATTTCTTTGTGCGAAAAGCTTAAAGCCAGATTACTTGTAAAGATGAGAACTGTATATTTGCAACCTATGTGTGATCAATAGTTTCAGTTGATGATTGTGGCATGGCAATTTTGCCGTTCGTCACCCATAGAGAAAGTAGAGCTCGGAAGCAACCACTATCAATGTTGGAATGCTTTCTACACCACGCTGGCGTCAACAGTGCCAGCCACATGCTTTATATATGGTTTAATTATCCATTCTGTTCAAATAGATCCGCTTAGAATAATTATGCAGCAAAGCTGGCCAATAAGTTTGGGGTGAAACACACAGTAGTTATGGCTGATCAGGCTTTGCACGATATTTCGTATGGGCTACAGGAGCAAGCTTCCCCTGATGATGACATTGGCATCTTATTGTCATGTGTGTAGTTTCATCTCACTGTAAACGCTATGGGCGCAGTTGGAAACATGATGTGGAGTCTTATCCTTATAGAAACTGGTTTGTGTAAGCAAGGAACGGCTAACAAAGGTTTTGAACACAAATGGCTACGGGAGGCACGGGTGCATTTAACAAATGGGAAAATGCGCAATTGGGAAAATTTGGTTTAGTATAATAACCTGCTCCCATTTGTTGTTGCTGCTGGTCACCACAACTACATTTATTCGCTGCCAATGTGCCTAAAGGAAATGAACAACCTGAAGGACCCAGCACCATATGTATATCAGTACTTCACGAAAGGTCAATATGATGTGGGGAAAAAGCTAAGTCATTCAAATGTATCACTTCTGACATAGCTCATGGGCAGACATAAAGCATATATGTGAAGGAAAGTACGAGTGGGCTTACATAAATACCCCCGGATGCTATGAACGAATAGTACGAACCAAGTAGAATTTCACAAAGCCTGTGTCATCTGAGGTATCATTCCATTTCAAAGAAGTGATGAACCATCTGCAGTCTAACAATCCCACGAAGATGGAAACCAGGAAATGATCAATCAAGCATGCATAAAAACAGCACATGATCAATCCCGTCACGGTAGACTCCAGCAACATACTAAATATTGCCACGAAACAGTGAGCCACTGTAACTATCATGAAAACTCTGGAAACTGGAAAATATTTACAAAACTGAGCTTCAGAAATATTTGAATGACAACTCGAAGTCCAAAGGGTACGTGAAAGCATATTTGAAGAACTGCATCCTCAATAACATCTTACTGTGCTGCAGAAGCAGACGTAGCAGCTGATCAATGAAGTTGTCATGCTGATACGCCTTCTTCATCAGAAAGGTATTGTGGAAAATGTCAATCTTGAGGAAACCATCGGAGAATATGAATGTTCTAAGGTACCGCAAGCTTTGTTTGAGTCAAATGGATCGATGCGTCGAGGCTGTAAGGCTTGAGGTTGACAGCTGTGCTGAAAGAGACTCACATGAAGATGGAGGAGAACTTATTAGATATCGGTTGGAAGACGGGTTCCACACATTTGGAACCAGTATCTTTGACGGTGCCGCCTTTACCAGAACTTTCACAATAGTATACAAGTTACGTGTCGCCAGCAAATGCCCTTGTAATTTTCTTGCGCTAAATGCCAAGTGCCGCGTTGTGTTTCTTGCAAGTGCAAACGGAACGATACCAAATGTAGGCGAGTAATACATGTTTGGACTCTTGTTGAAAACAATGGCTGTGACAAGAGTGACACAGGTGACTCAGAACAATCTTTAAGATGTGATTGAATACCACCTTGGTATGTTTTTATTTTCGAATAATGTTATCATAATGTTATGTTGTCTTAACAAACATCGCATTAATAACCAGCAGTAGATTATGCATCAGTACGCTGTCTTTAATAGTGTATATTACCCCATGGAACGCGAAAATGGTACAATCAATGAAATCTACTCCGATTTGCTTCACGTCACGATTGCGCAACACTTAGGGGGTGGGGTAGATGTTTGGCTCGTGATTACGTATAACGTAGCACTATTTTACTATTTCTTTGCAGTATTCAGTAGGTAATAGAATGCATATCATCTTGATATATTACATAAGTATATTGATTACATATTAAGGTTAAGGATTAACTCCTTTTGTGTGTTGTCAACTGGGAAACCGAACTGATTTATCGTTATTTTGTCCAATATTTTGTATCTGGCATCTTGAAAAATAAACGTATCAAAAAGCTATTGCTACAAATAATAGTTCTCGTCATTCCTGATTATTTGATACTACACCTAAATTTGTTGTTATACAGTTACTGTGAAAATGGGGAAAGAGAAATGTATACAACTGGGCCATTAAGGGCATGGATATAAACGCAATTTTCGGAGTGAGGTACACTGATTTGAGAAGGTTGCCCTCTGGAATATTGTTCGGGAGGGTTTGACGTTTAATAAAATACACGACAACCAAAAATAGCACGAGGTGTCCACTACCTCCAAAATTTGGACCCGTGCGCCCCGATTATAGTTGCTGCCATCTTCTGCATAAATCACGTAACTTGTTGGTGCAATTAAATATATGCAGATTCGAAGTTCTTAAAGTCTCATTTGTATTACTTACAACATAACTGTCCATAAATACCGCAATTGTTCACCGTCTGATATATTGCAAGATTGTGTACTTCAATAATAAAAAGTTATGATCTGCTCGTCCCATTTTGTCGTCTTTATTTCTTGTTTTAAATATGTATCTCAGATGATTATGGTCAGTTAGTAACATAATGAACTTATCCTGCATACAGTTTTCTCGTGAACATTTTAGACGTATGTTTTAATAAGAAATTAAACATACGAAACTAGACGTTTAACATGTCTGATATTGTTGGCGAAGGTAGATCAAATACACAAACATCAAACTTGTGCACTATGTAATATTATGTGAAGTTAAAATCGGATGTGATTGTAAAGAGTTCAATTTGTTTTATGCCCATGCTAAATACTGACTGAGTATTTAGGTGACGTATATACAAGCAACCAATGTGTAACGCTTGCGTAATGGCGCAATTTCCAACAATCATAGATTTACGGTGACTCCTTTTGAACGCCGCTCCACACACACTGCTTCAGCTCGGAGCGCCATGTCAGACCGCATTATGACGGGCTGAAATTGGTCTTTCACACAGTATATGACATCTCCATAATCTTGAAGTAGTTGCGCAAACAATATAACGTTACGATGTTCGCTGCATTGTCAACTTTGTAATATCTGCTATATCTGCTCAGGTTTATGTTTCCATGATACAGCAACATTCTTTATACTGTTTTAAAGCAGAGATAACGTGCTTTTTAAACATGTATGGATTGACCATTTTCTCTTTAAATAAACTAGCTATACAGCCAATTAAAGATCAATACGTTTTCAGAAGCGCATAATTTTTAAATTGAACTTTTGACGGTGACCTTGTTTGACCTTGAATTGCCGCTTATTACGACAGGCCTAATTATGACAGGGAGATGCAGGGTTTTATAATGATATAACATTTAGATGTGTGTGCGTGTGTGTGTGTGTGGGGGGGGGGGCATTTACATCGGTCTGTTTGGTGGTTTTGCCGCTCGCTTAAATGCAAATAGTCGGGGCGCACGGTGGACGAAGTGGACACCTCGTGCTATTTTCGGTTGCCCTGTTGTTTTCTAAAGTTCAAACCTTCCTTAATAATATTCCGGAGGGCAACCCTCTGAAATCAGTGTACCTCACTCCGAAAATCGCACTTAAATTCAGACGTATAGGGTGCCGGAATGGCCGTTTAGTCACAATTGCAATTTGTTTTTCTCATAGTTTGTTTAGGGCTACAAAGCTAGTTTTTATGGCAAACTATTCGTATTGTAGAGGAGCATAAACATAATAAATATCTTATTGAAATGTACATTTTAAGGCAACAGATTCAGCAATATGTTAAAATAAACACTTCCGTTTCGTCATCGACATCATGTAACGTTTACCATAGTTCTCTTAATATATATTCAAAATATATGGTTAACATATCAAAATGATCCCCATTCATTCCTCTGTTGTTATATACCACGACATTTAAAAATGTATCAGCACATCACATGTTTTTGAAGTAACATATACGTCACCCCTCATGTTGGATTGACGTAATGTTTTGACACAAAATGGGAATAACTAGTAAAATGGGGAGCCTACAGGATCGATAGGGGGCGGTGATATGTAACTCAGGCATGTGATGCAATCGGGCTAATTACGTGCACGCGCTGTTTGTTTACTTTTTCAGTTTATCTTTGAATTATTTAGGCTCCAACTGTTATTCGTGCATAGTCGGGGCGCACGGGGGTCGAAGTGGACACCTCGTGCTATTTTTGGTTGCCCTGTCGTTTTCTAAAGTTCAAACCTTCCTTAATAATATTCCGGAGGGCAACCCTCTGAAATCAGTGTACCTCACTCCGAAAATTGCATTTACATTCAGGCTTATGTGGTCTCTTAATGGCCGCACTGCATATATTTCTCTTTCCACATTTTCACAGTAAATGTGTGACAACAAACTTAAGTGTAGTATCAAATAATCAGGAATGACGAGAACTAATATGTATGGCAATATCGTATTGATATGTTTATTTATTAGGAAGCCAGGTACAAAACATTGGACAATATATCGAAAAATCAGTTCGGTTTCGCAGTTGACATCACACAACAGGAGTTATAATTACCTTAATGTGTGATCAAGATATTTATGTAATCACAATGATGTACATTCATTTACCTACTGGATTATGCAAAGCAGTGGTAAAATAGTGGTATATTATACGCAATCACGAGCCGAACATGTACCCCACCCCCTAAGTGTTGCGCAATCGTGACGTGACCAAATCGGAGTGGATTTCATTGATTGTATCAATTTGGTTATTAATGCAATGTTTGTTAAGGCAATATAAAATTATGATAACACGCATTATTCGAAATAAAAAAACACATCAAGGTGTTACTCAATCACATCTTATACATTGTTCTGAGTCATCTGTGTCACTCTTGTCATAGCCATTTTGTTACAACAAGAATTCAAACAAGTATTACTCGCCCATATTTGATATCTTTCCCATCGTATGGCCAAGCAACACAACACGGCACTTGAAAATTAAACTTCAATTCAGGCTTGAAGGTGTCTGAATGACTGTTAAGTCACAATGGCTAATTATGAAATATTCATGGTTTATTTAATGAAATTAGCTAGTCTCTGTACCAAAATATATCCGGAATGGTGAGAGGAATACATACCATAAATATATTATAAAAATGTATATATTTTAAGGCAACGAGAAACAAACAATTGAAGAATAAATAGAAAAACATTTCCGTTTTGTCGTCGATTTCATATAAATGTACCGTAGTCACCTTGCTACATATTCAAGCTATATAATGAGTGAACATATCACAGGTATCCCCATTCATTTCTCGGTTGATTATACCATACAATTGTAAAATACATTTGAACATCACTTGTTCTAGAATCAACATACAGTGTATACTTCTCCACCTCATTTTGGTTTGACGTTAGATTTTAACATCATCTCTGGAATAACTTGAATATATAACTACGTTGCGTCTAATAAGTATATTACATATAACGTATTCTTGTTTTCAAATACATGAGGTATGTTATCATGTTTGAATGACATGTTTTGCAGCGTATCAGTCATTTTAACTTAGTTTGGTGCCTACGGTGTTTTACCAACAACAGATATGAAACTAACAAAATAAACACAACGGACACTTATGATTACCAATTATATGGTATGTGACATTACTATATTTGACAATGTCTAAAAAACGGTAACTTCTCGTTTGCATAAGCTATTTTGATTGTTGAAGATAACAATTTGGTAGCGGCAAGGACGAAGAATTTCGCACTGTTATCATCATAACGTATTGAATCTTTTTGTTGTCGAGAGCCACACATTTCTTTGTGCGAAAAGCTTAAAGCCAGATTACTTGTAAAGATGAGAACTGTATATTTGCAACCTATGTGTGATCAATAGTTTCAGTTGATGATTGTGGCATGGCAATTTTGCCGTTCGTCACCCATAGAGAAAGTAGAGCTCGGAAGCAACCACTATCAATGTTGGAATGCTTTCTACACCACGCTGGCGTCAACAGTGCCAGCCACATGCTTTATATATGGTTTAATTATCCATTCTGTTCAAATAGATCCGCTTAGAATAATTATGCAGCAAAGCTGGCCAATAAGTTTGGGGTGAAACACACAGTAGTTATGGCTGATCAGGCTTTGCACGATATTTCGTATGGGCTACAGGAGCAAGCTTCCCCTGATGATGACATTGGCATCTTATTGTCATGTGTGTAGTTTCATCTCACTGTAAACGCTATGGGCGCAGTTGGAAACATGATGTGGAGTCTTATCCTTATAGAAACTGGTTTGTGTAAGCAAGGAACGGCTAACAAAGGTTTTGAACACAAATGGCTACGGGAGGCACGGGTGCATTTAACAAATGGGAAAATGCGCAATTGGGAAAATTTGGTTTAGTATAATAACCTGCTCCCATTTGTTGTTGCTGCTGGTCACCACAACTACATTTATTCGCTGCCAATGTGCCTAAAGGAAATGAACAACCTGAAGGACCCAGCACCATATGTATATCAGTACTTCACGAAAGGTCAATATGATGTGGGGAAAAAGCTAAGTCATTCAAATGTATCACTTCTGACATAGCTCATGGGCAGACATAAAGCATATATGTGAAGGAAAGTACGAGTGGGCTTACATAAATACCCCCGGATGCTATGAACGAATAGTACGAACCAAGTAGAATTTCACAAAGCCTGTGTCATCTGAGGTATCATTCCATTTCAAAGAAGTGATGAACCATCTGCAGTCTAACAATCCCACGAAGATGGAAACCAGGAAATGATCAATCAAGCATGCATAAAAACAGCACATGATCAATCCCGTCACGGTAGACTCCAGCAACATACTAAATATTGCCACGAAACAGTGAGCCACTGTAACTATCATGAAAACTCTGGAAACTGGAAAATATTTACAAAACTGAGCTTCAGAAATATTTGAATGACAACTCAAAGTCCAAAGGGTACGTGAAAGCATATTTGAAGAACTGCATCCTCAATAACATCTTACTGTGCTGCAGAAGCAGACGTAGCAGCTGATCAATGAAGTTGTCATGCTGATACGCCTTCTTCATCAGAAAGGTATTGTGGAAAATGTCAATCTTGAGGAAACCATCGGAGAATATGAATGTTCTAAGGTACCGCAAGCTTTGTTTGAGTCAAATGGATCGATGCGTCGAGGCTGTAAGGCTTGAGGTTGACAGCTGTGCTGAAAGAGACTCACATGAAGATGGAGGAGAACTTATTAGATATCGGTTGGAAGACGGGTTCCACACATTTGGAACCAGTATCTTTGACGGTGCCGCCTTTACCAGAACTTTCACAATAGTATACAAGTTACGTGTCGCCAGCAAATGCCCTTGTAATTTTCTTGCGCTAAATGCCAAGTGCCGCGTTGTGTTTCTTGCAAGTGCAAACGGAACGATACCAAATGTAGGCGAGTAATACATGTTTGGACTCTTGTTGAAAACAATGGCTGTGACAAGAGTGACACAGGTGACTCAGAACAATCTTTAAGATGTGATTGAATACCACCTTGGTATGTTTTTATTTTCGAATAATGTTATCATAATGTTATGTTGTCTTAACAAACATCGCATTAATAACCAGCAGTAGATTATGCATCAGTACGCTGTCTTTAATAGTGTATATTACCCCATGGAACGCGAAAATGGTACAATCAATGAAATCTACTCCGATTTGCTTCACGTCACGATTGCGCAACACTTAGGGGGTGGGGTAGATGTTTGGCTCGTGATTACGTATAACGTAGCACTATTTTACTATTTCTTTGCAGTATTCAGTAGGTAATAGAATGCATATCATTTTGATATATTACATAAGTATATTGATTACATATTAAGGTTAAGGATTAACTCCTTTTGTGTGTTGTCAACTGGGAAACCGAACTGATTTATCGTTATTTTGTCCAATATTTTGTATCTGGCATCTTGAAAAATAAACGTATCAAAAAGCTATTGCTACAAATAATAGTTCTCGTCATTCCTGATTATTTGATACTACACCTAAATTTGTTGTTATACAGTTACTGTGAAAATGGGGAAAGAGAAATGTATACAACTGGGCCATTAAGGGCATGGATATAAACGCAATTTTCGGAGTGAGGTACACTGATTTGAGAAGGTTGCCCTCTGGAATATTGTTCGGGAGGGTTTGACGTTTAATAAAATACACGACAACCAAAAATAGCACGAGGTGTCCACTACCTCCAAAATTTGGACCCGTGCGCCCCGATTATAGTTGCTGCCATCTTCTGCATAAATCACGTAACTTGTTGGTGCAATTAAATATATGCAGATTCGAAGTTCTTAAAGTCTCATTTGTATTACTTACAACATAACTGTCCATAAATACCGCAATTGTTCACCGTCTGATATATTGCAAGATTGTGTACTTCAATAATAAAAAGTTATGATCTGCTCGTCCCATTTTGTCGTCTTTATTTCTTGTTTTAAATATGTATCTCAGATGATTATGGTCAGTTAGTAACATAATGAACTTATCCTGCATACAGTTTTCTCGTGAACATTTTAGACGTATGTTTTAATAAGAAATTAAACATACGAAACTAGACGTTTAACATGTCTGATATTGTTGGCGAAGGTAGATCAAATACACAAACATCAAACTTGTGCACTATGTAATATTATGTGAAGTTAAAATCGGATGTGATTGTAAAGAGTTCAATTTGTTTTATGCCCATGCTAAATACTGACTGAGTATTTAGGTGACGTATATACAAGCAACCAATGTGTAACGCTTGCGTAATGGCGCAATTTCCAACAATCATAGATTTACGGTGACTCCTTTTGAACGCCGCTCCACACACACTGCTTCAGCTCGGAGCGCCATGTCAGACCGCATTATGACGGGCTGAAATTGGTCTTTCACACAGTATATGACATCTCCATAATCTTGAAGTAGTTGCGCAAACAATATAACGTTACGATGTTCGCTGCATTGTCAACTTTGTAATATCTGCTATATCTGCTCAGGTTTATGTTTCCATGATACAGCAACATTCTTTATACTGTTTTAAAGCAGAGATAACGTGCTTTTTAAACATGTATGGATTGACCATTTTCTCTTTAAATAAACTAGCTATACAGCCAATTAAAGATCAATACGTTTTCAGAAGCGCATAATTTTTAAATTGAACTTTTGACGGTGACCTTGTTTGACCTTGAATTGCCGCTTATTACGACAGGCCTAATTATGACAGGGAGATGCAGGGTTTTATAATGATATAACATTTAGATGTGTGTGCGTGTGTGTGTGTGTGGGGGGGGGGGGCATTTACATCGGTCTGTTTGGTGGTTTTGCCGCTCGCTTAAATGCAAATAGTCGGGGCGCACGGTGGACGAAGTGGACACCTCGTACTATTTTCGGTTGCCCTGTTGTTTTCTAAAGTTCAAACCTTCCTTAATAATATTCCGGAGGGCAACCCTCTGAAATCAGTGTACCTCACTCCGAAAATCGCACTTAAATTCAGACGTATAGGGTGCCGGAATGGCCGTTTAGTCACAATTGCAATTTGTTTTTCTCATAGTTTGTTTAGGGCTACAAAGCTAGTTTTTATGGCAAACTATTCGTATTGTAGAGGAGCATAAACATAATAAATATCTTATTGAAATGTACATTTTAAGGCAACAGATTCAGCAATATGTTAAAATAAACACTTCCGTTTCGTCATCGACATCATGTAACGTTTACCATAGTTCTCTTAATATATATTCAAAATATATGGTTAACATATCAAAATGATCCCCATTCATTCCTCTGTTGTTATATACCACGACATTTAAAAATGTATCAGCACATCACATGTTTTTGAAGTAACATATACGTCACCCCTCATGTTGGATTGACGTAATGTTTTGACACAAAATGGGAATAACTAGTAAAATGGGGAGCCTACAGGATCGATAGGGGGCGGTGATATGTAACTCAGGCATGTGATGCAATCGGGCTAATTACGTGCACGCGCTGTTTGTTTACTTTTTCAGTTTATCTTTGAATTATTTAGGCTCCAACTGTTATTCGTGCATAGTCGGGGCGCACGGGGGTCGAAGTGGACACCTCGTGCTATTTTTGGTTGCCCTGTCGTTTTCTAAAGTTCAAACCTTCCTTAATAATATTCCGGAGGGCAACCCTCTGAAATCAGTGTACCTCACTCCGAAAATTGCATTTACATTCAGGCTTATGTGGTCTCTTAATGGCCGCACTGCATATATTTCTCTTTCCACATTTTCACAGTAAATGTGTGACAACAAACTTAAGTGTAGTATCAAATAATCAGGACTGACGAGAACTAATATGTATGGCAATATCGTATTGATATGTTTATTTATTAGGAAGCCAGGTACAAAACATTGGACAATATATCGAAAAATCAGTTCGGTTTCGCAGTTGACATCACACAACAGGAGTTATAATTACCTTAATGTGTGATCAAGATATTTATGTAATCACAATGATGTACATTCATTTACCTACTGGATTATGCAAAGCAGTGGTAAAATAGTGGTATATTATACGCAATCACGAGCCGAACATGTACCCCACCCCCTAAGTGTTGCGCAATCGTGACGTGACCAAATCGGAGTGGATTTCATTGATTGTATCAATTTGGTTATTAATGCAATGTTTGTTAAGGCAATATAAAATTATGATAACACGCATTATTCGAAATAAAAAAACACATCAAGGTGTTACTCAATCACATCTTATACATTGTTCTGAGTCATCTGTGTCACTCTTGTCATAGCCATTTTGTTACAACAAGAATTCAAACAAGTATTACTCGCCCATATTTGATATCTTTCCCATCGTATGGCCAAGCAACACAACACGGCACTTGAAAATTAAACTTCAATTCAGGCTTGAAGGTGTCTGAATGACTGTTAAGTCACAATGGCTAATTATGAAATATTCATGGTTTATTTAATGAAATTAGCTAGTCTCTGTACCAAAATATATCCGGAATGGTGAGAGGAATACATACCATAAATATATTATAAAAATGTATATATTTTAAGGCAACGAGAAACAAACAATTGAAGAATAAATAGAAAAACATTTCCGTTTTGTCGTCGATTTCATATAAATGTACCGTAGTCACCTTGCTACATATTCAAGCTATATAATGAGTGAACATATCACAGGTATCCCCATTCATTTCTCGGTTGATTATACCATACAATTGTAAAATACATTTGAACATCACTTGTTCTAGAATCAACATACAGTGTATACTTCTCCACCTCATTTTGGTTTGACGTTAGATTTTAACATCATCTCTGGAATAACTTGAATATATAACTACGTTGCGTCTAATAAGTATATTACATATAACGTATTCTTGTTTTCAAATACATGAGGTATGTTATCATGTTTGAATGACATGTTTTGCAGCGTATCAGTCATTTTAACTTAGTTTGGTGCCTACGGTGTTTTACCAACAACAGATATGAAACTAACAAAATAAACACAACGGACACTTATGATTACCAATTATATGGTATGTGACATTACTATATTTGACAATGTCTAAAAAACGGTAACTTCTCGTGTGCATAAGCTATTTTTAGTGTTGAAGATATCAATTTGGTGACGGCAAGGACGAAGAATTTCGCACTGTTATCATCATAACGTTTTTTTTTTGTCGAGCGCCATACCTTCTCAAATTGTACCACACTACATTTCTTTATGTGAAAAGCTTAAAGCCAGATTACTTGTAAAGATGAGGACTATATATTTGAAACCTATATGTGATCAATAGTTTCGGTTGATGATTGTGGCATGGCAATTGTGCCGTTCGTCATCCATAAAGAAAGTAGAGCTCGGAAGCAACCACTATCAATGTTGGAATGCTTTCTACACAACACTGGCTCCAACAGTGCCAGCCACATGCTTTATATAATATATGGTTTAATGATCCATTCTGTTCAAATAGATCCGCTTAGAATATGTAGCAAAGCTGGCCAATAAGTTTGGGGTGAAACACACAGTAGTTATGGCTGATCAGGCTTTGCACGATATTTCATATGGGCTACGGGAGCAAGCTTCCCCTGATGATGACATTGGCATCTTATTGTCATGTGTGTAGTTTCATCTCACTGTAAACGCTATGGGCGCAGTTGGACACATTATGTGGAGTCTTATCCTTATAGAAACTGGTTTGTGTAAGCAAGGAACGGCTAACAAAGGTTTTGAACACAAATGACTCCGGGAGGCACGGGTGCATTTGAACAATGGGAAAATGGGCAATTGGGAAAATTTAGTTTAGTATAATAACATGCTCCCATTTGTTGTTGCTGCTGGTCACCACAACTACATTTATTCGCTGCCAATGTGCCTAAAGGAAATGAACAACCTGAAGAACCCAGCACCATATGTATATCAGTACTTCACGAAAGGTCAATATGATGTGCGAAAAAAGCTGAGTCATTCACTTGAAGATGGAGGAGAACTTATTAGATATCGGTTGGAAGACGGGTTCCACACATTTGGAACCAGTATCTTTGACGGTGCCGCCTTTACCAGAACTTTCACAATGGTATACAAGTTACGTGTCGCTAGCAAATGCCCTTGTAATTGTTCTTGCGCTAAATGCCAAGTGCCGCGTTGTGCTGCTTGCAAGTGCAAACGGAACGATACCAAATGTAGGCGAGTAATACCTGTTCGGACTCTTGTTGAAAACAATGGCTGTGACAAGAGTGACACAGGTGACTCAGAACAATCTTTAAGATGTGATTGAATACCACCTTGGTATGTTTTTATTTTCGAATAATGTTATCATAATTTTATGTTGTCTTAACAAACATCGCATTAATAATCAGCAGTAGATTGTACATCAGTACTCTGTATTTAATAGTGTATATTACCCTAAGGAACGCGAAAATGATACAATCAATGAAATCTACTCCGATTTGCGTCACGTCACGATTGCACAACACTTAGGGGGTCGGGTAGATGTTTGGCTCGTGATTACGTATAACGTAGCACTATTTACTATTGCTTTGCAGTATTCAGTAGGTAATTGAATGCACATCATTTTGATATATTACATAAGTATATTGATTTCACACTAAGGTTACTATAACTCCTGTTGTGTGATGTCAACTGGGAAACCGAACTGATTTATCGTTATTTTATCCAATGTTTTGTATCTGGCATCTTGAAAAATAAACGTATCCAAAAGCTATTGCCATAAATAATAGTTCTCGTCATTCCTGATTATTTGATATTACACTTAAATGTGTTGCTATACAGATACTGTGAAAATGGGGAAAGAGAAATGTATACAACTGGGCCATTAAGGGCATGGATATAAACGCAATTTTCGGAGTGAGGTACACTGATTTGAGAAGGTTGCCCTCTGGAATATTGTTCGGGAGGGTTTGACGTTTAATAAAATACACGACAACCAAAAATAGCACGAGGTGTCCACTACCTCCAAAATTTGAACCCGTGCGCCCCGACTAAAAGGAGTAATGCTATTGAGTTCCCGCGTCATCGTTTTTAATAACGTAGTTTTTTCGAACAATGCCCACAGTGCGTGCAGCATCATCTTTATATGAGGTTTTTATTTTTATTCTTCGTGTGTGTTGCTAAGGAGAAGTACGTGATTTTTACGTCATGATGGCCTCTTTCAAATGCTGCGATCGTTACTGAAGATAAATAGATACCACGTAAACGTTCTGTTTTGTTACGAGGTAGGTTTATCCACTAGATTAGAAAGGCAGATTAGTTAGGCGATAGGCTCTTGTATCGATATTATCTAGTTTGTTAATTGTTTTTGGAATGATTGGAATGAATGAATGATGTTTTTCAAGTTTGTGTTGTTGGACTTCCCCCTTCTGGATGTCAGACAGCAAGTTACTTTTTACAGGTTTCGCGTGGTCCCGCATCCGTCATATTGTCCTGACGGGTAAATTAGGACAGAAAAAATGCGGTCATTGGCCTGTTGTACAAAATACAATTTCCCACACTTCAAACACGCTGAATGCATAGTCAGTTATGCAGGTCCTATACCCCAAACTTCAGTAGTTGAGTTACCTAGTTTGAAACTCACTGTCAATATACTTTTATTGGTATTTACGCAATACACACACACACACACACACACACACACACACACACACACACACACACACACACACACACACACACACACACACACACACACACACACAAACACACACACACACACACAGACACACACACACACACACACACACACACACACACACACACACACATATATATATATTTTATATGTATATGGGCATGTGTGTGTGCTCAATCACTAATATATATATATATATATATATATATATATATATATATATATATATATATATATATATATATATATATATATTATTGTATGCAGGTATTGCAGTACCTCAGGTATTGCAATACCTCAGGGAGTTTGACGCCCCTGCCATGCAGAGTTGTAAACCACTGCCTTGTGGTATTGGTTCTTGTCAGAACCGAAGGCTAAGGGAGCAAACCCTAAACAGAAAACCATGTCACTGTGGCAGCATCAAGGGCGGTTGGTGTATGGAATTCCCAACATCTCTCGACCAGCCACTGCAGGGACAAATAGTTTGCGCCTGTCTTGACATGTTCTTGCCGGTGTGAGACCTCTATTTGTTCCCCGAGAGAGTGTCGCTAGTAACTTGCAAAAGCCAGCGGTACTTCAAAAGTTTTTGCTAGCAGCTTCCATGAAATGTACAACTGCACGAAACATGATACCGGATCGGCCGTCGCCCGGGTTACCAAGGACCGCGCTGCTCGACCTCATCTTCCGTCGACAGTGGAAAATCAGCTAGGAAGCAGAAGACAAAGAAGACAACTACTGACAATTGGACAATGGAACGTCAGGACTCTCCTCGACCGAGAAGGAGCTAACCGACCAGAAAGACGTACGGCACTAGTAGCAATGGAACTTGCCAAATACAACATCGACATCGCCCCCCTATGTGAAACAAGGTTCTCAGAGTCTGGTAGTCTCGACGACTTGGAATACTCTTTCTTCTGGAGTGGCAAACCCGAAGGAGAAAGAATGGAGGCCGGAGTGGGCTTTGCTATCAAAAAGGATATCATCACAAAGCTGACAGAAATGCCACGGCCAGTAAGTGACAGAATCATGACGATGAGACTACCTCTGAGCAAGGACAACTTTGCTACAATTATCAACGTGTATGCTCCGACAATGACAAACCCAGACGAAAATAAGGAGGCCTTCTACAACCAGCTCACAAGTGTGCTCAGGGGCATCCCTCATACCGATAAGCTACTGCTGATAGGAGACTTCAATGCGAGGATAGGAAGAGACAATGACAAGTGGCCCTTGGTCATGGGCAAACATGGGATTGGGAAATGCAACTCCAATGGCGAACTTCTACTGGCTCTGTGCTCTGAGTTCGAACTGATAGTGACGAACACCATGTTCAAGCAGAAGGATGAACGCAAGACCACCTGGATGCATCCTCGTTCCAAACACTGGCATATGATCGACTTCATCATCACGAGGTGTCGGGATAAGATGGATATCCACAGCACCCGAGCCATGCGTGGAGCAAACTGCTGGACCGATCACCAGATGCTGAGATCAAACGTGGCTTTCAGAATACGACAAAAGCACAACAGGCAAGGGACAAATAAGCCGACCAAGCTCAACACTGCAAAACTAAGTACCATCAGCCATAGGGAGAGTTTTGAGCAGGAGATGGACAGTGCTCTCGCCCACTGGTAGGAGAAGGAAAACTCAACACCAGACGAGGAATGGGCAGCTCTGCAGCAGGTTGTGTACAACACAGCCAAGACTATCTTGGCAGCCAGACAGAAACACACAGGACTGGTTCGACCCCAACGACCCAGGCAGCTCGAGAGGAAAGCCCCACCAGAGATGGCACAAGAGAATCAAGCCACCAGAGAGTGTGCAAACCAGCTGCAGCCACCACTGCAGCATACAAAGATGCCTGCAGACTGCTACAAAAACACACCCGTGCACTGAAGTCGGACTGGTGGGAAAGGAAAGCAGTGGAACTGCAGAGAGCTGCCGACAGTAACAACATGAAGGGCTTCTACAATGGACTGAAGGAAGTGTGGGGACCCAAAAAGAAGGGACCTGTTCAACTAAAATCAACAGACGAAATGGAAACCTTCTCTGACAGCAAGAGAGTTGTGGCAAGATGGAGTGAACACTTCCAGAAGCTACTCAACGTCCCTGGCGACATAGATCACGAAGCTCTGGACAACATCCCGCAGCGCATTACCAAGACAAGCCTTGATGAGATTCCAACTATGGATGAGATGGCTAGAGCAATCGCCAGCCTGAAAGATGGCAAAGCACCTGGAGGAGATGGAATTCCTGCAGAAGTATGGAAGCATGGAGGAGACAATCTGTTCAGCAGACTGCACCAACTAATCACCAATGCCTGGGAGATGGGTTCTGTACCACAAGCATGGAAGGATGCAAGCATTATAACCATCTACAAGAAAGGTGATCGAACAGACTGTGGGAACTATAGAGGAATCTCTCTTCTTTCCATAGCAGGCAAGATCTTCGCCAGGATCCTCCTCAACAGACTATCTACCCACCTAACACCAGAGGTAGTTCCGGAGACACAATGTGGCTTCAGAGGTAACCGGAGCACCGTGGATATGATATTTTGTCTCCGACAACTACAAGAAAAGTGCAGTGAGCAGGACCGACCACTGTACATGGTATTTGTCGACTTCAGTAAGGCGTTCGATACAGTTGGGAGGACCGGACTATGGCAGCTACTGAAGAAGTATGGCTGCCCAGAGAAGTTCACAACAATGATCGAGGCACTACATACCGGAATGATGGCGACTGTTAATGTTGGAGGGGAAGTCTCGGAATCGTTCAAGGTCACAAATGGGGTCAAGCAAGGCTGTGTACTGGCGCCCACGCTCTTTTCCATCTTCCTATCAGCAATGCTCGACAATGCTTTCCGAGACATGGGGGACGGCATCTACATACAGTCCAGACAGAGCGCTGACCTATTCAACGTCGCACACTTCAGAGCGAAGACCAAGACTACACGGATACTGATGAGGGAGCTGCTATTCGCAGATGACAGTGCACTGGTTGCACACTCTGCTGAAGAGATGCAGAAAATAGTGGATGCTTTTTCCAATGCGTCAAAGAAGTTCGGCCTGAAGATTAACATCAAGAAGACCGAGGTGCTGTACCAACCCAACTCTACAAGAACCCGAGAGGAGGATATCATGGTTGATGGAAACAAGCTGAACTCTGTTATGGAATTCACCTACATCGGAAGCACTATATCAAGTGACGGATGCATTGACGATGAAATACAGAGGAGGGTGGCCAAGGCTAGTGCATCTTTCGGCCGACTACGCCAGAGACTCTGGAACAACCACCATGTGTCCATGCGGGTTAAAGGCAAGATATACCGTGCAATTGTGCTGTCCACCCTCCTATACGGAGCCGAGGCCTGGACAGTGTACAGACGACAGGTGCAAAAGTTGCACGCCTTCATGATGCGACATCTGCGTTCGATCATGAGGATAACCTGGATGGACAAAGTGACAAACAAGGAAATACTCGAACGGACAGGGCTGCCATCTATGGAAGATCTTCTGATCAGAAAGAATCTCCGGTGGACTGGACACCTCATGAGGATGTCATCAGACAGGCTACCGAAGCAGGTTCTCTACTCCCAACTGTCTTCTGGTCACAGAAAGAGAGGGCGCCCTCGTCTCCGGTTCAAAGATACCATCAAGAGAAACCTGAAGCTGAGAGACATAAAGAACGACTCCTGGACATCACTCTCACAGCAGAGAGACAAATGGAGAGCAAGAGTCAAGTGATGGAAGCAGTCTTTGTCGCTTCGCGACCGACAGCATGATGATATATATATATATATATATATATATATATATATATATATATATATATATATATATATATATATATATATATATATATACATATATATATACATATATATATATATATATATATATATATATATATATGTATATATATATATATATATATATATATATATATATATATATATATATATATATTGTAAGAACGCAATAACCCATCCTCAAAACGTAGTAAACAAAATTCGGATATCTATATATATATATATATATATATATATATATATATATATATATATATATATATATATATATATATATATATATATATATATATATCAAGAACGAAGTATATATATGCCTTTAAATTTGTTTTATGAACTAAAAACGTACGAGGACATTTCCTATGCTGACCCCGTGAGGCCGCGGGGTGGTCAGCGTCCCCGTCGTCCCCCACTGATCGACGCCCATGCTGTGCCCGTGTAGAACTTCCCAATCCAACATTTTGGCAAAGAAATTTTTCATCACTCATGTGGGAATAAGTTGCACAAAGTGCAGAATCCGCCGCTTCTGTCGTAGGCGATAAGTATCAAGCATGCGAGGGGTGAAAGTACAACACAAATTTCATCATTTAAAATGTGCTTGATGGCTAGAGCCTATGAATAATATCACCACAAGGTTGCAAACTGCTAGAGCCCGGCAGCGGCTTACATTTTTCCGGTAGTTATAAACTTTCCGATTGGTCTTTCTGCGTATGCGCGACACATTTAAAATCATCAACGTGCAGCGAAACAACAAAGCATTTTTCGTATAATTGCCACGGGCTGTTCGATAACTCTCCTGTGATGACTACTGTGAAGAGTTGTCTAAAATTTCCTTCAATACATTAACATATTACGTATGTTTAAATAACTATCACGGATTATGGCGCACTAACAGCAAAACATGCCTCAAAACTTGTTTGTCTCGTGTTCATTTGCGATAAATAACTTTGTTGAACTTCATATCGCGAGTTTATTGTCTAGATAGTCCTATGTAGCGGCTACTAAGAGAGATGCGTGTTGAGTCAGGCTATATGCCTCGCAATATTTCTGAGCTAAAAAGTGGGGGGAGGACAATTCCTATGCTGTCCCCCCACCCTGAAAAGTGGGGGGGGGGACGCGTCCCCCGTCCCCCACCGACCGACGCCCGTGGTTATATGTATCTTTAACAACGTTAAGATATATAAGTAATTCCTTCAATTCAATTCAATATGATTTATTCAAACAACAGTCACCAAATATTACAATTTAAGACTATGCGAACATGTTAGACACGTAATGTTGTTTGAAGGGAATACACAATAAGTTAGAAAGTTTTAGTAGTATGTATCCCCAAACACACTCTTTGTGGTCACAACCATAATATAAGAAAACATTATTATATGTAAATATCACCCACCAAAACAAAACAAAATATGACAAAGGTTAAAAAACTGGCTTTGACCATATCCGTCAGTTTTACATGTATCGAGCTGAAATTGTGCGTGCGTTCTAGCAAGTCCACAGGGATGGTTCGTAGATTTTGACTTAAAACAATTGGTCGTCTTGCCCGAGAACGCAAGACGTAACGAAATATGATAATGAAACAATATATCGTAGTTTTGAAACGCTTTAACGCGGGTGACGGCATTTCTTCCGCAAGCAAGAATATATGAGCGCAAAGGGATGGTAGGGTTCGCAATTTTCATGATATAGCGCAGGTGACCACCTTTTCCCCTAAGTATCGCTAGGGGCTTCGGTGAATTCCATTAATAAGACCGTTTTACCGCATTCCGTCGATGGGCACCATTATACTTTACTATCACATACACTGCTGATGACATGTATGGACGCGCGCTCTCTCACTCCTCTCTCCTCTCTCCTCTCTCCTCTCTCTCCTCTCTTTCTCCCATCTCTCTCTTTCTTTATAGTTAGTTATTATTTTCTTCATCCTCAAAGTATTTTAGCTAACTTATTTATTTTAACTCAAACCACAAACTATAGAATTACAGGGTAATAATGAATATCAATTATTATTTATTTTATTGCTGATGCTGCTTAATTACCTTACATGATTATTAATTAGCATTATTAATATGGTTTACTTACTTTTCCCTGTTGTATTTTAGCGTGGCAAGTTTTTAATGTAATATATGTAAGTTTTAGTGTAATGTTTATTAATTGACTATGACTATGTTTATGCCACCTCTGAGTGAATATTTTACTTGGAAGCATGGTGCATAATGAATACGAGACCTTTTTATCCACTTCGCAGGTCATTTTCCAAAATCATTCAGTAGTGCTGAGGTAATCCTCCAGGTGGTGCTACTTGTCGCACGTGAGAGACAGTCCCACAGATAGTGTGTTGATCGCAGATCTGCTGACGATCGAACAAGTCAAGATAATCTACTGGCACTACAGTATGTGGGCCGTCGTGTACGGTTTGGTGTACCTAGTCTGTACGTTAAACTTGGCGACTGCGGAATGTAACCACCGCCGTCATAACAAAGCTCAGCGGGTTCGTATCTCCTGTTTGTGCGTGTGCGTGTGCGTGTGCGTGTGCGTGTGCGTGTGCGTGTGCGTGTGCGTGTGCGTGTGCGTGTGCGTGTGCGTGTGCGTGTGCGTGTGCGTGTGCGTGTGCGTGTGCGTGTGCGTGTGCGTGTGCGTGTGCGTGTGCGTGTGCGTGTGCGTGTGCGTGTGCGTGTGCGTGTGCGTGTGCGTGTGCGTGTGCGTGTGCGTGTGCGTGTGCGTGTGCGTGTGCGTGTGCGTGTGCGTGTGCGTGTGCGTGTGCGTGTGCGTGTGCGTGTGCGTGTGCGTGTGCGTGTGCGTGTGCGTGTGCGCGTGCGCGTGCGCGTGTGTGTTTATGAGTGTGTGTGTGTGCGTGCGTGCGTGTGTGTGTGTGCGTGCGTGTATGTGCGTTTGCGTGAGTGTGTGCCTGAGTGTGTGCGTGCGCTGGTATGTTTATTAACTCAACATGGCAATGTTAGCAATTGAACGTACTACTGGAATGAATTGGTTTGACTATAGCATTTAATAAAACATTGGTTATGACAACACGGGTTACACCGTTGGCTGATTGCCAGTGTGTTTGCTAGTACCTCGACGTTTTCGGAATATCAGTTGTTCTAGCACTGAGAATAACGATGTACGTATACGTAAAGGTGAACAAATAGCGATCCTACTTTTTGCTTTCCTAGTGCCTGTGTTAAGTGTTGACGAACCATGTATGTTGACTTCTTGTTTGATGCAGGTTCACGCCTCAAATATGAAAAGAACTCACTCAATCAAACGACGTAGTCTCGATGATCCCCTAAAGATATTAGTTGTGTACGACTCATCGTTGACGGTGCTGGAAACCACCACCATTGCCTACATTAAGGTGAATTGTCATTGTACTATATCTTACTTTCAGACGCGTAATATGAAAAAGAAAAAATCTGTTACAACGCATAACTTATTTATCAAGAAGTTATGCATCCGCACAAATCCCAACATTATTCACATAAACAATATGATTGCAAGTTTGCAACAGCGAATAACTGGTATGGGTTACTGACAAAAACATCGTTTTGACATTTATATACTACGAGCTAGAAGCATCCATGCACTCACGCACGCATGCAGCCTATGCGGATAGCTTTAATATGTAACTTACCTCATATCAGTTTTTGCAATATGTATATGTATCGGTGTAGTAGTAATAGTAAAAGCTTTATTTCTTGATGGTAACCATGTCACGTGGTATATCGTGATTTTCAAAGGGCCATCATCTTACATGCAAACATACATCATATATATACATACAATAAAGCTTTAGATAAAATATATAGTTCACAACAATATAAACATAACCGCTGTAGCAATAAATAGATAAAAATAGATAAACTGTAATTATAAACAAATACATATTATTAAAATAGTATTAAATATAAAATATTAGAATAATTATAAAAAATTACATTAATAAATTATTTAACATTGTTTAAAAGAAAATGTATTGATTATAATAAAAAACGTTTATATAAAATAGATCGATGGCACTATTGTATTAATTTTTTTTATAATAATAATACAATTTTTTTTAATTAAAATAATTTACCATTTCATTTGTTTACAATATTCTGTGTGACATTGTTTCGTACTCTATTAAAATAAAATATAAAGTATAAATAATTAAACGTACTACAGTTCAAATACAGTGTATATGATAACAACGACATCATTGTATTTGCACCCTATGCGCAAGTATTATTAGGTTTCACGAGTACCCTAATAAACCTACATAATTATTAATCGATGTTTCAACCAACACAGGGTGTGCTTATTCCAAATGCGACTGAGTACTTCAGCAACACGCTTAAAGTGGCGCCACACGACCCTATAGGTATTCCAAGGTAAGGTTTTAACTCAAGCAATTAAAGGAATACTCCAGTCAGTGAGAGATTCACAGCATTTACTTACATCTGTATAATATATTGGTTGTGTATAGTAATTGTGCACACAGATCGTTAATAAACAATTAATTATAGTATAATTACACAAGAAACACTCCATGTTGGATTCAGGGCGCTGCCATCTTGAGACTTATGCGCCAGTGACGTAAGCCGCTTACGCCACTGGCGCATGCACGTTCGAACATCCTATGTCGGTCCAATGGTATTTGATGTATCTAGTACGTCGCGTATTGTTTACGTCACTATCACAATTATTAGCGAACATTCCGCCAATCCTTGCCTTTTTCAACAATGCGCCAGTTACATAAACGATTTGGCTTACGTTGTAGCGCTTACATTTTTCCGGCGTTAAATCCGTTCCGATTGACGTTTCTGCGCATGCGCGAGTCAGATGCGGGCCCTAGTTGCTATGCGGGAAGTTTACGTATCCCACCCCGCGGCAACCACCGTTAACACCGTTCCGATTAACGTTTCTGCGCATGCGCGTGTCAACCAGTTTGTTAACCGGCGAAAGTTTGTAGTTTCCGAGATGTTTTACAGTTATCTGAGACATTATATGAGGAGTGGCGTGCACCACCCGGCAGTAGCCAAGCAGGACGATGTCCAGAGAAGGGTACGCTCAGCAGCGCTGAAGCATACTTTAAAATGTGTGTTCAAAAAGGCTAAATTCGAGTCGACTCAGTCAGTGGCAGTGCTGACTCAGGACAGGAGCTGAGACCTGAGTCCAGTCCAGTTATTTCTTACAGGTTCTTACAGGTCCTTTTCTGGCTGATTTAGGCATTCCTGCCTCTTGTGCCAGCTCTGTCTTGATCATTGTTATGGGACTGTGCGCATGCGTCTCAAGGTGACACAGTCCATAGTGGTGCAGTAAAATCATTTTTTATAGGGTGATTTTTCCATAGTTTATCAAGTTTACGTTCAAATGATAGTACTGATGGAGCATCTACCACAGACTGTGGCAGACTATTCCATACATCAGTAGATCGGTATACAAATGAATTTTTTCGGATGTTTAATCGGCATCTTTCTTTAAATATTTATAGGTTGTGCCCTCTCGTTATTGATTCATTATCCCTTAATGTAACAAAATTTGATGTAACTGTAGAGTCATATTTCCCAGTTAATATTTTGTAAATTTCTATCATGTCTCCCCTAAGACGACGGTATGAAAGAGTTGGTAGATTTAATCTTATTAGGCGTTCTTTATAATCAAGTTCTTTATATCCAGGAATTAATGTAGTTGCTCGACGCTGAGCATTTTCCAGTGCTGTTATGTGTTTCATTAAATATGGACTCCATACCTGGTTTGCATACTCGATATGTGGTCGGACAAGAGACTTAAAAACAGTAGAAAAACACTTGTCATCTAGATATTCAAAAGTGCATCGAATTATCCCCATCATAGACTTGGCTTTATTAATTTTTTCTGACATAGGTGCCTCAAAGTTAAGTGATGAATCAAACGTTACTCCAATATACTTTACTGTTTCTGCTTTATTAATTGTTTCCTGATCTTTATCCATTGTATATCCATCATTTCTTATGGAGGAACGTCCAATTCGCATGTTACAACATTTATCAGGAAGAAATTTCAATAGTGATGTTTCTGTCCATTTCTCTGCCGAGGTGAGATCTTTTTGTAGGTTGTTGCAGCTCTCTTCATTATAAATAGGGTTAAAAAGTTTCATATCATCTGCAAATAAGAAAATATGAAAGTTTTTTTATAACATCAGGTAGATCATTTATGAAGATAACAAAAAGAAGAGGGCCGATCACGGATCCTTGTGGTATTCCACTGATCACTTCCTTCCAGTTAGAAAATATGTTGTTAATTCGTATTCTTTGTTTTCTATGTGCAAGTAGATCTATGATCCAGTTAATTATGTTACCCTTTATTCCATAGCTCTGGATTTTTTAATAAGTTTTGCATGTGGAACCTTGTCAAATGCTTTCATAAAACCACAATATATTACATCAATAAGCCTCCATTGTCCAGCGTTTCTGTCCATGTGTCTAATACCTTTAATAGCTGAAGTACTGTTGAACGGCCTTTTACAAAACCAAACTGATATTTACTCAATAGCTCATTTTCTTTCATATGTACAGTGATGGTGTCTCTAATTATTTCTTCCATTATCTTACCCACTACACTTGTTATACTGACAGGTCGGTAATTTTGTGGTAATGTTTTACTTCCTTTCTTATGGATTGGAGATATGTTTGCCTGTTTCCATTCTTTGGGTAGTTTGCCTGTTGTTAGAGATGTGTTAAAAATAGTTGATAGTGGAATATTGATGCAGTCTGCTAATTCATTTAAAACCCTGGGGTGAATGCCATCAGGTCCAGGTGATTTAAATGTTTTTAGTTTTTTTAGTTTTGCTGCCACTACTGATGGGTTAATAGTGCATGTTTCAACTGTATTATAACATCTTATAGGTTCCTCAAGAGTATTCTCTTGTGGTTCTCTTGTAAATACCGAAGAGAAGTAATCAGCCAACAGCTCTGCTTTTTCAGAGTCTGAGTTTGTTAAGTCATCTTTCGAATCACTTTTTATTAAGTTGGGTATATCCGTTCTTGTCTTCATGTTTGCCTGGGCGTATTGCCAACATTTCTTAGGATTCTCTTTTATTTGGCTAATGATACTTTTTTTCATATATTTTGTGTGCCTTTCTTGTTAATCTCCTAACCTGATTGCGTAATCTGCAGTATTCCTGGTAAGCTTGGACATCTCTAGTTAGAAGATATTTCTTCCACAGTCTATTTTTTCTTCTGATTTTAGCTCTTATTTTTACATTTAGTTGTACTGGGTATTTTTTTGTTCTTTCTGACATCACCTTTTTAGGTATACACCGTTCTACAGCTTCTCTAAGTTTCATTGTAAAAATGTCCCATTGGGCTTGCACATCACCCTCATGTTCTAAAAATTCAGCATCCCAATCAATGCTTAGTTAACATGTCCTCCATTTTGGGGTAGTCCCCCTTATCATATTTATAAACAGTTTTTCTGATCGGCTCATGTATTGGTGTGCAGTTAAGAATCACTTTGATTATGAAGTGGTCACTTTTCCCTAGTGCTGAGGCTGTTTCAATAGACACAATTTCGGAAACCTCACTGGTGATTACTAGGTCAAGAAGTGATGGCTCTGTTGTCCCTCTACCTCTAGTGGGCTCAGTTATGTGTTGGATGAGATAATAATCACGAAGCTTTTCGATAAATTTGAACTCTTTGTCTTCTATACTTGGAACCGATGTACACATTATTTTCCAATCAATCTTTGGGTAATTGAAGTCTCCAAGCAGGACATGTGAAATTTTTTGTTCACTTATTTTCTCTAGTAGCTCATTTAGGTTATCATTGTTTTCAGTAGTGCTGTTGGGGCTTCTATAAAAGGAACCTACAAGAAGTGTTTCCTTCCCCTTCAGTTTCAAGGTGCAAAACAGTGCCTCGTTAAAATCAACCTCAAAATGGTGTTCTTGAAATGGTAACAAATTATGGATAAATAGTATCAACCCTCTACCTTTATTTTCATTCATATTTATGGTTTCCATCGAGTAGCCTTCCAGATTGTATTCCTGCAGTGTAAGTGTTCTCTTAAAGTGTTTAGGTTTTACCTCTGATATAGCTATAATATGGGGTGGAGTGGAGTTGTTCTTTAGTCTACATTTAAGTTCTGTTAGTTTTTCTTTTGTTAATACATCTGCATTCGAATACCACACAATTATTTCACCTACACTGGTGCCTGAGTTGGGTTGTTCATTTCGCTCCTTTTTTTACCTTGATGATTTGTCTTTCTCCTGGTCGACCTCTTACTATGTATCTTACGCTATATAAGTTTATTTTTTATTTATACAAAATTTGTAGTCTGCTCCTGCTGTGTTTTTTCTCTTGCATCTTTCTGCAATAGTCGCTCCTTCTCTCTGTCCTCCCTGCTCATGTCATGTTGTATGACCATTTCACTGAATGGCTCACCTTTGTTTCTTAGTTTGTGCAAGTTTTTCATGACTGAAGCTTTTTTGTCTTCGCCTGAAAAGGTCACAAGCAGGGGCCGGCTTCTTGCCTCATCTGTCCCAGTCTCGGTGCTAGCTCTGCTCCCTAATCTCCATACTTGGAGGCTCTCTGGCTGGTATTGTCCATCTGTTGCGTGTTCTGTTAGTTTTTTCACGAGATCTCTGTCATGAGTTGCATTTTCTGCTTTTAGGATGCTGGTCCCCTCTGGTACGTTGTAGACTACTATGTTTTTCATTATGTTTATCCTGTCATTGACTTGGGTGTAGACTGTGGCAACTATTTCATCTTTATTTAGGATTGGTGGAACCTGGTTTGGATCTAAGGATTTGTTTGTAGCCTGAGCCTGCAGATCTGCTACTTTGGCAACTGCATCCTCTACTTCACTTACCCTGTTGTTTAGTGTGTCATGTTTATTTTCCAATTCAGATAACCTGTGGTCAAACTGATTTTGTCTTTCATGCATAACTAGCAACTGTGACATAATTGCCTTTGCCCCTCTTTGGCATGACGAGCAATACCAGCTGATCTGCTGTTGTTCTTCGCTAATCAGCACTTGGTACAGTGCATCCGATACTTTCTGGCACTCCTTATGGTACCATCCCTTACAAATATCACATTCGATTCCTCTGTCGTTGTTCTTTACTTCAAGGTTACAGTCGTGGCAGACACTTTTGTCGTTATCTCTATCTTGGTCTTTACTTACCTCTAGTTTCTTATTTGCTTTATGTTGTTTTTTAGAATTATTCTTTGTTGATGAACTACCTCTTAATGATCTAGATGTTTCTGTTAGTACTGGTGTGCCACCAGTTTCCATAATTTGTATTTTCTACACCTTGATAACAATTATTACAAAAAAAAATTATCTTAATTTATATACATATATATATATATACCTCGGGGTATATACATATATATTTATCCCTTTTTGTTTTGTTTATATGTGCAGGGCTGGGGTTAGTGCAAACACAAAACAGATAGAAAAGACGTCTAAGTAAGAAATGCAAAGTTATTTAATTAAATGTATATTAGTCCTGGGCCAACTCAGGGATTGAGGTGTCTTGAAAGTTGAAGTCAAACAGGGGTGTTAAAAAAAGGCCTGTTAGTTCAGAAATGGGAGAACAGAGGATGGGGTTTTACGAAAATAAATTGATGTGTTATGTGCTGTTATTTACGTATTTTTATTGAGTTGATTTGTGAGTGATTTTATTTCGCGCGCTTTAACTATTTGTTTACTTGTCCGCCATTTTGTTTTGGAAAATTTACGGTGGTTGCTATGTAGAATAATTTATGAATCTATGATTTGGGGGCTGTTGATTTATAATATATTTAGATGCCTGTCTAACTATTTTATTACATTTACTCGTCCGTTAATTTGGGATGTTGACAATCGTTTTATTTTGAGAATTTGGCTATTTTGTGCAGCGGGAAAAAAAAGAGTTGACTACACCTGACGCATGCGCAGTACCTTATATCAAGATTATCGACATCGTCAAACGTTCATCACAAATAATAGTAATTATTATATTAAGTAACGTTGTCATTTGCATCGGAATATAACTATTGGGTTGCATTAATTAAGTCGTTTATGTAGAGTAGAAATGATACAGTAACGATAGGAGTGAACCCTGCATCAGTGCATATGGTGGTTTGTCACTGTGTGTTTTCAATAATCTTTATTTCAGATTGTCATAGTACATACAGATGTCCACATAAACATAAAAAAATACAAGTGACTAGAAAAATATAAAAGTATTGCACATGGTAAATAGGGAAAAAAACATTGCACAATGGTACATTCAATCAAAAACTATTATGTATATACAACATTTTGATCCAATGTCTTCTTATCCTGTATTGCCATTTTATATCACTGTTGATAATTGCAGTTACCAACTTATTATAAGAGCATCAAGTCTCTGCATGAATTTATATACAAGGTTTCTAATTACAGCTTTACTATCTGGTACATGGTATTCTACAAACATGGTGGAGGCACTGCAATATTTAGGCTGATTTAGCAATAAGTGAAACACATTATTGTAAGCCACATGAAGATTATGTATACTTGCTACTGTGTAATTCCACCACAGCTGAGCAGTATACATGGGAGAACAGAAAGTTCTAAGTAAAGTCAGCTTCACTTCAGTGGAACACATGTAAAATTCCGCAATAGCATATTAATCCTAGCATATAGTTGTCGGCATTGGCATAATTTTATTAAGATATCTTTGTTATCACGTAATGTATTAGAAATAAAATGACCCAAATATTTCACATTATCCACGTCCTGGATTGTTTCACCATTAATCTTAAATGATGGAACATCAAAATTTTTCATATAATTTTATTATTTACTTTTAAATATTAACACAGCACTTTTCTTGGAGTTGTACTTGATATCATGATTTAACCCATAGAGTACACATACCTGCATCAGTTCAGACAGTCTTGATACAGATTGGCGAGGAATCACACTCTTGTCCATCCCCAGCAAAGTCTTCTGTAGAATCCTTCTTGGAAGAATAGAGACAGCTATTGACCAGAAGCTGAGGCAAGAACAAGCGGGATTCCGGAAGAGAAGTGGGTGCACTGATCAGATATTTGCATTGAGAAACATCATAGAGCAGACCCTAGAATGGAACTGCCCAATGTATATCAACTTCATTAATTTCAAAAAGGCCTTTGAAAGTATCCACCATGACACTCTGTGGAAGATCTTAAGATCTTATGGAGTGCCTCTAAAGATTGTTTCACTGATAGAGACGTTCTACAACCACTTTGAATGCAGTGTCATCCTCAGTAATACATCCTCTGACTGGTTCCCAGTGAAATCGGGTGTTAGACAGGGATGTATCCTCTCGCCCATCCTCTTCTTGGTCGTCATCGACTGGGCTATGCGGAAAACTACATCAGATAAACCCAGGGGTGTCCAGTGGACTCTCTTTTCCCAGCTAGAAGACCTCGACTTTGCTGATGACCTTGCATTTCTATCAGTAAAGCGTGACCATCTGCAGAAAAAAACTAACTGATAGATTAGAGAGATATGCAAAGCAAACTGGGCTTACCATCAATACATCCAAGACACAAGTGATGAGCATCAACACCACACCAACCGCACCTGTTACCGTAAATAGTGAACCATTTGAGTTTGTACAGGACTTTACTTACCTGGGTAGTCTCATCAGCAAAGACAATGGAGGCCAAAAAGACATCAAGGAAGACTCGGTAAAGCCCGCTGTGCTTTCGCCAAACTGCAGAACATTTGGAAGTCTAACCAGTACACCACCAAAACAAAGATAAGACTTTACAACAGTAATGTGAAGTCCATCCTACTGTATGGCTCAGAGTGCTGGCGAGTGGTTAATGGGGACATGGCAAAGATCGACGCGTTCCACAATGGATGTCTCAGAAAGATCTGCCGAATATTCTGGCCCAATAAGATCTCCAACGTGGCCCTGTATAAGAAGACGGGCTGCAACAGTGCTGTCCCAGAAATGAAACGCAGGCGGCTGAGATGGCTAGGACACGTCCTGTGAATGCCCGGAGACAGCATCCCCAAAGTGGCACTCAGATGGACACCACCAGGAAAAAGGAAGCGAGGACGGCCAAAGATGACGTGGCGCCAAACAGTGATGGCCGAGCTGAGAGAGATGGGGCTGTCGTGGGGAGAGGCTCAGGCCTCAGCCAAGGACAGGACCTTGTGGCGGAATAGTGTTGTGGCCTTATGTCCCACTGGGGACGAAGAGGATTAAGTAAGTAAGTATTTCTAATACATTACGTGATGACAAAGATATCTTACGCCAATGCCGACAACTATATGCTAGGGGTAGTATACTATTGCGGAAATTGTACATGTGTTCCACTGAAGTGAAGCTGACTTTGCTTAGAACTTTTTGCTCTCCCATGTATACTGCTCAGCTGTGGTGGAATTACACAGTAGCAAGTATACATAATCTTCATGTGGCTTACAATAATGTGTTTCGCTTATTGCTGAATCAGCCTAAATATTGCAGTGCCTCCACCATGTACCAGATAGTAAAGCTGTAATTAGATACCTTGTATATAAATTCATGCAGAGACTTGATGCTCTTATAATAAGTTGGTAATTGCAATTATCAACAGTGATATAAAATGGCAATCCAGGATAAGACGACATTGGATTAAAATGTTGTATATACATACTAGTTTTTGATTGAATGTACCATTGTGCAATGTGTCTTTTTCTCTATTTACCATGTGCAATACTTTTATATTTTTCTAGTCACTTGTATTTTTTAATATTTATGTGGACATCTGTATGTACTATGACAATCTGAAATAAAGATATTGAAAACACACACGACCATGCACTGATGCAGGGCTCACTCCTATCATTGCTGTATCATTTCTACTCTACATAAACGACTTAATTAATGCAACCCAATAGTTATATTCCGATGCAAATGACAACGTTACTTAATTAATAATTATTATTATTTGTGATGAACGTTTGACGATGTCGATAATCTGATTACTGATAACTGGACTTAGCTCCTGAGTCAGCACTGCCACTGACCGAGTCGACTCGAATTTAGCCTTTTTGAACACACCTTTTAAAGTATGCTTCAACACTGCTGAGCTTACCCTTCTCTGGATATTGTCATGCTGCCGGGTGGTGCATGCCACTGCTCATATAATGTCTCAGATTATAAAATTTGGAAGATCACATCATATAATGACTTAAAATAAACCTATATGCAACCAATCATGCATGCATATATTTCAAAAAGTAAATAAACAGTTTCAATTTTAGCAGTAAATAAATAACATAAGACACTTTAAAACAAATTGGCAATACATTTTTGAGGAATCCTGAAATCTAACCACTTTAATATTGCATTTAGAAAAATATGCATGCATGATTGGTTGCATATATGTTTATTTTTAGTCATTATGTGATGTGATCTTGAACATTTTATACAGACGATCTATGTACAATTATTTTGCTTTAAGAGGAATGTTTTATTTTTTTATCCCAATAATTCATTGATTTTTTTAATATACAGCATGTATATCAATTTAGCCACAGCCACGCAAGATAGATTGGATTTGGGATTATTTTAATTTTTATAATAAATTGTTATTGAATGAGGATTGTGTGTCTACTATGCTTCAATAATGAACTAGGCAACAGTGTTTGCTTAATCAATCCAGTTCAGAGGCAATGGCGGCCACATGAGTTATACCACAAAGAATTGTACTGGGTCCAGTTATGTTCATATTATACTTAAAGGCCATTATTAAAACAATAACATTATGTGCCATTTATAGAGGACATCAATATGTTTTACTTACACACAACTGTTACAGGCTTATTCACGAAGTAAATTCAGAATACAATAAAATATCATAAAATATCAGTATGGATTAATTTCAACAAAACATCACCGAACATAACTAACATTATCTTTTCACATTTACTCTTGAAGGTAAGACGATAATCACGATGTTATTTTAATAAATGTAACAAATATATATCATGTTACTTCAGTAATGCCTGTAATTATTTAAACGTAGACTAGAGGAAACTGGTCAGTATATTATAAAGATTGTTAATGTATAAGTCATTATTTTCCTCCCGTGTACGCGTTAAATGCAAATTTAAGCCACTTATCACACAACAAATTACAAAACTTTGTTATGCCAAACTTGGTGCAACTATTTATTTATCCATCCAGTTACTATTAATATTAAGGATAAATAAACAATACAGCTTTGTATACGAAGCAATAACTACTATATTTTTATTTACTAAAGATGCAGCAGTAAATCCTAGCACAATTAATTGTAACCAGTGACAGCGCTTTGTTATCCGCTGTCACTGGTCCAATTAGTCCGTGTTATAACGCTCAAACTCCCAAATACTTGTGAGCAACAACCATCGTACCCTAGCTAGCGCTGTCGCGCGCGCCTCTAGATGCGCGCATGCGCAGAAACGTCAATCGGAACGTTTTTAACGACCGGAAAAATGTAAGCGCGACCATCGTAGGTAGCGCTTACGTTTATCCCCTAGATAGGCGCATGCGCAGAAACGTCAATCGGAACGGTTTTAACGATCGGAAAAATGTAAGCGCGACAGCGGCACAACAAACTTTTCACAAGTACAAAATGCACAATGCATTGCGCCGGAAGGGCTTCCCCAGATAATGACGTCATAGTGCACAAGGTCCATTAGTAAAATGTGACCATGCATCGTTTTTAGTACTGTAAACAAAATTCTTTTTAGTTCTTGAATTTAAGTATGTTACAGTGTCCTAAGACAGAGACATATGTTGAGCCATTCCATATCTTGTTTTGATAATTTTCTGTAATGGTCTTCCACGTATGTGATCTAGTTTCAGTGGAATATATTTACTTCAGAGTAGATGTCACGGTTGTGCTATCTGCAAATTTATAAAGTTAAATGTCTTACTGGCATCAGGTAATTATAATATATATATATATATATATATATATATATATATATATATATATATATATATATATATATATATATATATATATGTAAATGAAAAGTCGGATACGTTTATTTTGATAATCGCTTTAGAAAAAACTGCCGTGTTTTATTGTAAAAGGATCAAACATTTGTTTTTAGAAGTTGCTTCGGCACAAGAGCGGCATTTCGCAAAGGACTCTGGCATTGTAATACGGGGTAGGTGAGATTAAAATGATTATCCACAAACATATACGTAGAAGACGACTGCCCAATGTATTCATACCAAATGTTAAGTACATGTATGTAAATTTATGTAATATAATGTTATATAGTGTAGTGTAACATTTATGTAATTTTGTTTCATTGCGCTTGTTTTCTGAGAATTATAATTTTTATTTATCCAGTACGTCATTCCCGGTTTGCTCATATATCACAACCGCCAATATGATTTCCGTCAAGCTTTGCTTTTGCCAATTAAGGGTGTTAATAATGGTTTTGCGATTAATTTAAATGCAAGTCATTATTATTAGGCCATATTGTTGCGACTGATGTATAATATTTATCATAGCTATACGTACCTACATTCTACATCACAAAAACGCTAAATCAGAGAATTTGTCACCTTTGCATTGATACTGCCAATCATCCAATTGCTTGCTTCTTGTAGCGTAAGTAATTTGGTACCGTTGGCCATTCGTCACAGCACTTGCAAAGACTATGGAACGTGCGGCCATATTGTAGTGCCATCTGAGCATCTTTTGGTAGGTAGGCTACATGTTTGTAATGTCTTACCATGTCGTTGACGTGCCCTTTATTATTGAAAACTGTACTTGCTGCTAGGAATAACACGTAATGCGGGTACGGAACCCACCCAGAAAATAATAAACAGGTCTGTGAGTGCGCTTGTGTCGAGTTCATTTCTGTTTTAAATCCAGGCTGCAATGATACGAAACTGCGTGTTTCTGATTGCTACACGTCTACGGATGCTAAACTAGTCTCGCTTAACCGACTGTCGGCCGGCTGCGGAACTACGCCGAGAAGACAGTCTGGTGATTTTACCGGCGTTTGAATGCATTCCGTGTGGGCTTAAACAATGCTGCCACCTCACGGATACTGGTTAATCATGCTATAATTCCTATTTTTATAAACAACTGCAAATTTGCATTTCTATTTATTTTGTGTTAATATAAGCTTAATTTTGAATAGTTTTTATAATACAACATTATCTGATAAACAGCTATCCTTGTATTATTATCTGGCTAATCTTACCGTAATTCCGATTTTATAAACAACTACATATTGTTATTTTTTATTATTATTGTGTCAATATAAGTTTAATTATGAATTGTTTTTGTAATACAACATTATCTTATAAAACAGTATTCTTATTAATTTTTTTATTTCAAATCCTGCCTCAGAACCAATCAGCATCTCTACCGTAATCTGGGTGTAAGGCCACCCTGGCGTTTACAACTGCAGCCCAGTAATTTCCCAGGCACAGATGAGGGGCTTAAAAGTGCTGCCTCCTCACGGAGTCTGGGTAATCGGGGCTAGCGCTTAAACTTAAAGTGTCCATCAGCGCTCTCTTGAAGACACTATGATAACTAATAGTCGGGGCGCACGGGGGTCGAAGTGGGCACCTCGTGCTATTTTTGGTTGCCCTGTCGTTTTCTAAACTTCAAACCTGCCTTAATAAAATTCCAAAGGGCAACCCTTTCAAATCAGTATGCCTCACTCCGAAAATTACATTTACATTCAGGCATATGTGGTCTCTTAATGGCCGCGTTGCATATATTTCTCTTTCCTCAATTTCACAATAAATGGAGAACAACAAACTTAAGTGTAGTATCATATAATCAGGAATGACGAGAACTAATACTTGTGACAATATCGCATTGATACGTTTATTTTTTAGGAAGCCAGGTACAAAACATTGGACAATATATCGAAAAATCTGTTCGGTTTCGCAGTTGACATCTCACAACAGGAATTATAGTTACTTTAATATGTAATCAATATATTTATTTTATATAACAAAATGATGTACATTCATTTACCTAATGAATATTGCAAAGCAATAGTAAAATAGCGCCACGTTATACCCGAGCCGAACATGTACACCCCTCCCTAAGTGTTGCGCAATCGTCACGTGACGCAAATCGGGTTGTATTTCATTGATTGTATAATTTTCGCGTTTCTTAGAGGGTAATAATTCAATGTTATAGACAGTCCTGATGCTTGAGCCACTGCTGGTGATTATTGCGATGTTTGTTAAGGCAATATAAAATTATTGAAAACGCATTATTCGAAATAAAAACACATCAAGTTGTTACTCAATCACATCTTAAACATTGTTCTGAGTCATCTGTGTCGCTCTTGTCACAGCCATTGTTTTCAATAAGATTCCGAACAGGTATTACTCGCCCACATTTAATATCTTTCCCATCGTATGCCCAAGCAACACAACACGGCACTTGAAAATTACACTTATATTCAGGCCTGACGGTGTCTGAATGACCGTTAAGTCACAGTGGCTAATTATGAAATATTCGTAGTTTATTTAATTAATTTAGCTAGTTTCTGTACCATAATATATCCGGAATAGTGAGAGGAATAAAGATCACAAATATATTATAGAAATGTATATGCATTTAAGGCAACGAGAAATAAACGATTGAAGAATAAGTAGAAACACATTTCCGTGTTGTCGTCGATTTCATATAAATGTACCGTACTGACCTTACTACATATTCGAAATATATGGTTAATATATCAAGGGTATCCCCATTCATTCCTCGGTTGATTTATACCACATAGTTGTAAAATATATCTGAACATCACTTGTTCTTACACTTGAATCATCATACACTTCTCCCACTCATTTTGGTTTGACGCTAGATTTTAACATCATCTCTGGAATAACTTGAATATATATATATATATATATATATATATATATATATATATATATATATATATATATATATATATATATATATATATATTATATATATATAATATACGTTGCGTCTAATATGTAAATTAAATATAATGTATTCTTGTTTTCAAATACGTATGTTATAACATTTGAAAGACATGTTTTACAGCGCATCAGTCATTTTAACTTAGTTTGGTGTCCACCGTGCTTTACCGACAATAAATAAGAAACTAACAAAATAAAAACAACCCACACTCATGATTACCAATTATATAGTATGTGACAGCACTATTGTTGACGTCTAAAATGCGGTAGGCCCTAACTTATCGTTTGCATAAGCTATTTTGCTTGTTGAAGATAACAATTTGGTGACGGCAAGGACGAAGATTTTCGCACTGTCACCATTGCCGTTCGTCGCCCATAAAGAAAGTAGAGCTCCAAAGCAACCACTGTCAAGGTTGGAATGCTTTCTTCACAACACTGGCGTCAAAAGTGCCAGCCGCATGCTTTATATATGGTCTGGTGATCCATTCTGGTCAAATAGATCCGCTTAGAGTATACAGCAAAGCTGGCAAATAAATTTGGGGTGAAACACACAGTAGTTATGGCTGATCTGGCTTTGCATGATATTTCGAATGGGCTACGTGAGCAAGCTTCCCCTGATGATGACATTTGAATCTTAATGTCATGTGTGTGTAGTTTCATCTTGCTGGAAACGTTATGGACGCAGTTGCACAAATTATGTGGAACAATTATGCTGAAGATATCCTTATAGAAACTGATTTGTGCAAGCAAGGAACCGCTAACAGAGGTTTTGCTTCAGCAGGGGATTATTACCAATGTATGCGAGAACACAAATTACTACAGGAGGCAAAGGCTAATCTACATACGGATGCATTTGAACCATGGCATCTATAATAATAACACAAGTTTTATTAGCAACTCAACTGAGTTGGATTGACATTACAATAGGTTACAATTGACTCATCAAAACATCATACAAATACAATAGAAATACATTTGATACCGCAAATCATACCGTACTAATAACCTTTTTACTGACAGTTGTATAAAGCCCACGGTATAAAGGAGTTACGGAATCTATTCGTTCTAGTAACTGGTAACGGGTACACATTTTCTTGTCTAATATTATACTCGGTATGTCTTTTGTCAGGCAGCAGATAATTTAATCTATGTGTGCCGACTTTAATTTTATCAAAATATTTTTGACAAATGCTCTCCCGTCTTACATTCAACGTATCCAGGTTAACACGTCTTAGTATCTCCGCGTAACCCAATCCAGGAAAAATACATTTTAATGCCCTTTTTTGTATAACTTCAATATTGTCAGTCAGACAAATATTGGGGCAAGTTAGTGTGCCATACAGGACATGCATATTCTAGAACTGGTCTCACCACACTAACATATACACTGACCAGATCTTTCTGTGTAATGCCTGCACGCTTTAACTGATATAACATGTACAAGCGTTTACCAGCTTTTTTCACATGTTCCATGTCAGATCCTGAGAAATGGTCACACCTAATAGTTTGGCATGGCAAACTTGTGCTACATCCCTCCCATCAATTTTTATATTCGGGATAGTGCTTCTGAAATTGCCATCTTGTGCAAAACTAATGATTATTTCTTTTGATTTTTCGGAATTAATTGTCATGTCATTCTTTTCTGTCCATCTAGCAGCAATATCAACCGACTCTTGAATGACAGATACACCCTTTCTGTCGCATATTTCAAATAACGTACTATCATCTACATACTTATATAGTGGAACAGTCGTTCTTAAATCATTTATGTAAACAAGGAAACATTTAGGTCCAGACAATGTCCCTTGCGGTACTCCCCCATTGGGATGACCAGAATGGGAATATTCATTTCCTATTTTTACTCGTTGAGTTCTGTCTAATAGAAATGTTGCCATCCATCTTAAAATATGTGCGGGCAACCCATACGATTGTAGCTTATCTAGCAACAAATGATGATTAATAAGATCAAACGCTTTGCTAAAGTCTAGCATTACAACTCTGACATAAGAATTCAATTTATCTGTCGCCTTATACCACATATGAACCAGTTCGACAAGAACATCTGTTGTGGACGTTCCGCTAATTCCTCCAAATTGCTTAGCATCAATTTCACCTTCAATTGTTTCATCCACCCATTTCATTAGTATTGATTCAAACACCTTGGCAGCTATTGGAGTTAGTGAAATTGGTCTAATGTCTTTTTCAATCGACACAGGGGGGGGGCTTGTTTTTGGCAACGGTATTACATTGGCCATTTTCCATTCCATAGGGAGTACACCTTTTCTTAGTGAATTGTTAAAAATAGCAGTTAATGGAGGGGCGAGAACATTTGCATAGTTTCTTAACACCCATGCAGGGATGTTGTCAGGCCCAGTAGCCTTGTTGGCTTTAACACTCTCCAAAGCTTTAAAAGTAGTATATACGCTTATCACATACTGATCCGGCAGTTCCTCGTTAACGTCGAACACCTTGTGGTTCTTATTTAACCGAGGCAAATAGTCACTCACAGACACAAATAAATCATTCATTGTATTGGCCAGTAAGCCACAATCACCATCCGTTGTTTTGTTAGCCAGACCTTGCATGCATGAATTGCCATTTGTTTTTTAAGTCCCATTATTGTTTTCATATGCTTCCACCAATCGTGGGATCCCGATTCATGCATTGCTGCAATTTGTGTTTGGTAAAAATTATACTTAAGTTTCGACGCGGCTCGGTTGACCTTATTTTTGCTTGATTCATATCACCACTCATGTGGGCTCGCTGTCGTTTACGAACTAAGTCTCTGAACCAGTCTGTAACCCATGGTTTATCAGCCGTATGCCTCGTAACAACTTTAGTAGGAAAGCATATTTCCATCAGGTTGCTAATAACCGTTTGATAATATGAATATTGATCTGCACATGAATCAAGCCTAAATAGGGGTTCCCATTTAATGGCTGATAAAGCCATATTGAATGTGGCTTTTTCTTTTGGCCCCATACACCTTACGGTTAACCGTGTCACGCATCCAGTATCAACTGAGCTTTACGCTTTAGGTTTAAGCAAAACCATGTTATGGTCCGATGACCCCAGTTCGGAGATAGTAAGGTGGGGTGTATACCTCCTCCATATTCGTCCATATTTTGTCTAATATCGCCTGTCCACGTGTTACAACATTAACTACTTGGACAAATCTATAGTGGGTTTTCATAAAGTTATCCCGCAACTGGTTGAAATCGCCAGTTATGATCACACCACATTCTGGGTGTTTTCGCATTACAGTGTCAATGCTGGTGATTAAATGATCACGTATTTTTAAATACTCCGTCTTTGGAGTATAATATAAACATGCCACCAGTATACATGAACATTTTCGATGCGTTTTCTTTGGCATAACCTTAATCCACATTACCTGTAAATCATCAACCTCCATATCATTCAATCTCTTATACTTTAAATCATGTCTAATGTAGCAAGCTACACCACCAGCTCGTCCATGACCCCTGTCTTTTCTCTCTAAGCAAAACCCTTGCATAGTAAGGCTACTTGAATCCATATAGTCTTTAAACCATGTCTCACTAACACATACAATTGAGACATCATGTGTTGCTACAGTTACATGCAATTCGTCCACTTTTTCACTGTTCAAAGATCTGGCATTTAAATTAATTAGGGAAGGCAGATCCCATTTGCGTATTTTGTCCGCTGTTGGATTCGGAACACAAAACCGCGTTGAATCAGAGTTCTCGGTTTGTGTGTTCAGGGGAAGTTCCATGGCCAGATCGTTTAGGCCCATTTCCTAATCACGGGTGTGATGCTTTTCTTTATGTCCTCGTTCCCCGCACTGACGACACAACACTTTGTCGGGGTGTCTGCAGGTGGCAGTGACGTGGTTCGTCTCACCGCATTTGGCACACTTGCCCATCGACTGACGAGTACGACGCTTAACCACTGTCCACTTACCGTCAGGTGCCACTGTTGCGTTCGGCGATCGGTCGTGGTTCGTTGCGTTTGACACGTGTCGGTGTTGTTGTTGATGTTGGCGTTTGTGCTGTTTCGGTGGCTGTTCTGGGAGAGACAGATTCAACAGCAATCTGCCAACTCCGCTCTCAGATAGATGCAGCCCGTCTCTCTGGAAAGCCGCGTCGTCGGCAGCCCCGTTCCGGAATGTGAAATTTGCGTCGTTGTCGATGAATTTGACATCGACTTCGTTGCATGCTTCCATCACTTTCATGTTGACTTCGGCTCGTCTGTCTGGATTGGCTCGACGCTTCGACGGCAGTACGCTACTCACCGTGATGGTTGGTGTCACGGTTTTCGCCTTCCGCAGTAGTTGCGCGATGTTTTCTTTTATCTTTGCTGCACTGACTGGAAAGAAATGATGATGCACAACTCAGTGGACTGGCTGATGACTTGCCAATCATTTGCGACACACTGTGCATATTGCAAAACGGTGGATCAAACACTAATGAAACTCCCTTCCTTTTGACTCCTTATTCAAACTACATGATCATATGGTTATCTACGACGAAGAAAACAATACGTCACCTACACAGCTCTTCTGTAGAACCTACAGCAAGACGTTAGGCATTCTTATCAGGTTCATGGCATATCACCGTGCTGGAAATCAGGAAAACATTGGTTTAGTCGAAAAACATGCTGCCATTTGTTGTTGCTGCTGGTCACCACAACTACATTTATTCGCTGCCACTGTGTCTAAAGGAAATGAACAACCTGAAGGACCAAACACCATATGTATATCAGTACTTCACGAAAGATCAACATGGTGTGCAAACAAAAGCTGGGTCATTCAAAGGTGTCACTTCTGATATGGCTGATGGGCAGACATACAACATCGATGTGAAGGAAAGTGCGAGTGGGCTTACATAAATACCCCTGGACGCTAAAGCACGAACCAAGTAGCTTTACACAAAGCCTTTGTAATCTGAGGTATCGTTCCATTTCAAAGAAGTGATAAACCATCCGCAGGCGGGGAGTGTCTAACAATGAATTTCCCGGTCCGGGACAATAAACTTTTATTGTATTGCATTATATTGTAATGTATTTTATTGTATTGTACTATAATACCACGGAGGTGGAAGCCAGGAAATGGTCAGTCACGCATGAATAAAAAGAGCACATGATCAATCCCATCACGATATACTCAAGCAACATGCTAAATACTGCTACGAAACAGGGAGCCACTGTAGCCATCATGAACACTCTGGAAACTGCTGAATATAATATTATTTGCAAAACTGAGCTCCATAAATATTTGAATGACAACGCAAAGTCTAAAAGGTACGTGACAGCATATTTGAAGAACTCAATAACATCTTACTGTACCGCAGAAGCAGACGTAGCAGCTAATCAATGAAGTTGTCGTACTGATACGCCTTCTTCATCAGAAAACCGTTGGGAAAGATGTCAATCTTGAGTTGAGGAAACCATCGGAGGATATGAATCTCCTAAGGTACCGCAAGTTTCGTTGAGTCAAATGGATCGATGCGTCATGGCCGTTAGGCATGGTGGTAGACAGATGTGCTGAAAGAGACTCATTTGAAGATGGAGAAATTATTAGATATCGGTTGGAAGATGTGTTCCACACATTTGGAACCAGTATCTTTGACGGTGCCGCCATTACCAGAACTTACACAATGGTACCTACATACAAGTTGCGTGTCGCCAGCAAATGCCCTTGTAATTGTTCAGGCGCTAAATTCCAAGTGCCGCGTTGTGCTGCTTGCAAGTGCAAAGGGAACGATATCAAATGTGGGCGAGTAATACCTGTTCGGACTCTTGTTGAAAACAATGACTGTGATAAGAGTGACACAGTTAACTCAGAACAATGCTTACGATGTGATTGAGTAACACCTTGATGTGTTTTTATTTCGAATAATGCGTGTCATAATTTTATATTGTCTTAACAAACATCGCATTGAAAGCCAGCAGTAGGTTATGCATCAGTACTCTGTCTTCAATAGGGTATATTACCCTAAGGAACGCGAAAATGTTACAATCAGTGAAATCCACTCCGATTTGCGTCACGTCACGATTGCCCAACACTTAGGGGGTGGAGTACATGTTTGGCTCGTGATTACGTATAAGGTAGCACTATTTTACGATTGCTTTGCCACATTCAGTAGGTACATGAATGTACATTATTTTGATATATTACATAAGTATATTGATTACATATTGAGGTAACTATGACTCCTTTTGTGTGATGTCAACTGCGAAACCGAACTGATTAATCGTTATTTTATCCAATGTTTTGTATCTGGCATCTTGAAAAATAAACGTATCAACAATATATTGCCACATATATTAGTTCTCGTCATTCCTGATTATTTGATACTACACTTAAGTTTGTTGCTACACAGTTACTGTGAAAATGTGGAAAGAGGAATATATACATTGGGGCCATCAAAGGCCTGGATATAAGTGCAATTTTCGGATTGAGGTACACTGATTTGAGAGGGTTGCCCTCTGGAATATTACTCGGGAAGGTTTATAGTTTAATAAAATACAGGGCAACCAAAAACAAATTCATGACATAGGGTCCCCTCATTTCTCCCGCACATAACTAGGGCATAAATAATTATCTGGCCTATTACATATTTATGGTATAATGAATTATGTGAGGTGTCCTAAAGTGTTACAATTTACCCAGATGACGTATCAGACTATGGCGTAAATTGTAACATACACGTTATACCATTTGTACAAATTGCAATTTATATCTGACAGTAACAATATAAACCACAGCATATAAGCACACAATTGAGTAGATTCTGTATAAAAATTCACCTTTTAAATGCCCATTTAACAAAATATTTTAATTACAAAACCATACAATAACGCAACCATTTAAATTACAACGACGTGTAAACAATCGCATACGTAAAAACGTGATCTGTTATTGTTAATATACAAAATATGTAGACATACTCGTTGTCAGACTCGCACAGTTGACACTAATGGGACAAACATCCAAAAAGTTCGTTGCGAGTTTAAATGCCCCATACACACAACAAAATGTTAAACCATTTGAAAGCTCACATCTCTTATGCCAACGAGTCGTGTTATATAAATTAGCGTGCGTGAACCAGAGTCACCTAAGTCCGCTGTCACACCGTTCGGTTCATCGGAATGTCTTAAAGCGACATGTTCAGTTCGTGGCTTTTAATTTTTATTGCAAAATCATGTTAATCAATATAAGTTATCACTATTGTAGCGTCCTGACCGCCAATAAATGTTTTATCGAAACAGAACTGACTTCGTAATGTTAAACGTTGAATGTTTATAAAAATCCCGAAGCTGTCACTCAAATCGCCGCGAGTGACACCCACCCTTTGACCTTTACCAACTGGGAGCTGTGCACCTGGCTGGGTGTGGCGTTAGTGGCGTCAACTTGTGTTCACGTGATACTGCATCGCGTGATCATACATTTCCTTCTGGGCTTTTAGCCGCGCATACAGCGGTTTCGAAAACGCCTCGTGGTCGATGTGTATACAGAGTTAAGCGCCTTTACTGCGTCTATTTTCACCCCCTAAATGGTACATGAAAACATATTTTGACTGGTTTTACGCTATAATAGGTATAATTTATACCGTATAATATGATTTTGCAATACAAATAAAAAGCCTCGAAGGACCATGTCGCTTTAATGTAACAATGGTGGCATATTTACTTCACTTATTTGCAAAATGGCGTCGCCAAATATTTCTCCATCAAAGTGAGGTCGGGGCATACGGCTGTCACCTGCTACGGTGACAGTGAAATGACGGAGGAACATTCGCCTTTTTGTAGAATGCTTCGAACGTCACGACTCTACATCTTTTTCATTTATACGAAGAATTATATACAAACTATGTTAAAGAAGAAAAGTATATCGGCCCCCGACAACGAGATATGACATGGAGCTGTCAGTTGGTAGAGTATGTTTGGAATGGTAACCAGTGTCACTGTCATGAAATTGCGCCATCCAGCAAAAGTTATACAATATTAGTATACCTAACGTCTGGTATACCTAAGATACACTTTAGTAATTAAAAAACCTTTTGTCTCCCTGTAAATACTGGCTATTTACCAGGGCGCAAGATCAAACAAAGTGGCCATCAAACTATGAATGCTCAAATTGCGCCACCCCTTCAAAATTATGTATATCATGCCCTAAGTGTATATCATGCCCTAATTATGTATATCATGCCCTAAGCGTGGTGTATATACGGAAATTGAACAAAGTCCTATTGGATTGTATAACTACAAATGTTTTAATTAGTGGACATCTATGCTGGATCAACTACTCGTCAGATGATGAAAATGACAATGGCCGATGCCATCTTCGATTTTTAACGCTGCACATTGATGATTTTACATTTATCGCGCATGCGCAGAAACGTCAATCGGAACGTTTGTGACGCCGGAAAAATGTAAGCGCTACAGTGTAACTCGATGGCGTGTCGACGGATTCACGTGATATTATAAGTAGCATGCGCAGGTCTATTGGTGAATGTGCTGTCGCCTTGCTGATTAATTTGCATTAGCAGTTTTGTCTGCAAGCCCTGTATTACAACTTACCCGTGTTACCCCGCTCTGCCGTACTGATCGCATCGGCCGCTTTTGAAATGGATTTCGCTTTCTTATTTCGGTACATTTCTTCCAAGCGAATCTATTAGTTCTGTTCAATGTGAAAATGCTATTTTGTCAGCAGTCGTTGCAGAGACGATAGTAAAATAAGACGATATTTCAACAGTAAATTAACATTTCTTTACTTTTCAGCAAACAAATATTTAATAGTGCCACACGTTTAAATCGACGGCGCGATGTTCGAATTCGACAGTTTTGTTTTGTAAGCAATCATTTAAGTAACGTCAGCAATACCAACCTACAATAGAGCAAGACATTCAAATTATTTTCAGTAAGATTGATTTATTGATTGAATGATTGATTGAATGAATGAATGAATGAATGAATGAATGAATGAATGAATGAATGAATGAATGAATGCATGAATGAATGATTGATTGGTTGATTAATTGATCGATCGATTGATTGATTGGTTGGTTGATTGATTGATTGATTGATTGATTGCTTCATTGATTGATTGATTGATTGATTGATTGATTGATTATGTTATTTTCACTCGGTGAGACATTTATGTTTTACTGATTTCGATGTCCAAGCCATTCACACAACATTGACACCAATCACACAACATGTGATGATGTATGTACAAAGCATATAAGTTAGAAAGAACATATGTTGCTGTCCAATTCTTCAAGACTAACGTTTATCCGACTTTCAAGGAACACAAACAAAACACAGTTGTTATCAGTTTTAGTATGTGTGTTAAATTATATTTTATTTCAGTTTCAATTGGTTCCCGGTGACAATGAAATTGGATATGGTAATTAATATTAAGCTGCTATTGTGTGCTCATGTGTGCTCGTGTGTGTGTGTGTGTGTGTGTGTGTGTGTGTGTGTGTGTGTGTGTGTGTGTGTGTGTGTGGGTGTGTGTGTGCGTGCGTGCGTGTGTGTTTGTGCGTGCGTGTGTGTGTGTGTGTGCGTGCGTGTGTAAGTGTGTGCGTGTGTGTGTATGTGTGTGTGTGTGTGTGTGTGTGTGTGTGTGTGTGCGTGCGTGCGTGCGTGCGTGTGTTTGTGTGTATGTGTGTGTGCGTGCGCGTGCGCGAGCGCGTGTGTGAGCGTGTGTGTGTACCTGCGTACAGGCGCGTACATATGGCGCATGTGTGTTGTAGTGTGGATTTAGGTTTTATTTTAATATTCTATATTTACGTTGACATGGTGGCAAGGTTTTGATAACATTGTTTCGGAGGTTGTGTAATGTTATCTTTCGTAATGAAGCGGTTTGTGCCTTCAGGATTACAAAAAAAAACACCGTTCGATCATGTTTACAATCGATTGATATTCTAATGTAATAATGATATAGTAAATATTAAATATTGCCAATGCTTGACAAAACCTTAAAGTACATTAACTAAACATCGTATATAAATAAAAAATATCAAGTATCATAATTATGTAGTTAACATCTTGACACAGCCAATTAAGATCTAACGTCACCAGAAGAGAACGGAGGTGGATTGGCCACGTTCTACGGAGAGACACATCAACGACAATGGCCACAGTACGATGGTCTACTGAAGGTAGACCATCGTTCGAAAACAGCTTGGCGCCGATAAGTAGAGGAGGAGATGAAGGAGACAGGACATAGCTGGAGCACCATCGAGAGATGGAGAATGGTTTGACCGGTCTTTAGGAACGGCGATCGCTGCCCTAAACGACAGCATACATGTGAAATGCAGTAAATATGCACTTTTAGTCCAATGGGACCACGATGTGAAGAATTGCTTCCTTTTTGTTACATCTAGGAGTGTCACGTGTTGACGGTGGGCGCCAAAGTAAATATCAGCCGCGGTACTGTGAATGCCGATTTCATTTTGTACGTGTCGGCTGACGAAACCGAAGCATGTACAGACGACGTACAAATAACAGGCTCTCACTGTCACACTGACCAGACAATCAACAGGTACCGTTGGTGGTTACTAGCTATTAATACATTGCAAGTTATTTACTAGTATTAATATTAATGCGAGGTTAAGGTATTTACTAATATTAACGCGAGGTTGTGTGTTCCGTGGTATTCTGAGTCACCCACGGGTGTGGAGAATGTATCGCTTCTAATGTGTTCGTGGATAGGGATACGCACACTTGTCTTCCCAACGTGTTGTTTACATATTAAATTAAAACAAAAAGGATTTTCTTTCAATACTAGGATATTGAAACAACAAGGAACAGATGACCTCGTTTTAAATCCTCCTCGTCTTCAGCGGTCCCTCGTAGTGAGGATGACTTTCCATGGGTTGCTGTAATTTGATGTATATTCATAGATGTCTGTGTGTTCTTTGTCCGGCTTTCTGTAGTAAGGGTTCAAGTAGGGAGGGTGGTTTTTGAAAATAATCGAGTAGTCTGGTCCATCTAGATTCACGACTTTTGGCTACGGTTTTAGTTTTAGGGGTCATCCATAAGTATCATAATTTTCACAAGCGTACAAACCGTACGCTGGGTGGGAGGGGGTATGACTTGAACGTACGTTTTTTTTTAATGTTGAAAAATAAAAGATCGCCAAAACGAAAAGAAAATAGTGCTCGAATGATTTGCTTGTATGCTAGTGATTCATCAGAATGACGCATTATTGCGAAACATGGCAACTGTGAAACACTGTCATCATTTTCACCATTTACATTTGTACACTTTCAAGGGGGAGGGGGGGGTCAGAAAAAGTGTACGGCTTGTACGCTTGTGAAAATGATGATAATTGTGGATGACCCCTTAGGAAGTTTCGTTTTGAGCAACTGGCCGGCATTAAGAGCGTGCCAAGGCCTCGGGTTCCCATCTGTTCTGGTCAATATTATATATTCTCAAGATGGATTTGAGGACGTCTTTATAGGGCACAGAGCACTGTTGATTTTCCCATTGGCGGCCATGGTAGCGTTTTGTCAGATTATAAGGAAACTGGACCTGAGAATTTTTTTATATTTTAACACAATCACTGCAGTCATGTCACTGATATGCTGATCAAGTTTCGTCAAAACACCATATCTCAGGCTCTCTTAAAATGCATGAGCACGCTTTTCTGCATTCGCAGGGTCATGTAAGAAAAAATGGCTAAAAATCGCTACGCTAACTACACTCTGCCTAACATGCGTCATTGCACTGCAGATATATCATAGCACTGAACCTACTGGTATGCCTGTCCTACTGTACTCATTTCACATAAAAAGAATTTTTCAAAATCTCAAATGACACAATTATTAAGGTACTACATTCGTATGTGTTACACCAGGAAGTCTAACTGTGCTCTGACCCCTATAGCCTTTACGCTGCCGTTTAAACGGTCTCCCGTGACTCAATTCTGAACAGAAGACTTGCTTGCGAAGTCTCGTATCAGGCATAGGCACTACTAGGCGATCGGCAAATCCGCAAAAAGTGCGTTATTTTAGGAGTTTAAATAGCCCCCCCCCCACACACACACCTGAATATTATATCATTGGAAATCCCTGCATCTCCCCGTCATAATTAGGCCTGTCGTAGAGTTGCCAAGTGGTGCAGTTAGCGGTAATTCAAGGTCAAACAAGGTCACCGTCAAACGTTCCATTTTAGAAACTGCGCTCTTCAGAAAACGTCTTGATATTTAATTGGCTGTACAGCTACTTTATTTCATGAGAAAATGGTCAAGCCATACATTTTTTAAAAGGACATTATCTCTGCATCAAAACAATATAAAGCATTTTGCTGTATCATGGAAACATAAAACTGACGACACGCTCGAACAAGGTCACCCACAAAATGTCAGATATTATAAAGTTGACAATGCAGCGAACATCAAAAAGTTATACTGTTTGCGCATCTACTTCAAGATTATGGAGATGTCATACACTGTGTGAAAGACCAATTTCACCCCGTCATAATGCGGTATGACATGACGCTGCGAAATGAAGCAGTGTGTGTGGAACGGCGTTCAAAAGTAGTCACCGTAAATCTATGATTGTTGGAAATTGCGCCATCACGCAAGCTAGTGTATGTCATTGTGTCATTCTGTGACTTTTTCATAATTATAGATTTTAAATAATTGTGTTTTTTCACTTAAAAGGACTCGAAAAAAACTGTTTCCAATTTTCCGTCCACTTTTTCGTGGGTAAATTCAAGATGGCCGCCACCAGTCTTATAATCCCTATATCTTTTACATTAAACGGTATAGAAACTTGAACTTGGAGTCGTTTTATATGTTTTGAAGTATGTGGAATCCAATGCAACTATTATTTTTTATGAAAAATAGTAAAATAAAGCTATGCCAGCCAAAAATGTGTTAAAATGACCGTAATATATATATATATATATATATATATATATATATATATATATATATATATATATATATATATATATTATACGCAGTTATGTAGCAAATATATGTCCAGTAACTTTTCATATAGATTTTAAATGATTGTGTTTTATCACTTATATTGACGCAAAAGGACTGAAAAAAATGTTTCCATTTTTTCCGTCCACTTTTTCGTGGGAAAATTTAAGATGGCCGCCACCGGTCACCAAAAGTCTTATTATCGCTATATCTTTTGGCAATAAACGGTATAGAAACTTGAACTCGGAATCGTTTTACATGTTTTGAAGTATGATGAATCCAATGTAACCATTATTTTGATGAAAATTAAATATGAAGTTATATAAGCATTATAGGTTTTAAAATAACCATTAAACGTTAGATCCAAAATTCGTCTGCAAGATGACTCTCCTCTTCACTCTAGCCCTCTTTGTCCAGAATGTTGGTGCATGTATATTCAGCTGCTTCACACTTGCACAGTTGTTTGCACATGTGCCATCTTACCTGCATCAGGTAGGAAGTAGGGTAGGAAACAGGACTTGTTCATAGCCACATAGCACCAGATCTGACGGATACATTCCAACCCCAAAGCCACCAAGGGCGCTGAACAAATCGTCGGAATATTTCAGGAACATCTAGAAGTATGTAGGTTTTCGCTTTCCCTGTGTTCTGTATCCATTGATGTCTGCTCCAATAAGTGTATGAAACCCTGTTAGAGCTGCTTGTCTTGTTAGGACGCATGGCATCGTAGATAAGCTTGAGTTTGACAGGGCGTCACTTAGCTCCTGTACCCATCATCACAACGCTCTCTGCACTGAGTTCTGGAACTCCGTGCAGCGTCAACAAAAGTACATCTGTATCACTGAAATAAATGTGTACACTGATACCTAGATCACCCAGTGCTACAACTGCATACAGTGTTATCAATGTATCTGCACGCCTTTGTATCCTTTCTATTCAGGAATGACTTTAGATCTAGGTGGGTGTGTTATCATCGACCTTATTGCCCGGGTCAGAAGATATGCCAGCTGTTCTTTGTTGCCTCATATGATCTTTCAACGAATTGGTGCTGTAGTCATCAAAGAGTAAATATGCCGCGCAGTAGCCGAAAGGTTTGCTGTTAATTGTGCGAATAAAAAATGCTGAAAGGCCTTGACAGTTATCAATGTGACCTTTGTGAACACTAAATTCATGCGCAAAAGCCATGCCATCGATAATGATGACAGGTGACTCTCCGGATGCTGTGCCTTGGTGAGGTATGTTCTATCATCTATCGTAGGTTGTCTCTGGCACACTGTCATTGCTGTCGCATGAAATAAGTTCTTACCCTCAGTTGTGTCTACCTGACCATCAGTGTTATCAACAAAAAAGCGACGCTTTTTGGCCGATGAAGACCTGAGTGCACATAGTTCCCAGCGTGTTCCTCCATGTTCTGCTGCAATCCCTCGGCAGTTTGAATTACGCATTGTATGACTCTTTGTATGGAATTCCAACTTCAGACATTGAGAGGACTTTTGGAGGTGTCTGGCTTCTCCACTGGTCGCAGCACTGTGACATGCCAAACATTGAGGGAGCCTGAATCTCACCCAGATGTACTCATCAACCTATCTACTGGGATACACAGGATGTACAAAATTCGCTCCTGAACAATGTATGTGCTGGAGAGAAAAGGTTGCAGAGATGTGTGCATGGCACACTTAAATCAGGTTAATCATGCAGCTTCTACAGCCCCATCAAAAAGTCAGGGATGAAAACATTTGTTGACATGGCAACACATAACAAGTTCTACTGTGGCAAGGGAGGTGTTGTGACAGCAGCTATTAGTCCGGAGATTGTGTTCCGCAGAGCCCTGTCGTTGGCGGGGTGCAGAGATGACGTTTCTATGGTCACCGTTCTCGGCCATTGTTCATGCTGATGGTACAATGCGGAAAACTAACAAAGCGGAACTGGGTCATCAACTGGAAGCTCAAGTCGAGAGAGTGTCTGAACTTCCGCAAAGCACCACTTCAACCATGGTGTATATTTGGGATGCCATGGCTGTCATTCAAATGATGGGGGGTACCAATTCAATTCATTTGATGCATTATCCTTGTCATACTTCAAACAACTTCTGATAGGATTTCAAAAAGCTGACACGGTTGTGGAAGTGTTTGATTGATATGATGACGATAACTCTGTGAAAACTGCGGAACTACACACAGAAGTATACATGTACTGGTGGACACACAATGTCATTATCGATTTGTCAATATTCAAAATTGCACCAGACACTAATAATCATTATACAATGGCAATGTACTCAACGCAACATCATAATGTGACTGTAAAGCGACCTTTTTGGCTTTCTTTTTTGGCAAATTATTTATTCATCACGAAGGATTGTATATTTGTAAGTCGATTTGGTGCGGCGACTACAAACATTCTACCCACCTATAATGCACTGTCATCCTCGTCATCATCACGTAGAATGTCTAGGTCGCTAACTGAATGTGGATTTTAAAAGTTTTCATTGCCATGACATGTGCACAGCTCTGTGCAACACAAACTGTTCTGACTGCATGCACAGTTGTTTGTTCAGCGAATTATACTTATGCATGAGCAGATGAGACCTTCCAGGAGCTCTGACGCCATTGGACAGGAAAAAGTGTTCCACTTTTTTCTTTCCCACCCTTGCTCCAGTGGGGAACAAATGTTTGGCTTGGTCACATGTGACGACATCCACACTTTCGTTTGCCACTGAGCCCGCCTTGCAAGTTCCTCAAAACTTGCTTTACATGGGGGAAGTTTCGCCAACGACGTGTTTATCTTGTTGACCAGCTTTAATCATAAACGGTTGAGGTTGGAGTGAGCATTCTTCTCTGAGCCATGAAATGGTCTACCTACCCCTTTTGCATCACAACGTTGAAAACTGTTTTCTTCCCATTTCAAAACAAGGAGAAATCTGAGTCATATCCTGTTAGTGAGTGCATGGCAGGACCTACGTTGCAGAAATGCGTCCCGACAGCCCTGGCTCCTAACAAGACAAGCAGCTCTACCAGGGTTTCATACACTTATTGGAGCAGACATCAATGGACACGGAACACAGGGAAAGCTAAAACCTACATACTTCAAGATGTTCCTGAAAGTTTCCGACGATGTGATCAACATTCGGGGCAAAGAGGGCCAGAGTGAAGAGGAGAGTCATCTTGCAGACGAATTTTTGATCTAACGTTTAATGGCTATTTTAACACCTACATTGCTGGTATAACTTAATTTTATTTTCATCAAAATAATGGTTGCATTGGATTCATCATACTTCAAAACATATAACACGATTCCGAGTTCAAGTTTCTATACCGTTTAATGCCAAAGATATAGCGATTATAAGACTGTTGGTGACCGGTGGCGGCCATCTTGAATTTCCCCACGAAAAAGTGGACGGAAAAATTGAAACAGTTTTTTCAGTCCTTTTGGGTCAATATAAGTGAAAAAAAAACACAATTATTTAAAATCTGTATAAAAAGTCACAGAATGACACAATGACATACACTAGCTTGCGTGATGGCGCAATTTCCAACAATCATAGATTTACGGTGACTACTTTTGAACGCCGCTCCACACACACTGCTTCATCTCGCAGCGTCATGTCATACCGCATTATGACGGGGTGAAATTGGTCTTTCACTCAGTATATGACATCTCCATAATCTTGAAGTAGATGCGCAAACAGTATAACTTTTTGATGTTCGCTGCATTGTCAACTTTGTAATATCTGACATTTTGTGGGTGACCTTGTTCGAGCGTGTCGTCAGTTTTATGTTTCCATGATACAGCAAAATTCTTTATACTGTTTTGATGCAGAGATAATGTGCTTTTAAAAAATGTATGGCTTGACCATTTTCTCATGAAATAAAGTAGCTATACAGCCAATTAAATATCAAGACGTTTTCTGAAGAGCGCAGTTTCTAAAATTGAACGTTTGACAGTGACCTTGTTCAAACTTGAATTACCGCTAACTGCACCACTTGACAACTCTACGACAGGCTTAATAATAACGGGGAGATGCAGGGCTTTCTAATGGTATAACATTTAGGTGTGGGGGGGGGGGGGGGCATTTAAATCGGTCTGTTTGGTGGTTTTGCCGCTCGCCTATACGTATAGTCGTATGATAATGGCTTCAATGCTTGCTATGTGAGCTTCGTCCGGATACTGCGTGTTGTTCTTCTAACCTGCTTGTTGTTCTTCTGATCTGCTTGTTGTTCTTGTGACCTGCTTGTTGTTCTTCTGACCTGCTTGTTGTTCTTCTGATCTGCTTGTTGCTCTTCTGACCTGCCTGTTGTTCTTGTGACCTGCTTGTTGTTCTTCTGACCTGCTTGTTGTTCTTCTGATCTGCTTCTTGTTCCTCTGACCTGCCAAATGTTTCGTAATGACATTTCTAAGCAGCGTTGGTATATTGCTATAAGGCCGTGATAACTCGTATACATATTTACTTGTTTCAGTCCCACAACGAATGCGGGAAGTAGCACACCTTTTAGACCCTTAATTTGGAATCTGGCACGGTGTCACGATCACTAGACACGGATTTGCTAACTGAGCTTGCACATTGTAGTCGGTGTTGTATTTCGTTACAGATATTAGTGTTTTGAGAGAGCTGGCTTCTTTTTCCACGAAATGACAAAATTGCTGACCATTATTGTCATTGGATTTTAGAGTTTTCCTTCTCTAGAATTAATGAGTCCACTACAGGTTACACATTTACCACCTGTGTGGGATCTTTTACTTCCCCTGCCATAGGCACCAGATAGAAGGGACCACCGCCTTTTAGAGTCTCTTCCGAAAGACACAGGCAATGTGAAGTGAACGAAATTGCCTAAGTTTCCAAACGGCGGCATGTCAGGTGGAATTGAACTATCCGTCTCCTCGATTGACAGTCCGGCGCTCTACTTCGATTGACAGTCCGGTGCTCTACCTCGGTTGACAGTCCGTCTCCTCGATTGACAGTCCGTCTCCTCGATTGACAGTCCGGCGCTCTACCTCGGTTGACAGTCCGTCTCCTCGATTGACAGTCCGGCGCTCTACCCCGGTTGACAGTCCGTCCCCTCGATTTCTAGTCCGGCGCTCTACCGCGCCAACACCGCGCCCCACTTTGGCTTCCCAGATATGTAGTCGTATTGCGAGCATCGGATATGTTTAACGAATCTTCAAAAAAAGGGTTATCAACCTTGCATGAGATTTCGATCTTGCAGCATTACGCTATTACGATCCAAATTCGCAGAACCACTTAACATTGTCTTCGGTTAATTCCATTTGTCGAGCGGAACTGGGTTCATGAATTTCCATATCTCCGGACGTTCCCTCTGAAGCACGTTCCAACGCGGCAGACAAAATGTCTCAGCCGCTAGATCAGGTGGCTTCCGCTTGACCTTTACGTTGTTGACTTTTTCATGCTCAGATTCAGTGAATATTTTAAAATATCACTCAATATTTATCCCTACTAGTTTAATGCTATTATTTAACAGTTGTATCCACCGTCTTACCATTGTAATCCCACCTCAACATTGTATACATCGTCTTACTATTTCAATCCCACCTCAACGACGTATCAACCATCTTACTATTTTAATTCCACCTGTTTTTATTTTATATTACTATTAGTTGATGGATCTTTGTGTAATTTATTACTTACACTATTTATTGCACGAATAATGTTTTAAGTTTACTACCCTTATATATAAATTGTATTTTAACTTATATATAAGTTATTTTATTTATAATCATTTAACTGAATATTTCAATGTTCTAAGTATTTGCCTGTAGATTTAGTATTATTGTGACGTAAAGCGCCACAGAGCACTGTGTGATTATGGCGCTATGTATATATCTTATTTTACTATTAAAATATTTGTTACCTTCAACGTTCACGAAGTCATACGTGATGTGTGCGTTACTCTGGCTCTGTAGACCTCTGGCTGGGTTCCTCAATTTCTGCCCGAATCAAACGCTAAATCAAAATTTTGGTCAAGAACTGGCGGTTGTGAAGCAGAGAATGTTCCAAATACTGGTTAGTATACAAACTATAAATGTATTGTTTCGTTTAGTTTTATTTACACACATAATTGCATACCCCTTACATACGTAAATTAATTAATTATTTGCAGAGAGGCAGTTGCATATACGTATATGCGCATATACACACAAACATGCACTTATTATTATACCGTTTCATTAAACAGTTCAACAGAAGATCATAGTAGACAAACAGTATAGAAAACACCTATTGTTTGGATCAATATTATAATACATGCTGCTATATAGCTCAGTGTACACAAAGCCAAACACATCAATTGGTTTTATTTCCTCACGGACACGGCCTTACTTCTCCGACCTTTTATCTGTGACATGATAGGGCTTCTCACCGACTCTCTTCGGCCTGTACTTGGACAGACAAGGCCGACCACGGACGCTCAGGAACCAAATAACGGGTATGCCTGTGATGTAAGTTTTATTTTCTCCAAACAGTAAGATTGACATTTTAAAATAGTTTTGCTGTTGCGAGAGGATTGCCAGCGTTGCCTGCTTCGCGAATCGGATGACGCGAGCGTTCGCATGTTTAAGTATTTAGTAAGTAAGGGTATTGTGATGGTTGTATTAATGCTGCAATATTATTGTCCTCGTGTCGTTGTTATGGCTATACTGTTACGATAGTACGGTGGAATGCTGAGTAAGCCATTCACGGGAACAAACCGTATCGTGTCATTATTTGTGGGAAGGTATCCACGGCGAACGGTCATGAGGGAACACGGTTGACATATAAATGGTGAAACAATGTATCACTTGATAGTTATTGTAAGCCAATTGTAGGAGTGCACAGTATTATTAAAAAGAAGATACACACAATTGCTGTGTCGTGTTTACGAACGTACGGTCTCTTTGACAACATTCGCAGCTGCGCTTATTTACAATCTGTATACTATCGACAATAATTATCGATAATTGTACCGATATAACTCACCTGTAACGTGGGCTACAGCGATACATCGACTGTAGTGTTATTCCGTAATTATAAGTATCGCGGTAGCTTACGTACATTCCATTTCAATCCATTTCTTATTCACAGAAGTGTCCCCGTAAACGTTTGCATTCATCATTTGAAAGAATGCATCCTATCAGTGACAATAACAATATATCGGGATGGGCATGGCGCGATCTTTCCTTAATTTCTTCACGGCACCAAAGTGGAAAAACAAAATAGTCATAGTTTGTATAAAGATTATACAGTACTATCTTTGGTTGTATCAAATGTCGTCTTGATACTAACGAAAATGCACCAGATAAGTTTGGAAATGGAAAACCGATCTACTGGACAGTCGACGCCTAATAGACTCACTTGAACTTTTTAAGTCTAAATTTAAAACACATCTTTTTAAGGCCGCATTTGTGAACTACTTGTAGGGTATTTCATAATGAATTTATTTTAACTGTAAATCTAGTTTTGCTAATTTTTACTTACTTTTTTATTAAGTTTTTAATATATTTTATTATTTATTTATTATTTTATTTTATCTATTTATTGCTGATAAGTTTAGCTTATGAACTAGGACATTTAAAAGCTTTATTTAATTATCTATTTATTATCATTTAACATTTCTTCTTTATGTGCAAGTTTAACTGATTATGAATATTTTAAATATGTATGTGTTACAATGTATTTTATGCGTCTCTATACGGCGCTTTACAAATACAAATTATTATTATTATTATTGAAACACATGCACTCAATATAATTACACATGTGTATTTTGTTATACGACACATGTTGATGTTCTTGGAACAACAATTATTGCCGTCTAATTTGCCTGTCCATGGTTTGCTTCAATACCCATTCAAACTACGACGATATATTTTTCATCTTTAAATGTATCCGACGTTATTTGCCCTCTTGTATGAGCACATGAAGCTTCATGCAATTAATATCAATATGTAAGAAATTGAAATGGTGCTATTTGCAAAGTGAGATATTGGACATGACTTAAATAACAATAATAAATATATTTTGGTTTCCATTGGACATTATATAATAATAATAATAATAATAATAATAATAATAATAATAATAATAATAATAATAATAATAATAATAATAATAATAATAATAATAATAATAATAATAATAATAATAATAATAATAATAATAATAATAATAATAATAATAATAATAATAATAATAATAATAATAATAATAATAACAATATGTGGTTTATCATAAATCATAAATGTGTGAGTATTTGTACCTACAATGAACTAACATAAATGACTAAAGACTGGTATTGGTATTCATGATATTGACTATAGGGGTGGTTGATAGTTTACAATAGTTATTTCGATGTTGGTTTTAAATAAATTCGATGCTGCCATATATTGGATTTGAGACGGGATCCTGTGCGTGTCAAAGGATGTGATTCAACTTACTGTAGAGGATCACACATGTTGTCATATACTTGCTGGTTGTCGCAGGGATGACCAGAATGTGTATACGATAGTTCAACGGGATAATTGGAAAGTGAAGGGTAAAACCGTCTTTGTCGAGAAACCAATGGTGACAACCCCAGCCGTCGTCGTAAGTACCCCACATTTCAATAGCGTGTGTTTTATAGTATAACACATAGATTGTTTCATATCTCCAATAAAAGCGTAAAGGTATCCATGTTCATTATGAGAGATAGGATTTATAACTTTCAAGAAAACGCCTCCAACAATAACCAATATATTTTCGTGCAGATAATTAATGATATTATGTGTCTGGACATACAAGTTATGCTAATAGTTAGTTAGGTAGTCCACGCAACCAGGTGTTAAAACGTTATGCAGATCGGCTTTGTTCTGTTTAATAAACAGCGGTCCCTTCTGTATAGTTGGTTCACACACACACACACACACACACACACACACACACACACACACACACACACACACACACACACACACACGCACGCACGCACGCACGCACGCACGCACGCACGCACGCACGCACGCACGCACGCACACACACACACACACACACACAGTACATTGGCATATACACATGCCGGTTCCATTTTGAGTGACATAGGCTCATTTTGTATGAATAACCAGAGGTAGTTGCTTTATTGATGTCGGGTGTCAATGCTGTTGTCGGGGTTCAATGTACCGATGGCCAGAGTAGTCATGTTTTATCGACAGAGAGAAGTAAGACTACAGTTCGATTGTGGCGAATTGGAGGGCGCAGAAATGGAGCTGAATTTAATTAACTGGGAAAAGAGAGTGTTTGGGGTGAGTAAGCCAAGCCATCGTTAAGAATGCAGTATGTAGCGTGCATCGCAATCATACACATGGTCACACTGGTCATTGCGCACGCAAATAACACGCTGTCAAAACTATCATATGAACCTGTACGATATTCATATGAACCTGTATTCATCACACTAAATGGCTAGACACACCATTTTATTTACACGTGTTTTTTAAATAATGTATTTTATTTATGGTTTCTATGTGATTTCAGCTACCATTTTAGCGAGTACCTGCGGAAATGTATTTCATAGCGACATGGTTTGTTCGTGGCTTTTTATTTTTATCGCACAATCATGTTATACGTTATAAATTATACCTATTATAGCGTAAAGCCAGTCAAAATATGTTTTCATGTACCATTTAGGGGTTGGAAATAGACGCAGTAAGGGGTGCTTAACTCTGTTTACACATCGACCACGAGGCATTTTCGAAACCGTTGTAGGCGTGACTAAAAGCCCAGAAGGACATGCATGATCACGCGATGCAGTATCACGTGAACACAAGTTGACGCCACTAACGCCACACCCTGCCAGGTGCACAGCTCCCAGTTGGTAAAGGTCAAAGGGTGGGTGTCACTCGCGGCGATTTGAGTGACAGCGTATATAAACTGTCGACGTTTAACATTGCGAAGTCAATTCTGTTTCGATAAAACATTTATTGGCGGTCAGGACGCTACAATAGTTGTAACTTATACTGATTAACATGATTTTGCAATACAAATAAAAAGCCACGAACGGACCATGTCGCTTTAAGTAAATGTGTAGACGAACAGAGAGAAAACCGGACAGTGTTTGGCTCACGTTTACGGGACCATGTTGTACACCATTAAGTGCTATCCGTAGACGTATGTCCAATATACATGGAATGAGGTCAGATGTTTGATCATGTGTATGAGCTTACTCATACCCAAACCAGGTGTGATGGTTGTAGAACGAATTGATGACAGCCACAGTCTCCGATGATTCCATAACCTCGCGAGTTACACTGGCGTTAATGGAAGACACTGGGCAAGTAAACCACTCATAGCTACATGTTATTAACATAAAGAGTACTTTGACTACGTATGTAATATTAAAATAATTGTGTTTTACTGATAAATCCGTTCTTTAGTTTAGTCATTATTTTTTCTTAAATGGATAGTTTTGCCCTGTTTGATACTTTTATTTGAGCTGATGATATAAAACGATATTTCGATATTTTTACACATATTTCGATACTTTTACATTTAGACACACACACACACACACACACACACACACACACACACACACACACACACACACACACACACACACACACATATATATATATATATATATATATATATATATATATATATATATATATATATATATATATATATATATATATATATATATATATATATATATGCAATTTCAATTATAGGCAATTTCCATATCTAGCAACCTCGTAATTTCTATTTGGAATTATTGAATTATGATTTGAAAACAGCCATATTTATAGGTTATGTTTCATTTCTGCTGGTATTAATGTCCGCCAGCTATGAGGTAAAGGCGACATTGGTTCTACATATCAGCTACGCTACGCTAAAAAATCGGAACATCGATTCTGACCATAACTAACTTTATTGCCACGGCTTTCTATGTATATGCAGCAACTCCTCCGAGTTTATGAGTGGCTATTCGCAACGCCATTGCGACGCGACGCGACGCGACGCGACGCGACGCGACGCGACGCGACGCGACGCGACGCGACGCGACGCGACGCGACGCGACGCGACGCGACGCGACGCGACGCGCGGTGCGCGGTGCGCGGTGCGCGGTGCGCGGTGCGCGGTTCGCGGTGCGCGGTGCGCGGTGCGCGGTGCGCGGTGCGCGGTGCGCGGTGCGCGGTGCGCGGTGCGCGGTGCGCGGTGCGCGGTGCGCGGTGCGCGGTGCGCGGTGCGCGGTGCGCGGTGCGCGGTGCGCGGTGCGCGGTGCGCGGTGCGCGGTGCGCGGTGCGCGGTGCGCGGTGCGCGATGCGCGATGCGCGATGCGATGGTATGCATCATAACTACGCCATAATGAGCATGCGCGTGCCGAAACCGAAAAGGTAGCCATTTGCATTGTGTTATTGGTTTATTGAAATGTCTTTTGTGATAAGAGCATATGTCCATCGGTGATGACGCACATTTTTCGTTTACGTTATCAGTTTTTCAACTATCCCTGTCCGCTTTGATGTGTAATCCTTGCCCGCTTTTAGACACACCTTCGATTGTGCCAACGAGTTTTTATTATCCTGAATAGAAAGCAAAACGTTATTAAAGTAGGTGAGTGGTTATTTGCGGGCTGGTCGGATTTGTCTCGGACGTAATATGGCACATTACCATTAATACAAAATACATTGTTTATAAACCGTGAATGTGGACGATGTTGTTGTAGATGGTACAAGGTTAATTGGGCCCAGGCGGAAACACTTCACTTCGGCCATCATAGCGGATGCACGTTTGCAACAGAGAGTTGCATGGCGTACATGGATTCACGTCGTCAATCGTAAGCATCGCCAGCAAATCACGCTATCGTCACGTGTATTGGTGAGATCAACGACACACACCCATCCACGGCGGCGCTTTCTCAACCAAACCTCCGTCGTTAAGATTGCTATTTTGCCCCTTCATTAATCCCATTCTGATGCTGTTCCCTGCCCCTCCAGTCTACGTAAGTATCGCGAAATTGGCATTGTCATTCGAATAAACAACGACAAGCGATAACAATTGGACACGTATAACTGTGAGAGTGAAGAGAGCTGATAGGAGAAGAATGGACAAGCTGAGAGTGGAGGTTGGAGTGCAGGTAATCCTCAAGAAGAAACTGCTGAAGAGTAGGTTGAAATGGGCCGGACATGTGGTAAGAATGGAAGATGAAAAATTGGCAAAGACAGAAGATGGAGGGGAGGCAGAGGGAGAATGATATGGGAGGACAGCGTTAAGACATTTGGAAAGGGTGGGGAGAATGGAAAACAACAGCAAAAGAGAATAAATGATGACTCTTGATAGAGAACGCAGTGAGAGAAAAGTGAGGTGAGGAAGGAAAAGACGAGGAAAAGATGACAGTAACCACGCCCAACCGCACCCCTGGTGACAGGGACAACAAGAGAAGAACAACAAGCTTCTGGGAAGTACAACCCCGAAGTCTTGCTTTCACTGAAGCTAATAACGATATCATTAAGGACGTTTTCGCAACGCAGGTTAGGTAGCAGATCCCCGTCTGGTCGATCCGTTCATCCTGTTCGGAACGATTGCAGAAAACGTGCAACACGCTGTGACCAATATGTTTAGTTCGTCTAACAGTGAAGTAAGCACTCGCCTCGCACTAACCAAGGTAGAATTAGGGAAAAAAACCAAGGCATATAGACTAATCTTTGTATATTTGGCGCCATATGTGCTAGCCGTTTAGCATGAAAGCGACAATATAAATAACCTCGTACACCCAAGCATGTATAATATATGCACGGCGGGTCACAGGCAAACTGTTTTTATCTTATCTTACAAATGTCTCTAATATGTGATTGCTTATATTTTCTGTGGGCGCTAGAGCTCGTAATTTTGGTAAAACTTACTTCTATGTTTTGATATTAAAGATAGATAGATAATTTATTTTTTGAATCGTATAAATCATACAAACAAACTAATCGGCAAACATATAGCAATACATTATTATATAATACACGATTCCAGGCTGACAGCGAAGCCAATTATCCAGTTAATTGAAAGAATGGATGGATAGGATGAGTGCTTATTGAGAAAACTGGCCGCTATATAATCAACACCATCATTGTGCATTCATAGTGTCAAATGTCGTTATATATTAGTTATATATCGAAAGTTGTATATCATATTGCCTTTGCTGTGAATATGTATGTGTTTGCCTGAGTTTGTGTGTGTGCGTGTGTGCGTGTGTGCGTGTGTGCGTGTGTGCGTGTGTGCGTGTGTGCGTGTGTGCGTGTGTGCGTGTGTGCGTGTGTGCGTGTGTGCGTGTGTGCGTGTGTGCGTGTGTGCGTGTGTGCGTGTGTGCGTGTGTGCGTGTGTGCGTGTGTGCGTGTGTGCGTGTGTGCGTGTGTGCGTGTGTGCGTGTGTGCGTGTGTGCGTGTGTGCGTGTGTGCGTGTGTGCGTGTGTGTGTGTGTGTGTGTGTGCGTGTGTGTATACGTGTGTGTGTATACGTGTGTGTGTGTGTGTGTGTGTGTGTGTGTGTGTGTGTGTGTTTGTGTGTGTGTGCACGTGTGCGGGTGTGTGTGTGCGTATGTGTGTATAAGTACGGTCATTCATGCATGTATATCGCAGAAATCTGGACATCTCTCCATATTGCGATACGAACGGCTCTGTGATACATTGCCCCCCGGGAAATGGATTCCTCGGCATATGTAACTTGATAGAGCATGACCAGAAGCTCCCTGAGGAATACCGGGTGAGCTGCTACAAACATGATGAACTGGTATTCCCAAAACTCGCAATCAAAAAACGACGCAAACGCGCAATTAATCTAGTTTTGGGACATTATAAAAATTACGTGAAATGCACTGTCTTATTCCTAATCTGAACACATTACACTATCAAAAAGTGTGTCGCTATTCAAAAAGCGTTTCTTAACTCTCTCGTCCCCGTTAAATGCCCCTTTTGGGGGCCCGGTTTCTGTATATTCTGTAAAGGTTATTGCGACATCTTGCGATCTATGACGTCATCGCTGAAGAAGCCGCTGACCGTGTCCTTTATGCCAGGAACATGCCTAAGGCCCATGAAGGCCAGGGGCCCACGAAAATACTGAAGAATATTTTTGGACTGAATATTCCTGAATCCCACCATGATTCAGCACTCTTGTCGAATATGGACCCACCCAATTGTCGACTTATAACTATGTTTGTCTAAACTGTTGACATCTATGCGCTAACAATTTTTTGTTCCATCATGAAATGTGAAAGAACATATTAATATTAAGTGGAAGGACATATTAATATTACGAAAATATCTTTAATTTTCAAAACGTTTACTTAAATAAGGCTACATAATGTATGAATAAACAATTAAATATACACCAAGACTTTCTAGCGCTATGTTATTCAGCTGCAGACAAACTATGCATATATGGGAGCGTTTAGTCCACGCGAAGAAGCTGACACCGACACTGAACGACGCCAACCGACTGATTACACGCAGTCTGACTTCAACGAACAACCACAGCCTGTGCGGGTTCGATGTAACGCATACATTTTTCCGGCATTATAAACGTTCCGAATTATGTTTCTGCGCTTGCGCGATAAATGTAAAATCATCAATGTGCAGCGAAAGAACGAAGCAATTATGGTATAAATATTACGGGTTGTTAGTTAGGATGTATATAACCTCTCAACAAAGTTATGTGTCGCAACTTAACCTGAGGTAAACAAGTTATGAGGCATGTTTCGATAGCAAGCGTAAATCACGTGACTGTAGTGCGCCATAAACCGTGACAGATATTTAAACAAATGTAGTAATATTTTATTGTATTGAACGATATTTTAAGCAACTCTTCACAGTAATCATCTCAGGAGAGGTAACGAACAGCCCATGGCATTTATACCCAAACTGCTTTGTCATTTCGCTGCACATTGATGATTTTACATTTATCGCGCATGCGCATAAACGTCACACGGAAAGTGTTTAACGACCGGAAAAATGTAAGCGCGACATAGCCAGAATCGCCACACCAGATATCAGTGGAGCGGTGGCAAGTCGAAACGAGAGAAAACGGCATATCACTGACAAGACATCCTCTTCACGGACACACCCAAATTATTTCCCGAGTAGTTTCTCGCAGAAGCCTCATAGCTTTGACGGAGCCCATCGACAGCAAAATGAGTGAAGATGTGGCCAGAGCGACTTGACTCTCTGGACGCCAGCGTGCACATGAGCATTCGTGCCAACGATCACCTCTCTGCTGGTGCTAAGGACACTAGGATCACGAGGACAGCGTTAAACCGACTTTGCACACAGGTTGGCCGGTCGAGAGCCAATCATGCTAAATTGACGTTATTCCAACGACTGTGAGAATTGTGACTGTGGCGCTAGGGGTACCATGCAGCATATCGTGGTATGCGAGTTGATGGAGAGTGCATGTTCTACATTCAACCTTACGGTGGCCAATTTCATCGCCGTCAAATATATGCGAAACACTGGGAAAAATAATATTGACTAGTTGAATGTTGATAATATTGACAAGGGAGAATGAGATAAGGGTGAATGAGATAATACATTCTAAACAACATTTTTAGTCGGGGCGCACGGGTCCAATTTTGGGAGGTAGTGGATATCTCGTGCTATTTTTTTATTATTCGGGAGGGTTTGAAGTTTAGAAAACGACAGGGCAACAACAAATAACACTTCGACCCCCGTACGCCCCGACTATTTGTATGTTGGGGTTATGCCCGTTGGGGCTTTGTCCGCGTTTTTACGGGATTGTCGCTAATTAATCTAGTTTTTTTTGTCGTTGTGGCTGTTTACCGTACGCTAAATTATTGCTATATCAGCGAGATCGAGGGGGTTTCGGAATTTAGTATGCTGTGGGTAATCTTGATGTAGCCCTTCTGTGTTTTAATACTTAATATACAATATAGAGGTGTTATTGCGTAACTTACTATAAAGAAGTGATTAATATTTGCCGTTGACCGATGAACACACACACACACACACACACACACACACACACACACACACACACACACACACACACACACACACACACACACACACACACACACACACACACACACACACACACGTGTGTGTATGTATGTTCATATTAAATATATAAGTACTAAACAGACAGCCAATTTAAAAACCGGTTCTTGATATTTAGGAGACCGCCTTAACATGAGTGATATATATATATATATATATATATATATATATATATATATATATATATATATATATATGAATATATGTAATGTTCTTATTAAATATATCCGCGTAAGTATACATATTGAACTTTTTACTTGATACCTTCAGGGAAGATTACCTAGGGTCAACGAAAGCTCCGGACGCCAAGGATCGACAAGTGTATCGCTCTATGTATAGTGTATGTTGGAAGTATAGTGGAATGTTCTTCAAAATGTAGTTTATTGTCGTTTGTGCATTATGGAATATCAACTTTCGTTACTTCAATTTGATTTAAATCCGGTGTAAATGAAATAATATATATATATATATATATATATATATATATATATATATATATATATACATGTATATATGTATATATGTATATATATATATATATATATATATATATATATATATCTATATATCTATATATATATATATATATATATATATATATATATATATATATATATATATATATCACTCATGTTAAGGCGGTCTCCTAAATATCAAGTCTGTTTAGTACTTATAAAATATATCTACATAGTTTAAAAAAATGTTATTGGAACCACAAACATTGCAGCATTTCGAATCCCTGTCAGATTTTCACGGCGGACGGTCGGCAGCTGCGGACTATTGTCCGTTTTTGGAGGTAGGTGACACGCTTTGCAAACAGTATATCTTATGAAAATGCATTGTGTTTCATCTCTGTGTTTATTGCCAAGAGTGGTTGTCCATAAGATATATTTACAAAACTGTTTTTCTTCGTAGCGACAAGCATTTGGCGATAGCCATTATATTGTGCGTTGTCACGTCGCATACATAAAGGTTGTCTTTGAATATTTGCCTGCGTTTGATGTCACTCACCGGAATAACATGCCATCTTTAATCACCTATTTAGACAAAACTAGTTATTTAAAAGGCAAACAATCTATCTGATTGGCTCTTTTCGTAATGTCGATACAAATTTAACATACATATGGAACACAGTAATTAATAAATCAAACTATACATGTGCCTACGTAAATGCAACTGGTCTTAGCTGATCATGCGTTCAAAGACTGTCAAGCGAGATTGTTATACGTGTCACAATGGTTTTCAGGCGTACCGGAAAAAGGAGGTACCTGTTTACTGCAAGAACCCGTCGCTTCAGCCGGGTACGTACTGAAACATCAGATACATACACTTTGCATTTATGAATGACTGTGTTCACGGTGTGTTCGCGTAGGTATAAAACACACATTCAGTTACTAATGTGTTAAATGTACACGCACACAATACTGTAGTTGATGGATCCATCCCTTGATTAACTACACAGTGCGACGTCCTTGATTTTTCCAAAACGTTAACTCATGTGTGAAATTATCTGGCCTCAAGTGTGTTACCTTGCGACAACAAGGCCTCAAGTGTGTTACTTTGCGACAACAAGGCTTCAAGTGAGTTGCCTTGCAACAACAAGGCCTCAAGTGTGTTACTTTGCGACAACAAGGCCTCAAGTATGTTGCATTGCGACAACAAGGCTTCAAATGAGTTACCTTGCGACAACACGGCCTCAAGTGAGTTACCTTAACACAACAAGGCCACAAGTGAGTTACCTTAACACAACAAGACTTCAAGTGAGTTGCCTTGCAACAACAAGGCCTCAAGTGTGTTACTTTGCGACAACAAGGCCTCAAGTGTGTTGCATTGCGACAACAAGGCTTCAAATGAGTTACCTTACGACAACACGGCCTCAAGTGAGTTACCTTAACACAACAAGGCCTCAAGTGAGTTACCTTAACACAACAAGGTCTCAAGTGAGTTACCTTGCGACAACAAGGCATCAAGCGTGCTACCTTGCGACAACAAGGCCTCAAGTGTGTTACTTTGCGACAACACGGCCTCAAGTGAGTTACCTTAACTCAACAAGGCCTCAAGTTTGGTGCCTTAAGACAACAAGGCCTCAAGTTTGTAACTTTAAGACAACAAGGCCTCAAGTGTGTTACCTTAAGACAACAAGGCCTCAAGTGTGTTATCTTAAGACAACAAGGCGTCAAATATGACCCTGATTACAATACACCGATAGGTTCCCCCTGACTATTAGACAGCGTTAGGTTTCCCCTGACTACTAGACATCGATAGGTTCCCCTGACGTATATACAGCGATAGGTTCCCCCTGACTATTAGACAGCGTTAGGTTCCCCCTGACTACTAGACATCGATAGGTCCCCCTGACGTCTATACAGCGATAGGTTCCCCCTGACTATTAGACAGCGTTAGGTTCCCCCTGACTACTATACATCGATAGGTTCCCCCTGACGTCTATACAGCGATAGGTTCCCCCTGACGTCTATACAGCGATAGGTTCCCCCAGACCTTTAGACAGCGATAAGTTCCCCTGACTACTAGACATCGATAGGTTCCCCCTGCCGTCTATACAGCGATAGGTTCCTCCTGACTATTAGACAGCGCTAAGTTCCCCTGACTACTAGACATCGATAGGTTCCCCCTGACGTCTATACAGCGATAGGTTCCCCCTGACTATTAGACAGCGCTAAGTTCCCCCTGACTACTAGACATCGATAGGTTCCCCCTGACGTCTATACAGCGATAGGTTCCCACTGACTATTATACAGCGATAAGTTCCCCTGACTACTAGACATCGATAGGTTCCCCCTGACGTCTATACAGCGATAGGTTCCCCCTGACGTCTATTCAGCGATAGGTTCCCCCTGACGTCTATTCAGCGATAGGTTCCCCCTGACGTCTATACAGCGATAGGTTCCCCCTGACGTTTATACAGCGATAGATTCCCCCTGTCTATTAGACAGCGATAGGTTCCCCCTGACGACTAGACAGCGATAGGTTCCCCCTGACGTCTATACAGCGATATGTTCCCCCTGACGACTGGACAGCGATAGGTTCCCCCTGACGTCTATACAGCGATAGGTTCCCACTGACTACTATACAGCGATAGGTTCCCCCTGACTACTATACAGCGATAGGTTCCTCCTGACGACTAGTCAGCGATAGGTTCCCCCTGACTACTATACAGCGATAGGTTCCTCCTGACGACTAAACAGCGATAGGTTCCCCCTGACTACTATACAGCGATAGGTTCCTCCTGACGACTAAACAGCGATAGGTTCCCACTGACTACTATACAGCGATAGGTTCCTCCTGACGACTAGTCAGCGATAGGTTCCCCCTGACTACTATACAGCGATAGGTTCCTCCTGACGACTAAACAGCGATAGGTTCCAACTGACTACTATACAGCGATAGGTTCCTCCTGACGACTAAACAGCGATAGGTTCCCACTGACTACTATACAGCGATAGATTCCCCTGACTACTATACAGCGATAGGTTCCTCCTAACGACTAGTCAGCGATAGGTTCCCACTGACTATTATACAGCGATAGGTTCCTCCTGACGACTAAACAGCGATAGGTTCCAACTGACGACTAGACAGCGATATGTTCCCCCTGACGTCTATACAGCGATAGGTTCCCCCTGACGACTAGACATCGATAGGTTCCCCCTGACGTCTATCCAGTGAGAGGTTCCCCCTGACGACTAGACAGCGATAGGTTCCCCCTGACGGCTAGACAGGCAAGTCATGTAACGAACATATATATTGCGAAGTAAACGAAAGTAACACGATGAAACTATTGTCACTGTTGATAGCATTGCTTCGTTACAAGTAGAAGTACGTTATCAACATTGTACTTCGTCAAATGACGAGTACTTGACAAACAACTAAGGTACTGCAACGAAACATTTGCACGTTGTTACTTTCCACCATTGCGGGCACGGATATCAATGAAGCGGATCTGACTTTGAATGGTTCACAGCAATGTTTATCTTTCGGCGGAGACACTGGCGGACCCACAAAACCACGAGTGTTCTTCTAAAATATAATACGTCATCGTCTAGGTGTGTCACTGTGTGTCGTCCCAGGCCGGTCCCGGCTCAGTATCAAAGCACATTAGTATCGTAGTTGCTGCTATTACTATCACTATTATTTGTATTTTATCTGCAGCCGCTGGAGTCACCTTCACTGGCGAAACATACGGTTCACAATCGAAATGTGTGATCCAATGGGAGTCCGGATGGAGGATTCTTAATGTGACAGATTACACCGGTACCACAACTGCCATCTCAGGTGTGGCGAATCAGTCTCAACTTACCAATACGTCTTCTACCAACACGCTGTTAGCTCAGGGTCTTTTCAACGCGACGCGTAATCTGAGTCTTCCGATTTCTATGCCTCGTGTTGCTAGGAGCACTACTGGCGTAGACGGCGTAACCATACACGCCGGATGTTACAAAGTGAGTACCCGTACAGATATGCCCAGAGTTCACGTATGTTGCCAGATCATTAATTATGTGTTTGTCCATAGGCTGCAGTTTTCACTGTTTTACACTGTCATACTCAACAGTACCGATAGTATTCGTGCGCGCCTGAGCTGCCACGCGGGGTAATTGTGTCCCCCTATTATTGATATTATCGTACGTTTATACGCTGTTCGCTACTTATATTTTACAGTGTGTGTGATAGTGAAGGTATGTGGATTATGATGTTACAACTTGGAGGTGTTTGGCTGCTTGGATTTTAGTTTTTTTATGTCAAACTTCCCGTTTTATATTTGCCGCGCTGTCAGTGAACTAGAATCGTCGCCATGGTGATCCCTTACAAAAGTCACCAACTTCGCCAAATATGTCAGCGAGCCACGAAATCACTCATGCGTGTCTCCCGCCTGTATCTTCAGCATGTTGAAGCTAGGCGGTACTCGGAAGAAGAAGAAGGAAGTATACTGTAACCTGAAGCAATTGGACATTTGTTACGCAACACCAACACACAGAGGGACCATTGGTGGTCAGTGTCGCCTGCGTACGCCAGAACCAATTTCATCCATTGTGACAACGACGAGGAGCTCTGTTGTTAAACAAACTGGTGTAAACAATGCTAACTTGATTACACTGACTTTCACGGAATTGCGTAAATCGCGTAAATACCACTGCGCGAAGCTGCTCTGATCGATCTCGTACCAGTGCTGTGACGTGTGTGCTCCTCAATACTCGATCTGTCTGTAATAAGCCAGTAACAGTGATAGAACACATGATTGATCAAAAGGCTGACTTAATGTTTCTGACCGAAACCGAAACCGAAACTGCAAACCGTATAAGAGTGCTGTTCTCAACGAATTAACGCTGCCAGGTTACAGCTTCATTGGTGAGTGCCGTTCGTCGAAGCGTGGAGGATGTGTCGGATTGTTATACAAGTCGGCTTATACATTCTGCAACATTAAAACCAAACGACATGACACATTTGAACATTTAGACGTTAAATCAACGCAAACTTCGAGACCTGTGCGTGTTGTCATAATTTACAGCCCACCGACTACCCCCATCCAGTCGTTCCTTGACGAATTCGCAACGTTCGTAAACGAAATAGTTATTACACGGTAAGACATCCTCATTGTCGGTGACTTCAATCTTCACTGTGAACTAAATTATGCGCCTGGTGTAAAGGTACTGAATGACATTTTAGCAGAAAACAACTTAAAACATGTCACAGAACATACACATATGAAGGGACACATGTTAGATTTGGTGATAACACGCTCATCCAGTTCATTCGTGTCGTCAACTACAGCCTACCCGAGCAGCATATCAGACCACTACAGTGTCGTATTCCGTCTGTCGTCTGCTAGCCCAGTGTCTGCTCGTGCCGTGAAACAGCTGCGTGATTTTCGTAGAATTGATTTCGCTCGCCTCGAAACTGACCTTTCTTCGCGTCTTGCGTCTGTAGACACTTCTCTAGATGTGAATACCATGGTTGGGCAGTACGAGCATGCGGTTTTATCAACCATTGACTTGCATGACCCACTTACTGTGAGAATGAAAGCTTGCCGACGCAAAGAACCGTGGTACAATGACGACATCCATGAAGCCAGGGCCTTAAGACGTGCAAACGAGAAGAGATGGAGAACAACGAAACTCGAGGGGCATCGCCAGATTTTTGTTGAGCATCGAACAGCGGTCAACAACATGGTCAAGCGAGCGAAGCGTGCTCACTACGAGTCAATGTTGTCTTCACTAGACCAGCGAACATGTTTTCGTGTAGTTAACACTCCACCGGGATTAATTCTTCCACAATCCGGTAACACCGAAGCACTGTGCAATGACTTCGCAACCTACTTTGCAGAGAAAACACGAGGTATTAGAATGCAGATACGCACAATGCTGACCAATGACGAAGACTGTTCTGATTATGGTATCGATTCTGACAGCCAACGTTTGTCAAGCGAACTCGATCGACTGCTACCTACGAGTGAAGAAGAAATAAAGAACAGCATCAGACTGTGCTCTCCAAAGACATGCAGCCTGGACTCTTGCCCCACTGATCTGTTGAAGAAAACAGTAGGTGTACACGTTCCTTATCTGGTGGCAATAGTGAATAACAGCTTTAAGCAAGGACTCTTTCCGGTCACTTTGAGAACAGCAATAGTTAAACCGCTTCTGAAATCCGACACTCTCGACAAAGACCTGTTAAAGAACTACAGACCAGTGTCAAACATAGCATTCGTCGGCTAAGTCTTGGAGAAAGTCGCAGTTCGTCGTTTGCTTGATCATCTCACTTTGAATGGGCTGCATGAAGAATACCAATCAGCATATAAGATGCTTCACAGTACAGAAACTGCTCTACTGCGTGTTCAGCATGACATTGCTAGTGAACTCGACAAGAATCATGCAATGTTGTTTGTCATGCTGGACTTATCAAGCGCATTTGACGCGATTGACCATGAACATTTGCTGACACTTTTGCACGATGAGTACGGAGTGCGTGAAACGGCGTTATCATGGTTCCGGACGTACTTGGAAGGCCGCACCCACTGTGTCCAGATAGACTCAAAAACATCCGCGACTATTCCGCTACAGAGGGGTGTGCCACAGGGCTCGGTCCTTGGGCCTGTCATGTTCACTCTTTACACCAGACCAATGCAGCGGATATTTAAAAGACAGGGCATAAAATATCATAAATATGCCGACGACATTCAATTATATGCGTCGTACAATCCCGCTAAACCAGGCGACCAAGTGGAAACTGTGAGGCGACTCACAGACTGTATTGGGGAAGTCAGGCGATGTATGGCGGTGCGCATGCTGAAATTAAACGATGAAAAACTAAGATGATGAACTTTACTTCAAAACATCATCTGAAGGTGTACGGAGGTTGCTCCTTGACAATTGGCGATGATACGGTTTCACCATCACACCGTATAAGGAATCTGGGAGTGCACATGGATCAACATCTGACGATGACAGATCATGTGACTGCTGTGTGCGCCGCATGTAACTACCATCTGTATAGACTGTCATCAATACGGCTCTACCTAACAACAGAAGCCGCGAAAAGTGCAGTCAATGCACTCGTCACCTCTCGACTCGACTACTGCAACTCACTGTTGCATAACATCCCGTTATCTCAGACAGCTCGGCTACAGCGTGTCCAGAACAATGCAGCCACGCTAATAACACGCACCAATAAAGATGACCACATCACACCAGTGTTGAAGGAGCTGCATTGGCTGCCATTTGAGAGCCGAATCGCCTTCAAAATGTTGGCAATCACTTTTAAATGCATGAATGGTTTGGCGCCGTCTTATCTGGCAGAACTTGTTAAACCACGAAAGCGTGACGGACGCCTATGCCAGAACTATGGGCCAACACTGCACCAAGGCATGACAAAGAAGTGTGTTGGTGATTCGGCACTTGGCGCAGCAGCACCTCGACTGTGGAATGAACTACCTGTGAACATTCGAGCATCCGGGAGATTACCTATGTTTAAAAAGTATTTAAAGACATATCTTTTTATTAGACATTTCAATTAATTTTAATTGTTTTGAAATGACGGACATTGCATTATAATTTCTTTTTAGTGTAATAATATTTTAATTAGTGTTTATGTTTTAGATTAATTTATAGATTTATATGTATGTTTACGTACAGAGTTTTAGAAAGGGATTTAATTTTATATTAATATATATATAATTTGCATACCATGTT
>OZ024861.1:44054012-44104012 GCA_964017155.1 Oasisia sp. SBJ-2009 | reverse complement strand
AATTGCGTTTTATCTCGCTCCCAGATCTCGCTCAATATGGGACATCTCGACGATTTAGTGCCATTTTTCTAAGAAAAACTACTACCTGAACAATATCTGACAAATATCACAAGAGACAAGTTGCACAAATATTTGTTCCAGGACATGCTATGTCGCAGTCGTAATGTAAAATATTCATATATTTAACTATTGTCAACATTTCTAGCAAACGACAAAGTTTGGCGCGTGTCTTGCACATTGCTTTGGTTGTAACATAGGCAAACCGCGATGTCATCAGTTATCATGGAAGAAGTTTTATCTGCTATTGATGTTCCTTTTTCAGTGGTCATAGAAAAACTCATAAAAACGAGTATAATTCGTTTTATGGTTTCGTAATAATAAACACAACGTAAGCAAAATAAATTGCTTCAGTCCGTGTGAGGGCGCCGTCAATATGCAACATGGCGCGGTTCCGAAGTGAACCAGCTAAGGGCAACGCTAGCTCTGTTACAAACATGCTAGGAATGACTATCTAGATCGTTGCTGGCATTTTGCTTGTGATTCGCCTCACTGACGTCACAATGCCACGTGATCATCTAGCTCGCGTAATGTCTACCTTCAACGGGAATTGCAAAACAGACGTGATAAGATTTGATTTAAACGATAAAGAAATGTTTGTGTTTTATGTTACCAGTTGTTAATGTAAAGTCATTCTTTGTGTACACAGGGAAAATATATTTTACTTCTGAATTGTTTAGAGTTCCCTTATATTGTTTTAACGTAAAATTGTTCGCAACCAACAACAACATCAAAACAATATAATTATTTGCATAAAACAACAAAACAATTGGACGATTTCATAATAAGATTTCATATTTTGGTTTTCACGTGCTTCAGAAATAGGTAGAACGAAAGCTATGGGGTGAAGTTGATTCCGTGACTTGGCAAAGTTGCATGTGGGAGAGGTTGGGATATAAGAATTAAAGCATAGATAGGTTGAAATATGTGTTTTGATCAGCTGTTACGTTGCTATGTTGATGCTATTTCACTATTTCACTGCAGAGCTTGCCTCGTGCGCGCACGTCAACTGCAAACACGATGGCGTATGTCATGACACCATGGATGGTATCATGTGCGATTGTATTAATGGGTTCACAGGCGAATTTTGCGAAATATATCCGCATGTAGACGCACCAGGTAAATAACAAACAAGTGGATTACAGTGTAGTTGTCCTCTGCTGTACTTGCAGAGAACAATAAATGATTGGAATCATTTAAGTCATGATTGTGTAAATGCCAGCAGTGTAAATATATTTAAAAATAAAATTGACAATTATCTGGCAAGGCCGGGCTATACCTAGGTTGAACACTTAAATGTTTTAGAATTGTTTTAATACTGATTATATTATTTATTCAGATATTTATTTTAATTAATTTATTATTATAACAAATTGTTTTATTTTAGGACATTTTATGTATTTATTTATTTTACTTGTATATTTTTAGAGACAACGTATACGTTTTATTTTATTTTATGTATTTTCTAGAGACAACGTATTTTAATTAGTAGCATCGTAGTGCATTTTATAATATTGTATATTTATAATTTTAAGTGAACACTCGATAGCTCCTAGCACGGTCCTTCCCCAGCACGGTTCCAGAGATGCATTATGAAGTAGTGTCCTATGTGATACTAGAGCAGCGTTTGTACATTTAAAAATCTTCCTTTAAGTAAATGGCTAGTAGAAGTTGGCAAAATATTGACCAACTCGGACATTTATGTGAAATGCCAATTTTATTTTAACATGTTAATTAGTTTTTTTACTACTACAATAAAACAACCAAAACAACCCTGGGAACCTATATTTGTTTCAAGAACAATGCACGTATCATTTATATTGAATGTACTACCCTTTTGTTACATTGTCTTTCTATTGACTATCTTTATATAAATGTCAGGCCATTGAATATGTGGTATGGAAAACCAAGATACGATTCGGACATATACGTTTACGATCTAAAGTAGTCATGGCCTGCAGCTTACCTTTCGATGTCTACTGATAACAGAAGATCACTGATATGACAGTACAATCGGGTTTAAGATCCACACAAGCATGTTACATTCGCTGTATCCTTCGAGCATCAACATCGTGATTGCGTTTGAAGAACTAGGCGGGTTACGTAACAACTATCAGTGACGACAGAGACATATCACCAAGTCCATGTGCGCGAATTAAAACATATTAATTATTCATGTGAAATAACAGCTATACTACATACTACAATAGTAATGTATTACGTAGCGTAGGACCATTGTTGTTGTTGTTGTTCTTGTCTGTCATATATATGTCTGTGTGTGTGTGTGTGTGTGTGTGTGTGTGTGTGTGTGTGTGTGTGTGTGTGTGTGTGTGTTTGTGTGTGTGTTGCAAACATGTTAGAAAAGTTTACAAAAATGTTGTATACGTTGTTAGCGTATTTTGTTGCATGCTGCAATGCAGTTGTAACACGCTGTAGTCGCAGTCATCCAGGACTACTGATGTAGTGGTCGGATACGGTCTCTGAACTTGTCGAATTATTTGCGCAATGCTCATCTAGATCGCCACTGTGTTGGCGATTGGCACACAAAGTAATTAAGGTAGCCCTTGATATTTTGTTCTGTCTCCATAGCAATTTGCGGCGAAATTGCCGTAGGGACGGTTGCCCCCCTCACCACTGTTGCTACGGCGCACGCAGGTCACACATTTCGAGGTAATCTAATCCGAGGTTTTCGCTAGATGCTGCAATATATCTCTGATAAATAGCAGGGTAATGTGTAGCGTACCACGCCTAGGGTTTGACCGCTGGAGCCTTCCATTCAATATATATGCCCACGTGTTATGTGTAAGAAAGTTCGTGGTCATCCCGTAGGTTTGCAGCGCCAAACTACAAGCATAAGATATATTGCTTTTGAATTCATACCCCCCGCCCCGTGGGTTTGCCTTAAAGGGAACAAAAAGAGAAAAGTTACATGCTATGCACGTCAAATAATAGAATCCAAACATTTCGAACGGTAATCACATTTTTATTGTCACAAGTTTATGAATCAAAATAGTCGTCTGTCGAACTTCATGAGATGCGCCATTGTTGATAGTCTGTGACGTAACGATTGCTCTTTGCACATCTATCATGCTGGCACTTTCCGAGTGGTCAATCTGAACAAAGAAACTGCGTAGCTACGAAAGGCAGTAAAAAACCGATTTAACGAGTGATGTCAATGTACTATATTAGGCCGACCATATATTAACTATTAACTAACCCATCAGTAGTGGCAGCAAAACTATAAAAAAAAAAACATTTAAATCACCTGGACCTGATGGCATTCACCCCAGGGTCTTAAATGAATTAGCAGACTGCATCATTATTCCACTACCAACTATTTTTAACACATCTCTAACAACAGGCAAACTACCCAAAAAATAGAAACAGGCAAACATATCTCCAATCCATAAGAAAGGAAGTAAAACATTACCATAAAAATACCGACCTGTCAGTATAACAAGTGTAGTGGGTAAGATAAAGGAAGAAATAATTAGAGACACCATCACTGTACATATGAAAGAAAATGAGCTATTGAGTAAATATCAGTTTGGCTTTGTAAAGGGCCGTTCAACAGTACTTAAGCTATTAAAGGTATTAGACACATGGACAGAAACGCTGGGCAATGGAGGCTGTATTGATGTAATATATTGTGATTTTATGAAAGCATTTGACAAGGTTCCACATGCAAAACTGATTAAAAAAATCCAGAGCTATGGAATAAATGGTAACATAATTAACTGGATCATAGATCTACTTGCACATAGAAAACAAAGAATACGAATTAACAACATATTTTCTAACTGGAAGGAAGTGATCAGTGGTATACCACAAGGATCCGTGATCGGCACTCTTCTTTTTGTTATCTTCATAAATGATCTACCTGATGTTATAACAAAAATCTCATATTTTCTTATTTGCAGATGATATGAAACGTTTTAACCCTATTTATAATGAAGAGAGCTGCAACAACCTACAAAATGATCTCACTTCAGCGGAGAAATGGTCAGAAACATCACTATTGAAATTTCATCCTGATAAATGTTGTAACATGCGAATTGGACGTTCCTCCATAAGAAATGATGGATATCTAATTTTTTCCGCCGACGACTACTCCAGCTACCGACCTATCTCTAACCTTCCTTATGCATCAAAATTACTCGAACGTCACGTCTCCGCCCAACTGCGTCTACATCTGCAAAGCAACGACCTCGAAGATCCATTTCAGAGTGCCTACCGCCGGGCACACAGTGTCGAAACCGCAATTGTGTGCAGTCAGGACGACATTTTGCGATCTCTGGATATGCATAAGCACGTAGTACTTGTACTGCTGGACCTCAGCGCTGCGTTTGACACTATCGACCATGACATACTGTTAATATATCTACATCGAATCGGGGTACGAGGCGACGCACTCTGCTGGCTCGCATCGTATCTCACCGACCGCACACAATGCGTCAGTGTCGACGGTCACTCGTCTCACAGAACCCGACTGCGACACGGAGTTCCACGGGGCAGTGTGTTGGGCCCTCTACTTTTCACTGTTTACTGCGCTGGCCTGTCATATATCTTCGAAACGCATGGTGTTCGTTACCATGTGTACGCTGACGACACACAACTCTATGTTGACTTTCCACCTAACGATTCGGCGTCTGCAGCCGACCAGATATCCCGGTGTGTCATCGACATGAAAGCATGGCATCATCATGTCACACCTAACAGTGGATATAGTACAGTTGCTGCTAACAAACTACTCTCTCTTGTAGAGGAACATGGACTAATCCAACATGTCAATGAACCCACACGTAAACAAGGAAATGCCAACAATATCCTAGATCTTGTCTTCACAAACAGACCTGGGTTAATAAAGAAACTAAACGTAGTAGACGGCATATCAGACCACAGCACAGTTATCATTGATGTAAATATCTCACCCAAGCGCAAACATCGCCCAAAACGTAAAATTTTCATCAGAAATAAAGCTGACCACCCTAACATCGAGAAATCTCTCGATGACTTCACGCATGAATACTTCTCTCTAAACCAAAACATGACAGTAAATGACAAATGGAACCTTGTTTCAACAAAAATCATCAACATTATGAACCAATATGTACCATGCCGCCTTACAACTTCCAGATTCAACCTTCCCTGGTTCAGTAAAGACCTGAATAAAATGTGCAAAAGAAAGAAACGATTATATAAGAAAGCAAAAAGATCCAGAAATCCAGAAGACTGGCAAGAGTTCTGTAACCTCAGGAAAGACATGCACAAACACCTTCGTTCTGCTAGATTGTCCTACATAAATTAATTCCTAACAACTGCAATAACCGACAAACCGAAAGCATTCTGGAGTTTCATTTCCAAACTTAGACAAGATAACCAGGGTATTGGGGACCTCAACATTGCGGGAGACATAATTAGCGATGACAAACAAAAAGCAGAAGCCTTAGGAAACCAGTTTAAAAGTGTCTTCACACATGAAGGAAATTCCGAGTTACCAAATCTGAACGACAGCCCACATGGAAAAATACCCAAAATAACAATTTCACTTAAAGGAGTACATGACCAACTATCCAAAATTAACACCTCTAAATCGCAAGGACCAGATGGCATTCCACCATGGTTTCTAAATAGATATGCCTCCCACCTAACGCCAATAATACATGATATTTTCCAATCATCAGTTGACTCTGATCAAGTCCCCAATGCCTGGAAAGAAGCAAACATAACTGCAATTTTCAAGAAAGGAAGCAGGGCAGAAACTTCAAACTACAGACCAATATCCTTAACACCTGTGATTTCTAAACTTCTTGAACACATAATTCATAGCCACATCATGAAACACCTTGAACAACATCACATCCTAACTGACCACCAACATGGGTTTCGTGCAAAAAGATCAACAGAAACTCAACTAATTCAAACTATCCATGACATAAGCAAATCCCTTGATGAAAAGAAAACTGTAGACATGGCCATTCTAGACTTCACTAAAGCATTCGATAAAGTTCCACATAAAAGACTAATTCACAAACTAAAATACTATGGCATCACAGGCCCAATATCATCATGGATAGAAAGCTTCCTTACAGAAAGAACCCAACAAGTTGTAATTAATGGATCAGCATCCACACCCATTCAAGTCACCTCAGGAGTACCACAGGGAACGGTACTGGGGCCCCTCTTTTTCCTACTATACATAAATGACCTACCCAATAACCTCACTTCAAATGTTCGCCTTTTTGCAGATGACTGCCTACTATATCTACCAGTTAAATCCGACAATGACACTTCTCTCCTCCAAAATGATCTACTCAAACTCGAGGAATGGCAAAACACTTGGTTTATGAAATTCAATCCCACCAAATGCTTCACAATGACATTAGCTTCAAGAAAACCGACACCAAATCACTACACCTTCTGTGGCCAACAACTTAAATCTGTTCAATCTCACTGTTATCTTGGAGTACAAATATCAAATACTTTAAATTGGACAACACAATGCAACTCAGTCGCTAAGAAAGCACAACAGACACTTGGAGTCATAAGGAGAAATCTAAATAAATGCCCAACCCACATTAAATCTATAGCTTACACAACCCTTGTCCGACCAATACTTGAATATGCGTCAGCATCATGGGATCCACATTGCCTAAAACATATTAAAACCTTAGAAAAAATCCAAAGACAAGCTGCCAGATTTTGCACACAAAACTATTCTAGAGAGCCAGGAACAGTAACCCAACTTCTCAAAGACCTCCAATGGGACACCCTTCAAACAAGACGAAAAATTAAAAGACTTAGCATTATATACAAGATGGAACATAACCTTATAGATATCCCGCTATATCACTATATCCAACACAACACTAGATCCTCACGTAAACATGACAGTCAGTTCTTGCAAATTAGACACTCTGTAAACATATTTGGAAACAGCTTCTTCCCAACCACAATTAAAGAATGGAATTCTCTGCCCCCAAACACTGTCTCAAGTAAATCACTAAACTCATTTCAAAAAAATGTAATCCAACATTTTAACAACTAATCCAAACGACCCACCATGCGCACTGGCGTGATGTGTCCGCAGGACATTTTGCCAGTAAACATACAGATACAGATACAGACGACTTCCATCCATGATCCGGCCTGTTTACAGTTACGAAGCCATTCACTGCTTCAGGTCTGGTCTCTCCAACGGGGAGTGAAACTATGATAGCTCTTTTTTATTTGTATTGTTACAGCCATGCGCCGAACAGTATAACATAATGTATCACGCAAATCAACAAACACAGACTGACTGCATATATCTTAAAAAATTGTGTTTCCTAATGCTATGGTGAACTTGAAAGCACCGGATACGTCATCGGACATGTGACTTCTGCTCCGCTGATTGGTCAGGCCGGACGCATCAGCGCGTTGATGGAAGCCTGCGTGTGGCGGCTGGTTTCAGTAACGTTTTCCACTTTGAAATTATGTTACCAGTAAGCCACTGACGTTAGAAATGTGATTACCGTTCGAAATGGTTGGTTTGTATTAACTCTTTCACGTGCATAGCATGTCACTTTTACATTTTTGGTGCCCAGCAAGCAGGTGGCGAGAGAACAGCTGGAAGTTAAATATTACTCTTATCATCGGCCAAGTGTCAACATCACGGCATTAAATATCAAATATACATTATTTAGATATATGTTGCCATGATTGTTATCAAGTAATGGCAGCAAGCACATAGATACATATGTTGACTGGTTTTTGTTGTTGATGTACAGTTTTGGTTAGCATTCTAAATGAAATTCTTAGCATTACATCTATCATTTCAGGTAGTAGAGAGTTCTTGCTAGCTCGCTTTGGAATTTTCCTGTTGCCTACAATGTCAATGACCTTCGGAATCAGCGTGTTCGTTTTGGTGCACAGGTATGCATTACCTTTACTCAACCCCATCGACTATCACGAATTCAATACATTCAAAGACAAGAACATTTCTTAGTTCTACTTCACTTCACATATTTCAAGCAGACATCTGACTTGCTTCTACGTCCACTATAGTATGAAGTTATTAAGCGTAGCCCTCTTAGTGCATTTCTCTTCGTGTTCTCGTGACTGGAAACAAGTAACAGCTTTTTGTAATTTTATCGACATTGACAACAACGGTGAAACACATACTTTCGGTTTTAATCTACAGGTTGTATTTATTTGAACTGACATGTGATCTGAGATGATTTGTGATTCGAGTGGAGATTTGTTTTATCTAACGTTAATTTCATTTACTTATAAAACATACACTCAATTATATGTCAAAATTATAAGGCTGTTTACGTATTTATATCCGGTTGTGTCGCCTATAAATTTATATTATGGTGCGACATTCCTCATATGGGACAATACAGTTTTGTCATTGGTATTGCATTTTTCCTGCGCAGATATCGCATTGCTAAATATCGGCAAGAAATGAAAGCTGAGCTAGGAGCAGACTTAGGCGCAAACACCATAGTAAGGTCCAAGTCACTTTCAAAGGCTAGTTCAAGACAGACGGACATTGAGCGCAAATCAGAAGGAGTGTCGACGTAAGTAAAGTAAAGCAAAGCAAAGCAAAGCAAAGCTAAGCTAAGCTAAGCAAAGCAAAGCAAAGCAAAGCAAAGCAAAGCAAAGCAAAGCAAAGCAAAGCAAAGCAAAGCAAAGCAAAGCAAAGCAAAGCAAAGCAAAGCAAAGCAAAGCAAAGCTAAGCTAAGCTAAGCTAAGCTAAGCTCAATTAAGTAAAGAAAGTTCTTATATAGCGCAGTATCCAGTCCGCAGGACCGTTCAAAGCGCTTTACACTTTACTTCCCTGACAGACCTGTTCACTCAGACACCATCTCGGCTTCTCTGGGAAGCATCCAGCCATATGCTACAGTTAATGCGCGAAGGCTGCTCGTACATATATCCACCACTGTCTATAGCCAGGTACTCATTTATTCAGCTGAGTGAACTGGAGCAATGTAGAGTGAAAAAACGTGCCCAGGATTTTAATACCGCAGCCAGGAATCGAACCCGGGTTCTCGTAGTCGAGAGTCCGAAGCTCTACCCCTGAGCCATTGCGCTCTACAAGACGTAAAAAAACAACTCAACCTTGAAACATTGCAGTAGATTTACTATACATAATAGTTTACGATAATTAATGATTGGTCTATGGAGTCCTGCACTAAAATATTAAAAGATTGCTGACGTACCATAGAAATGATGTAAAATAGTTAACTAACTGGTGTTATAAGCCGTAGTAAATAAAACAATAGAGATATATAAGTTTGTGAAAAGAATAGTGATAAATAAGAAACAAATCCGATAAGAATGGCCAATACCTAACAGAGAGAACTAACAACTGTGGTTCCACAACCAATTAATTAGTACCAACGAAGCAAACATTTATCTCACATAAATAATACATGATGCAAATTATACACCATCACCATTCGTCATTGTGCAGTCCCAGTGACTCTTGGACAGGGAAACGCTTCAGTATGGTGTTTGTAGAACTGCCTGTATCGCACTATCCTCTGCCTCTCCAGTAATCATCTAGTACCTGTCTCCGTAGTGTCGCAAACGATAAATAATACAAACAAATAAAACAATTATATACATGTCTCACGTAATAATTCACATTATAATGTCGGTTTCAATCTGTTCTGTCTAGCGCGTCTTCAGCGGATATGGACTAAAGAGATCGAAAATATGTCGCCAAGACCGTGTGATAGGGCCGAACAGGCACGAACAAACACATATGAACAGACGGCTAAGCAAATACACAAGTACCGAGCGAACCATCAACACGAGTGAACCACGGTATGTCACAAGTCTCGTCACCGAGTCACGAAAGACGGATGTGAGCGTCAACTTCAGGGGCAATGACATTAGCCAAGGGTTGCTCCTGAAGTACAGCTGCGTTTCACGTTTCATATACTACTACTAGCTACCAGCTGGACGCGATACTTATCGGTTACATATGTGGAAGTGTACGGATTTCTAAGAATAAACCGTATTCCCGGTGGCCGGTGCAACATTGTTAATTCACCGTAGTCGCCGTCGTTGTCGTCATTTTTGTTACTATTATTCGAGTTATCCCCGCAGCGGTCCATCATTTAGAAGACATACTATTTTGAGTGAGTCGCCAAGAGTGTTCAATGTAACGTATCGGTCCACAATTTAGAAGGCATAATATTTGGAGTGAGTCGCCAAGAGTGTTCAGTTTTACGTATCGGTCCACAATTTAGAAGGCATATTATTTTGAGTGAGTCACCAAGAGTATTCAGTGTTACGTATCGGTCCACAATTTAGGAGGCATACTATTTTGAGTGAGTCGCCAAGAGTGTTCAGTTTTACGTATCGGTCCACAATTTAGAAGGCATATTATTTTGAGTGAGTCACCAAGAGTATTCAGTGTTACGTATCGGTCCACAATTTAGGAGGCATACTATTTTGAGTGAGTCGCCAAGAGTATTCAGTGTTACGTATCGGTCCACAATTTAGAAAGCAGTCTATTTTGAGTGAATCGCCAAGAGTGTTCAGTGTTGTGTATCGGTCCACAATTTAGAAGGCATACTATTTGGAGTGAGTCGCCAAGAGTATTCAGTGTAACGTATCGGTCCACAATTTAGGAGGCATACTATTTTGAGTGAGTCGCCAAGAGTATTCAGTGTTACGTATCGGTCCACAATTTAGAAGGCATACTATTTTGAGTGAGTCGCCAAGAGTGTTCAGTGTTACGTGTCGGTCCACAATTTAGAAAGCATACTATTTGGAGTGAGTCGCCAAGAGTATTCAGTGTAACGTATCGTTCCACAATTTAGAAAGCATGCTATATATATATATATATATATATATATATATATATATATATATATATATATATATATATATATATGTAACATTATATGTAAAAGATGGTCGAACATAGGGGGGTTTATGAGTATAAGCACAATACACAATAGGATGATCATACCGCTTCTACAAAGCATGCCGTGTGTGCACGCAAGCATGCTATTAGTACCTGCTACAGAATACAGCATGTATATTGCACATACGTTGTCGTGATGATCTTATATTGTAATATCATGCAAGTGTAGGGATTTTTCTCTGTTGAATCGCTTCGAGCCGGAATACCAATCCGAGGCGTTTCGTGCGCAAATGAAGGCAAGACAGCGCCGGCGCGGCGAACCCCTGGCGGAACTAGCGCAAGATATCAAACGACTTGTGCGAAAGGCTTATCCTGAGGCCAGCGTTGATGTGAAAGAGGCGCTTGCCTGCGACGCTTTCACAGATGCCGTGGGAGACTCTGACATGGAGTGGAACATATTCCAAGGAAAACCGAAGGGGGTGGATGACGCATTACGACTGGCGCTTGAATATGAAGCGTTTCAAATGGGCCGATCTCGGAGAGCCGGCCCAAGGTATGCTTTGCGGTCCATCAGCCACACTAAGACTGAAGGCGGTAATGTCGACAGTCAAGACGTTGCAACGCTATTGCAACGTATGGCTGAAAGATTATCTTTGGTGGAAACCAAGATAGATCGCCCACAAATGTCGGGAGAGAATGACCGTCGTGCGGAGTGGCATAACTGGAGGAAATGCTACAGTTGCGGTGATTCTGGACACTGGCAACACAGTTTGAAATGTCACAACAGTAAAAGGATCATGGTGGGGAGACCTGAGAAAGGTTTCTTCAATGGATAGCTGGATCTGTTGAAGAGATGTTATATCTGATATAATGTCAAGTTACTATTATAGGTGTTTGCTTAGTTATATTTTCATGGAATTAGGGTATACAGTATAGAATGTTTGGCGGATTCTGGATTTGATGTATGATCATATAGAAATAACGGCTTGATTCGCTGTCTGTGACAGACAGCGCTAACCACATATTATCATCAGGATATGTCACACCCAACTTAGAATGATAGTCGGCAATGGTATGTTTTATTGCCTAAGAGAGATTCACAAAACGCGAGGTCTGCTATAAGCAGAGCCGGACCTGACAAATATTTCGGTGTAATCGTTCATATGGTTTGTGAAATAGTCACAAAACGCGAGGTCTGCCCCGTGCAGAACCGGACATGACAAATGTCACGGTGTAATCGTTCATATGGTTTGTGAGCTAGTCACAAAGCGCGAGGTCTACAGTTTGTAGAACCGAACATCACAAAACACGAGGTCTGTGACAAGCAGAACCGAACATGACAAATGTTACGGTGTAATCGTGTCTACACTATGTCGTTGTAACCATTTATTTTCAACACATGAAAGTTTGGTTTCAAAGATTGTTTAAAAATAAGTGATTGTTTTCGTTCAAGCACTTTCCAACAAAAAGTTCCTGCACATATCTGCCCAGTCAAAGTGGACGGAATCACTTGCTGACATGGACAGCTATATTTATTTTATCATCATCATCATCACCATCCTCATTGCTATGACGCCATATACAGCTTTCAACTTTCTGCGTTTTATGTCATCATCACTTCGAATTGTTCATCTTCTCATCTTGATTTTTGCCAGCTAGGTCTTGAAGCATAGTTCATGCATTTATTTCAATTATAGAGAGTAGTCTTGGTCAAACAGGAGTAATTTGACCAGCCAGCCAGTGAACTGGTCATTGTGGCTGTTTCAGGCAGTGAAACCATCTGGTTAGATTATGTCAACACACAGCATGGCTGCAGTTTAGGAGTCAATGACTGGCCCAGTGGTGTAATGAGAGGAGTTAACGAGTATCAACATAGTTCTGTTCAGGGCAGCTTCTGGCTTAATATATATTTAATTGGCACAGGGTGTGTTCTGCTAAACAGAATAGGATGAAGTTGATTAGAGTCAGTTTTCATGTGTTAGCTCTTGCTGGTCATATATATAGATATCTTGGAAGATTATACTGTATGTTACATACACAGAGAAACTATACTAGAAGAGTTAGTAGTGCATAGGCTTGAGAACAGTATCTCAGCCGTAGTTGGCCACAAGGAATCTGTATCACAGGGCAGCTTCAAGTCCCTAAGGTACAGACGCTGTCTGATGGCAGAGATAGCGATTACCCTGGTCAGGCCAGGGGACCTTAATTGGCACATTCTGTGTCTGAGGGCAAGGATATGATGAAGTTTTATCTTTGTTGGTGTGACAATGGTTGTCCGTTATTCTCCTGGTACATGTCAGTGCTGTGACATGTCAAGCAATGGCGAACGATGTATGACCACGACGGTCATAAGACACTAATTATGGCAAACACCATAACAGTGCTGCGTACGAGATACGTACACACAAAAACGCAGGAACCAGAATTCATTCTGGTCACAACCTGCAGCGTTATCTTCACAGAAGATGGAAGATGGAAGAAGACGCAGGCGAGATTGAGCTGAGCGTCCACTACTAGCGGTGAACTGACGTGCGTCTACCGTGCGTCCATGAAGTGGGTTACGAAGGAGGATACCATCGGCTCAACAGATGCGACTGACGATCGCGTGATGGAAGCCAAATCAACCGGACATGAACATTTCAAATCAACCGGAAGTGAACATTTGAGTAAAAATTGTATGCTTTCTTTTTCAGCTTTGTATTGATTATTATAATGTTGCATGCATTTTACCTGTTATAATTTCGGGACAAAATTTTAGTGGGGCGGGGGTAATGTATGGATTTTTCATCGCGAAGTACTATAATTATATATAGATATATCTATCACTATTTAGGGCTACTAAAGCCATGCATATATGCAAATACGTACATAATCACAAGGAGGGTGTTTACCCGGTTAAGAGACTATAACCAGTATGGAAGGTTTCCTATGCAATTTATATGGTAATTTTAGGGCCATCTGGCCGAGGCAGAGGACCAACCCTGGTATTTTGGGACGCTACCAGGGGAGGGACAGTTCACTAGCACTGGTCTATTTCCAAATTTCTAGGTCCATCTGGTTTATGAAGATGCTCCACTTTATTGTTGTTGGGGGAAACCACAGGGTGCAGAGTCCGCTGGCACCCTGCCAAGATTTCTAGGGCACTATAGCGCTGGACAAAGTGTTAGATAAGCAGTCTCGCGTCTGTCCTAAGGCTACAGTTTAGACTGTATAAATAGGGGGGATTTTAATTACTTTGGGCAGACTTCTGGGGCCTATTACTGGGAACACCTACGCTGTTTACCCCGGGACGCGCCGCTCCAGAGGGCCCTGCGACATGCTTGCCGTCAAGGCACATACTGTGTGTTATTGACGGGCTATACTGTGTGTTATTGACGGGCTATACTGTGTGTTATTGACGGGCAGAACATTGGGGCATATTGTCGGGGAAACCACTGGAGTTATCCCGAGATACGCCGCTCCAAATCGCCCTGTGACCAGCCACGGTCACAGTATTACACCATACGTAGACATACGTTGTGCCGCACCAGGCACACCGTTATCCAGTTGAGGAAACACACCTAGTGGGTGAGTCTTTTGACCGATCAACTGACTGATCGCGTGTCAAACACGCTGTCAGTACCGTCACCTTTGTATTGTGTTTGTATTGGTTTAGTTAGTGAAGTATTTTAGTGAATGTCTTAGATTTGTACTGTTAGGATGTCGATGTAATAAACTGTAGAAACCATATATATATATATATATATATATATATATATATATATATATATATATATCGTTTGTGTTAGACTGAGTGAGTGAACGTGTGCCCGAGTCCGCCACTAGACGCCTCCGTGCCGACCGCTCGCGCCAAACGATACGATTAGTGGCGGGGTTAATCCCGCAAACGCTACACAAGGACAAAAACTGCCGAAGACACATACGCACGCACGCACGCACGCACGCACGCACGCACACACACGCATATATATATATATATATATATATATATATATATATATATATATATATATATATATATTATATATATATATATATATATTATATATATATATATATATATATATATAATATATATATATATGTGTGTGTGTGTGCCTACATGCCTGCGTGCGTGCGTGCGTATGTGTCTTCGGCAGTTTTTGTCCTTGTATGATATTACAATATAAGATCATCACGACAACGTATGTGCAATATACATGCTGTATTCTGTAGCAGGTACTAATAGCATGCTTGCGTGCACACACGGCATGCTTTGTAGAAGCGGTATGATCACCCTTTGTGCCGATTCTAACCACATTGTGCTTATACACAAACCCCCCTATGTTCGACCATCTTTTACATACAACTGCTCCACAGTACTCTACTCCGACTGGATAATTGCCTCGATGTTTGGCATCATAAACACGCACTGTTAGTGTTACTACAGTGTTTCAATAGGGTTTAAACGAACAGCCACTTCTCATGTCAGTGTCACATTCTCGTTGTTTACTCTGGGCCACCAGACAGTGACACCTGATGGCGCGCAATGGTCGTTGTCAAGCATCTCCGAGGATGTATTTCTGCATTTCATCTTTAAGTATGTAATATACAACAATACCACGGGTGTAGAAACAGAATAATTATGCTGTTTTTAACCTTATATCAGACAAATAATAACTGAATAAAGTGAAGCCTTTAACACTGCTGGTTTATCACTTAGCAAAATCGGATGCAGACAAGTGGACAAAAAGAGCCGAAGCCAACAACGTCAATGAAGCAAGAGTCTGTGAAAACCACAAATGAGACGAGTCAGTGTATGAATGGTCCTTACGTTATACATTAACATGGGCTGTTAAATAAAAAACCGATTTTACGCGCATAGTGTGCGTGCGTGTGTGTGCGTGTGTACGTGGATCATACATCGTGTGTTGATGAGCTTGCATTATGGGTGCAATTATCTGGTGAAGTAGGGTATATCTTGCCATAAACGCCAGATAGTCGCACTGCGTTTCCCCATTATCTAAACATCACCAAGTATTCATCTCCTATTCAACAAGACTTGTGGGAACAACGTTGCCTTATATTATGCATGTGTGATGTGTTTCAGACGCCATTCAGTAATTTAAGTAGACTCTCACATGCATGTACGGATCGGCGCCACACCCACTTAATGAAAGGTGCTCTGTTGGAATTTTGGTTAATTGTATGTGTGTCAATACAGGCTTCGCGCACTCATACCAGGCGCTGTACACAAAGCATTGCTTGTGTTTTATTGTCGTCACAACACGTCGCGTGGTATCGCACAAAGCTAAACTCCAGAATTGTGATTGCTGTACTGATGTAAATTTAAAATGTTCAGCAAAGGCACATACTGTGTGTTATTTTCAGCAAAATTGTACTAAACGTTATTAGGCCGAGCACCGCTAATGACGATTGCCACTTTATAATTGATAAATGTTGTGTTTTTGTAAGTGATGTAATAATTATAAAACCATTAACTCATCTATAGAGAATTTGAACTCAGAGGGCAACACACACAATAAAAAACTGTTTTATCAATGTTGCTAAGGAGTTAATTACAACAGTCCATCGATTGTTAATTATAGCTGCTGATATTATTTTACTAGTAAATAAAGATAACAGACGCTGAATGGACTGAATGCACGATTATGGCAGAAACGTTATTGCATACTTGAGAAAGTACTGGTGAAAGCTGAAAACACAGTCAAACACATCGAATTCCGAAAGGTATGGATTAGGCATCTGATGGTGATATAATTATCATTAACAAGCAATTTGAAAGTAAAGTATAACAACTTTTCTCAGGAAAGTATTGCAACTTTGTTTCATTGTTATTTTGTGTTAATGATAACTAGAACTAGAAGCGTATGGCTTCAGTTTACTTATTCCTTCCACGAGATGCCAGTGACCCACTCGTGAAAGGCGACGCATATGTATGCGTGTGTGTGTGAGTGTGTGTGTGTATGTGTGTGTGTGTGTGTGTGTGTGTGTGTGTGTGTGTGTGTGTGTGTGTGTGTGTGTGTGAGTGTGTGTGTGTGTGTGTGTGTGTGTGGTGTGTGGTGTGTGTGTGTGTGTGTGTGTGTGTGTGTGTGTGTGTGTGTGTGTGTGTGGGTGGGTGTATGCGTGTGCGTGTGCGGTGTGGTGTGTGTGTGTGTGTGTGTGTGTGTGTGTGTGAGTGAGTGAGTGAGTGAGTGAGTGAGTGAGTGAGTGAGTGAGTGAGTGAGTGAGTGAGTGAGTGAGTGAGTGAGTGAGTGTGTGTGTGTGTTTCCGCTGAGGAAAGTGATATATATATATATATATTATATATATATATATATATATATATATATATATATATATATATATATATATATATATATATATATATATATATATATATATGAACATGTGTATAATATAGATGCAAATTATTATGGTTTCGAGTAAAACAAATAATATAAAACAAATTTATAGCCACATTATTGAATATTGAATGATGTCGGTATAAACATGAGATAGACACCAAACGTGATAATGATGGTCAAGGCAAACACACATTTACATCACTTGGGAAACTATAGGTGTTTGCTAAAGAGAGATGACGAAATCCCAGCCTGTCCTGGACTTAGTGTGACATAACAGTCACAATTGCGTCAGCACTATGGACTGACACAATTAAAGCGCGCCTGACAAATGTTATCTGCAAGTGTGTAATAACATATATCACTGAGTTTAACGAGTGAAAGATGAAATGTTACAAGACATATTAAAGAATGTGTTATATGCAACAGATATGCGTCTTTCACAAAGAGGACATTTCGCTAAGGAAATAGGTTAATGCAGAATTAAGGCAGTATGGGGTAAATTCAAAGACATTTTGCTTAAACTAAGGAGAGTGTGCATGTTTTTGTTATTGTACAATGATGCTATACTATATAAATGAAATATATGGTACCTGCCGAGAGCCCAAATATGTTTGAATAATGCTAAAACCAACTTTACAAATTAAACGTCCAATGTTGGTATAATCGCCGCGCTGTCCACTTATATAGCCCCGTCAAATAAATCCAAGTAAGGTTGTGCCCCAAAGGATGCGGAACTACAAATATCGACGGTGTGCAGTCAATATGAAAGTTGTACTATGAATTGTGATAAATATTAAGTAGGTCATTGTATTTGTGATGTTCACGTTGTTTGAGATAACATTACTGCAATGAATATTATCAACAAGACATGCGTCCGTTAATGTTCAACCCAAGACATGCCTGCCACAGCGCCGAAGACGACGACGTGTATTATTACAAACGAGCGACAAGGTACCATATCATTCATTTTGTGACAACTAAAATGGGTCATTGCAAACATAGTCGTGCTTTTGGTGCAATAAGCATATGTAATTTATACAGTATAACATAACTGTAGAATAAAAACAGAGCGCTGGTTAAACATTATTTCGGTGAGACATCCAGCTGCACAACCTACAGTTGAAAGTAGTTTGTATGCTTTATGACTCAGAAAGGGCCAAGTATAGTTTAATGAAACAAATGTGACCTAAGACATATTAAAAATATGACGATATATTATTTATAAATACAGATGGAGATTACACATAATTTGAATGTATGCCTCTTCTTTTTCGAGTACATCAACTCATCATATCATGACAAAAGTCTGAATACGGCCGGCACTTTCGATGTGTTTCGTAAATATGACAACATACGGAAATACACCAATATCGTATTATAACAGAATATGCCTAATATTTTCTTGTTGTTTTTATCATAATAGCATATTTTCACGCTCTTGTTTGTACTGGTATACAGTAATGTTGTTTCGTCTGTACCTCAGCAATTCACTCGGCGTCATTGAAATAAAACAAATCATATTCTAGCGACGAATCCTGGCAGATTGTTGAATGCATAACAATACCTCGTCTAACACACAGTCGTTAAACGTGATTTGTTGAATTTTGGCAATTACCTGTTGGCGTGCAAAGAACACTTGTTCTTTCATCTTACTGGGTTCCATTGTTCGAACTTTCTACGCAAGTCGTGCTTGTGCGAAACAACCTTTTATGTTAAGTGATCACTCAACATTAACTGAGCTACAAGGTGCACTGTGCTGTTGTGATTGTGTCACGCAAGGCATTATTGCACCTGTGCACGACACAGGCTACAGTTTCAATGGGTATAAAGCCAATGTCTCCTTCTATTGCGAGTAGCCTGTTCCTTACAGACATTTGTGGGCATTCGGACAACACTCAGCTACAGTATCCAGTTTCTTCAATCAGGTTTGTGTGACACGTACTACTATTTCTTGTATGTAAAGTGTTCATAGCCGTAACAATAACGACGATATTTGTATTTTGAAGTAACATGCTTACTAACAAGAACGTCATGCTAGAGGTCAATCGATTATTGATGTTGCATAATGTATAACACAATTCTAGGAACCATTACTCTGTGAGAATTGAGACACGCACGTTATAACGTGGCAGAACAATTAAATGTAATAAGTAGAACACATTATCTGTAAGAATATTACATATCCAAATATAACCTTCATTGTTATCTAAACAGACTGAGCCATGCGGTGCCACTGGTTTCTCCTGGGAGCTGTTCTTCTTCTTGGCGCCATCGATGTGACGTCATCGTATAACGTGTGGAAGTTGGCGAGAGCCAACGGCAACTTCGCCTTCCATCTCTACAGTAAGGTGATCGAAGGCGCCGACGGAGAGAATGTCTTCTTCTCTCCGTTCAGGTGAGAGACACAAAGTCTGTTTCCAACATAAATTGATAACATCGTAGCCATTACGGTACTTTTCTATATTTTATTCTCACCTACTCACGTACTTCAAATGTATATTGATGACACATAAATTCGTATGCAGCAAGGTCAGCGCACTATCTTCAAAGTTTCCGTGGTGATGCTAAAATGATAAAATACTGATAATTTAAATTAAATTGAATATCTCTACTTTAGACTTACATGTACATCACGTGCAGATGTCCATATAACCATTTATGTATACCATTGCATATTTAATCATATAACACCAGCTGTTATGTATATACAATAGTTGTTATCTATATACAACACCTAAATCCAGTGTCGTCGTGTCTTGTCTATTTAAATTACTGCTTATAATTGCAATTATTATAAGAGGCATCACGTTTCAGCATGAATTGATATACGCGGTTTCTAATTACACACGTACATCAGTTCAGACAATCCTGATACAGATATGGGCAGAATTACCAGGTCATCAACATTAACATGCTGCAAAGCCACTGCAAATGCTTAAATTAACTTCAGCGGGATGTTATTCTATAAATTCAATGTTTGTTCAGCATTACAACTTTAAATTTGCTCTGAATTATGCGCAACGTACAGATAGCTCATAACTAACAGTAAATTGGTTTACAAATGTCTTGTTTACTAGACTTGTCCCTGTGTTAGCGTTCGTGGAAAGGCTATACTCCTTCCATGTGTTCTTGTTGTGTTACTTCTTCCAATATTCCGTAGCCTCTCTTGCTAACACCAATCGTCTTCCATCCTTATATATCGCTTAATCTTACTTCTTCCAATATTCCGGAGCTTCTCTTGCTACTACCAATCGTCTTCCATCCTTATATATCGCTTAATCTTACTTCTTCCAATATTCCGGAGCTTCTCTTGCTACTACCAATCGTCTTCCATCCTTATATATCGCTTAATTTTACTTCTTCCAATATTCCGGAGCTTCTCGTGCTACTACCAATCGTCTTCCATCCTTATATCACGCTTAATTTCCATTTCCCGTTCGATATCTTCACATCTCTGTTCACACAACCCTACTGTGGAAGGTATTTTCGCTGTCCACTCTCTATATAATGCTGTTATGAAATAGCAGCAAACCGAGGAAAACTGTATTCCCTGTTACCGTTGCAGCATCTCGACGGCTCTGTCGATGACATACGCTGGAGCCCGCGGGACCACGGCCGACGAGATGTGTCATGTCCTCGGATTCTGCCCTCTCCCCTTTGACGTCCATGCTACTTTCCAAGCTCTTCTCGGTTCATTGAACAGTCCTCAAGCCATGTACAAACTAGCGTTGGCAAACGGACTGTTTGTGAACATTCAGTTTAACATGTTCCAGTCGTTTACCGACCTATTAATGGAACGTTATTCGGCCGGTTGTAAGTCGCTTGACTTTTTCAACAAACCTCATGATTCCGCCGAGTACATCAACCAGTGGGTCGAAGCCAGAACCAACGGAAAGATCACTGACTTACTCAATGCCGGTCAAGTGTTTAACTCTGACCTAATATTAGTCAACACTATTTACTTCAAAGGAGATTGGAAATGTCAGTTCACAAGTACTCAAGATGCTACTTTCTACTTGTCAAGCACGGACACGACGAAGGTAAAGATGATGCTGCAAACGGCTACGTTCAGATATGCCGTGAATTACAACTTGCAATGTCAAATCCTGGAGCTGCCGTACGATGGATGCAGAGTGTCCATGTACATCCTCCTGCCATTGCAAACGGAAGGTCTGGCGTCGTTGGAGAGCAAACTCACTTTCAACTCGGTAACAGCAGCGTTGGCCAATTTAGAGAAACGGTGGATGTCGGTGGGGATTCCAAAATTCGGGATTGACAAGGACATTAAAGAGCTGGTACCTATCCTGCGTAGCATGGGCATTAACCTTGCATTCGATTTGCAATCAGCAGATTTCGGCGAGATCAGCTCCACTCCCTACCTGCATGTGCAGGATGTGGTCCACAAAGCGTTCATCAACGTCGATGAGACGGGGACCGAAGCAGCCGCCGCCACTGCTGTCGTGTTTACGCATGGCATGCACCCGCCTGTGAGTGCTGACTTCCTCGCCGATCACCCCTTCGTCTACCTCATCCGGGACAAAACGACTGGATCAATCCTGTTCCTTGGTCGCTACGTCAATCCACCCGACCTGTAAGAACGGGGAATAATTGGTGAGCCGTATGCACGGTAATAAATGTCTTGCGAGACTCCTTGATGATATCTTTGTTGTTACTTATAGGTTATAGCTTCAGTCAGTAACATAATTATGTATGAACATACATGCATTCGTGTGTGTGTGTGTGTGTGTGTGTGTGTGTGTGTGTGTGTGGGTGCGTGCGTGCGTGCGTGCGTGCGTGCGTGCATGTGTGTGTGTGGTGTGTGTGTTGTCTGTGTGTGTGTCTGTGTGCGCGGGCGGGCGGGCGGGCGGGCGGGCGGGCGAGCGAGCGGGCGGGCGGGCGGGCGGGCGGGCGGGCGGGCGGGCGGGCGGGCAAACAGGCAAGCCAAGTAGTTGAATTAGAAAGACATACGTCCAGTGTATGGTAATGCGCACCACGGGGTGGTGGCAACACAAAAGACTCATTCCTGACAGAATTCCCGTGAACATCACCAGACGCTGCAATTTAACAAGACCAACTGTTTTGGTTTTGCTTTACCACCGGTGGCGTTATTTCAGTTACTCCATATTTTATTTTAACGTAAGTTTTGATCTCATAGTTAAATTTTACTATTACCATGTATGTAGTTTTATGTATAAACTAGTTATTATTATAACAATTATATGTTAACAATGTTGTATTTTGAGCGACTTTGAGCATCTTTTTATCAGGATACACGGCGCAATAAAAAATCATTATCGCTATCACCCAATCCTTTGGCTCTGGTGATGTGCGTTACGGGTTTCGAAACTGGTGAGAGCATCGTAGTTGGTGACACCTGCTTCGGCTACTCCCCACGACAACGAACACCGGTCCTCGCATATACCGCTCGTGTTGTATGTGACTCGTGACGAACTGACGGCGACTCCAAAGCAAAACTCCGCTGTCGAGTTTCCACTTTAACGTTCCATGGTATTTTCGTCCAAAACATTTGGATCTCTGAGCCACTGCGCTCTACAGTTGACACACATATCTGTGTATCCGTTGGTGAAAATGATATGTAACTTTGTGTGTAGTTGAATGAATGCTAGACAAACGTTCGTAACATATATTAACCATATATATTAACCATTTGTAGAAACAAATATTACAAACTTTTATCAACATGACAAATGTATGAAATCAGATAATGATGTGCACGACGATCACATATTTAATAATTTTTGAAATAATAAAAGTTATCTAAACACAGACGACGCACCAAACCCAGGTGCGTCAAAGCAATTACAATTGCGTCTGGACTTTGGGCTGATATAACTAAGGCGCTAGTGACAACTGTTGTCTGCAAGTACGTAATAACATATATCACTGAGTTTAAAGAGTGACGTATGAATTGCTATACGACATGTTAAGGGATGTGACATATGTATCATGTGTGCGTCTTTCACAAGGTGTAGGTTTTACTGAGAAAATAAGTTAACATACACTTACTCATATAGGAAATATGTGGAAACAAATCAATGTGTGTTTTTTATATAAAAAGCCATCGCCATATCACGTAGGAAACTATTTCGGTGAGACATCAGCGTCATTATTCCGGTGTTGATAGTAGTTCACTGGCGCTGTCACTACACATTAATTGAGTTTATTATTAATTAGACAAATGTGGCCTAACACGTACTAAGAAAGTTATGAAATAAAATATTTCTCAGACGTATGTACAGACGGGTGCTCACTTTAAATTATAATATACAGTGTACATAATATGTTCTTTAAAATGAAACAAATATATTACTGTTATCTAATAAATAAATAACATATGTCAAATATATTTTAAATAATATATTATCTATTTAAAAATAATTGTGTTAAGCTAGTTAATAAATAAATCAATATATATATATATATATATATATATATATATATATATATATATATATATATATATATATATATATATAATATCCTTTAATATTATAAATCATATTCTAAAAATATTATTTTAAGTTACTAAACAAATAAATAAATATTATAAGAGGTTTAAAATGTCATTAAAAATTATATTTACAATTATATTATATGTAAAATTGATTTGTATTGAATTACATTGAATTATATATAAAATATCTAGCGACGAGTGCTGGCAGGCTGTTGAAAAGACAACAATATCGTCTAACATACAGTCGGTATACGTGACGTGTTGCTTTTGGCTATTTACCGGTTGGCGTGCAAAAGACTGAGGGATGTCCACTGTTCGAATATTTCACACAAGTCGTGTTTGTGTGAAACAACCATTTTATGCTAAGTGATCACTTAAAATCAACTGAGCTACAAGAGCGGGTGTAATTGCAACACGGAGACATTATTGCACCTGAGCACGGCAGAGAGTGAAGTTATGATGGGCATAAAGCCAATATCTCGGCTCTGGTGGCGCGCTTGCTGTTGTCTCTCCGACAGTGTCAATTGTCTTCAATCAGGTTTATTGTTATACGCGGCTGGCAGCGGGCGGCGGGCGGCGGGCGGCGGGCGGCGGGCGGCGGGCGGCGGGCGGCGGGCGGCGGACGGCGGGCGGCGGACGGCGGGCGGCGGGCGGCGGGCGGCGGGCGGCGGGCGGCGGGCGGCGGGCGGCGGGCGGCGGGCGGCGGGCGGCGGGCGGCGGGCGGCAAATTTGAACTTGAGTAATATTTAAACGTGTGAAAGCCACTTTAAATTTGTAAAAGTTGGCAAAATTCCCATCCATAGATTTGTTTGTTAGTTAATAGGTCAGTGAAATATACAATAAATTGAATTGTAATCTGTTCTTGCACTCTAAGTACATGCGCTGCCCATGTACAGGTATGTACTGATAGACAGATATGATTTATAATTTAAGTGATGCATTATAGGCATGTGCTCACTGCTTTGTGTTGTTGCATGTATGTCTGAGCGCTCGCGATTACTATACTATATCTTAGATAGGTTAATAGCAGAGGTACATGGCTCTGTTAATTTGTACAACTGCAATCATCCACGAGGTCTATGCTGCGTAAAACGTATCGTGCTATTTCGCTATGTATTTTACCAGCCCACTCAGCCAAGTGTGAGGTTTTGTGGATTAAATGAACATTTTATAAGCATATGCTGGTTGCCTTCTTCGCTTTTCACTAGTGAGTACAGTAGTTCAATTAATGTAGCAAACACTGGTATTTGAATGCACCAAATGTTTTATTGATTATCAAGACAGATGAGGAAAAGATGTGTTGTTTTAGCTAAATGTTCAAAACTATATATATATATATATGGTATATATGGTGTGTGTGTGTGTGTGTGTGTGTGTGTGTGTGTGTGTGTGCGTGCGTGCGTGCGTGCGTGCGAGCGTGCGTGCGTGTGCAAGTAATGAATGACTCAGAGCTAACTAATTTGGAGAGTATGTATACGTTTCACCGGAATCAATCGAAAGAAGTTTCACATTTCTTTGACAAGTGACATAAAGAGCAGTGTGACGCGAACACGAAAGCGCGTCACCGTGTCATACGCGTCAACGGTACGTTTGGAATGGGTGCATCGTGACGACACAACGTACGAGGTACGGAGTGGCATTGTTAATTTGCCCTCTCGCACGCCGTTCGCCGGCGAAGGTGGCCATTGTAGAGCCACTGATGGATCACACACGTGTAGCTCTTAAGAGTAGCTAGGTTCTGGAACGTGATCTTGTGCAGGAACCAGGACGGTTGAAATCCAGCGTTGTTATGTTTGACTATCATGTTGGTCACTTCGCAGGCATTGCTTTTTCGCCGGAAGAACGTACGAATCCTGCAGAAGTAATGCAACGATTACGCCAGCATCAATATAATGAATGAACGAACGAACGAACGAACGAACGAACGAACGAACGAACGAACGAACGAACGAACGAACGAACGAACGAACGAACGAACGAACGAACGAACGAACGAACGAACGAACGAACGAACGAACGAACGAACGAACGAACGAACGAACGAACGAACGAACGAACGAACGAACGAACGAACGAACGAACGAACGAACGAACGAACGAACGAACGAACGAACGAACGAACGAACGAACGAACGAACGAACGAACGAACGAACGAACGAACGAACGAACGAACGAACGAACGAACGAACGAACGAACGAACGAACGAACGAACGAACGAACGAACGAACGAACGAACGAACGAACGAACGAACGAACGAACGAACGAACGAACGAACGAACGAACGAACGAACGAACGAACGAACGAACGAACGAACGAACGAACGAACGAACGAACGAACGAACGAACGAACGAACGAACGAACGAACGAACGAACGAACGAACGAACGAACGAACGAACGAACGAACGAACGAACGAACGAACGAACGAACGAACGAACGAACGAACGAACGAACGAACGAACGAACGAACGAACGAACGAACGAACGAACGAACGAACGAACGAACGAACGAACGAACGAACGAACAAACGAATGAATGAATGAATGACAGTTTATTCAAGAGACTAATGTCATAACAGGACAAGTGACATGCGTTGCAATGCTGCAACATTTATAACAATGACACCAATGCATATTTTCTTACCGAAGTCGGCACATTAGATAGCTTAGCCTACACGTTCACTCAAACCAGAATACGCATCGCACCACTGATCTCTTTTGTAATATTGCTATGCAGTGACGTCACCTCCACGGGATGTCACCACTTAGTTATCTCGCATAGAAAAGATCATATATGATAAACTAATACATCAACATGTTTAACAAAGGAAATCAAAATACATGTAACCAACATTGTCTTCAATTGTAAAACAGATATCAGTTTGTTTACGTCTGACAGAGAATGCATTGAATTTCTCTCGGCGCCTTAGTTAATTAATACATATTCTATTGTTCGTCTATCTGTAGTTATATAAATCTTACTTAAGGTTCACCAACGTTTGCCAGAAAGCAAAATTCTCAAATCGTATAGTTACGCAATGGGTAAATTCGATAGCAAGTTCAAAGCTTCTGCTTGTGAAATTATACTTACGAGCCTTTCCCAAACCCACCGGGCAGAAACGTCCAGGGATGCCATATTGTGGTCCTAAACCTGACTTCCACCAGTGCGTGGGTCCCAGCAGCCGGCATGTTCCCCGTGTAGACCTTGAGTTTGTAGTTCGTCACTATAAATAAATTGGAATACTTTATAAATGTTCTGTCAAGTACCTATGAAGATCCTCATCATTTCTCAATCTCTGTGTTAACTGCTAATCGTATCATGCTATTGTATTTTCCCGCCGTAATTTAAAACCTGACCGTCTTCTTCTTCCTATGGTTAGTTCATCACTTTATGTTAGCCACATGTTTGTGACCAGAGTATTGTCGAGCTTGGTTTTAAGAGTTGTCCTTCTCTAGAATTAGTGTGTCCACTACAGGTTACACATTTACCCCCTGTGTGGGATCTTTTACTTCACCTGGCATAGACACCAGATAGAAGGGACCACCGGCTTTTAGTGTCTCTTCCGAAAGACACAGGCAATGTGAGGTGAACGAAATTGCCTAAGTTTCGAAACGGCGGTAGGTGGGATTGAACCACCGTCCCCTCGGTTGACAGTCCGGCGCTCTACCGCGCGACCACCGCTCCTCACTTCAACAACCTCCGAACGAAACGAAACGAAACAACTCACGTGATGAAGTGAACAGTTGGTTCAGAGACGTCCCACTCGTCAACCAAGCGTTGCATTGGAATGTCTGGTATCTTGAGGCGAGTGCCTTCCTTCTGACACCGACTGACACGACATACCAAGACGGACTATTCCCCATGTTGTTGTGCGTCAGCCTTATATTCCGAATACACCTCAGGCACACAGTTGAAATTGTGAAATAATTGGTGCTGGGTTGGGATAAAACAACAAATACAAAATTAACGATGTGTTTAAGAAAGACGTCCGGAGATTAGGCTCGCCTAAACATAGGAACATACTATTTAGAGGGTAATTATATGACCATGATTTCATGAGCACGGAGCCACGGTATATTTTTAATAATTGAACAAATTTGGATATTATAGTCTATCATTTTAATGTACATTTGAGATATATAATTTATTTACTAGATCAAAATAGTATTTTTATTTATCACTTTAAAGAACATTTTATATATATATATATATATATATATATATATATATATATATATATTTGTCGTATTTCATGTTATTGTATATAGGCACTACGTGACTCAACGCCAGAACATATTTCTATTTAACATGAAATGTATTTGCATGTTGAAAATGGCAAATATAACTTTATTTTTATTATTTTATATTGCATGTTGCACATACGGTGAACGATGAGTGTTTTACCTTTCTACACACACACACACATATTTCTATTTAACATGAAATGTATTTGCATGTTGAAAATGGCAAATAGAACTTTATTTTTATTATTTTATATTGCATGTTGCACATACGGTGAACGATGAGTGTTTTACCTTTCTACACACACACACACACACACACACACACACACACACACACACACACACACACACACACACACACACACACACACACACACACACACACACACACACACACACACACACACCACACACACACACACACACACACACAAACACACACACACACACACACTCACACACACACACACACACACACACACACACACACACACTCACACACACACACTCTCTCTCTCTCTCTCACACACCACACACACACACTCACACACACTCACACACACACACACACACACACACACACACACACACACACACACATATATATATATATATATATATATATATATATATGTATATATATATATATATATATAATCACCCTGACATATACTTTAATTCTGACCTTCCTTTCTGGAAATCGTCGTGGTTACTGTCTAGCAACTTCCATCCAGTGTTTACACTAGTGTCGTAGATCTTGATATACACATGGGCGTCGGTGCCTGCGTATGTCTGGCTGCCAGTCTTTACTTTGACCTTGTACTGACACACTGACGGAAGAACAGTTAGGTTGGTATCACAAGCGAATGATGCAAATACGACATATTACCTTCAGTGTAAACGTGTGTACACATACTACATTACAAATCGTGCTTTTTAGAGGGAGATATATCGTTGTGATGCTTGTAAATGCGCTGTAGCACTTCTTGATGCTTGATCTCCTCACTTAGGAACTGTTTTGAAAGAACAGTAAGAACATGAATACGTTCTACACATTCCGCAAATGACCAACACATCCACCAAGTTGGCAGTAAAGAAACGATACAATATTTATCTATTCAACAACATTCTAGACTCAACAAAATTAAGCACAAATGTCAAATTAGCACATAAACGTTACCATGTATAACTACATCGCAATACTTTGTTTGTGGAGAATCCCCACTAATATATTGCTTAGTAAGATCATAATGACGTTCCACTTACGACCAACAGACGTATCTACTTGCCCGAGCAGGAGAGTGACCAACGTAAGATACGCGAGTCGTCCAGGAGCCATCTCTTGACCAGGGAAGTTCTGCGAGTCTTGTTGTCTTCACTTCACGTTCTTTGGTGTTGTGAGCAGTGACAGTGGAAAACATCTTCATATACACAGATGATACACGACTGTGAAGAGACCTCGTGGCATTTCACCATTGGACTGTCGGGTAACGCCCACACAACGGGGTAGATGGCTGTCTCTGAAGTCCAGATATCAAACTGCGTAGTTAAATGTTCGTGATGGGTGTAAGAAACATTTATGTGATCGTCCTGGCTGATTTTGAATTCCAAGCGTAGGATCTGTCCCGGCGAAATGTTTATTTTCAGGAATTTGTAGAAGTTGTGTTAGCGCCCATTGCTACCTAGAGAGACGGGGAGGGAGGGAGGGATGGAGGCAGGCAGGCAGGCAGGCAGGCAGGCAGGCAGGCAGGCAGGCAGGCAGGCAGGCAGGCAGGCAGGCAGGCAGGCAGGCAGGCAGGCAGGCAGGCAGGCAGGCAGGCAGGCAGGCAGGCAGGCAGGCAGGCAGGCAGGCAGGCAGGCAGGCAGGCAGGCAGGCAGGCAGGCAGGCAGGCAGGCAGGCAGGCAGGCAGGCAGGCAGGCAGGCAGGCAGGCAGGCAGGCAGGCAGGCAGGCAGGCAGGCAGGCAGGCAGGCAGGCAGGCAGGCAGGCAGGCAGGCAGGCAGGCAGGCAGACAGGGAGAGGGACAGGTGAACAAAGGGGATTTGGGGAGTGAAGGTGGAGAAAGAAAGCCACACAAACGTGTGATACAATAAACGAGTCATTTACTTATCCACGAACAAACAGTTATTTTGTCACAAAGCCGTAAGACGATTACAAATGCGCCTGCAAAAGACCACACAAACACGTAAAAAGACACAACAGCCCGCACAGCATCAGTTATTTTCTCATTTATAATTTGAGACACTAGCTGAACACTGGATGTAGGTTGAGTGCAGTGTATATTCAGAACACGATTTATCGTAGCACTTCATCAACCCATTTAGTGAAATAGTTACCGCCTGGTACAGATACCGCAGCACGACAATAGTTACAGTTGTCAAAAGGTAATGCTTCAGCCGACATGTGTCGTTTGTGATATCTTTACTTGAGTCTTTCTCCGACATCGTATCATTTTAAAGATACGCTATGTAAAGTATAGAGCGTAATGGCTCAGGGATAGAGCTTCGAACCCAGGTTCGAATACTGTGCTGCTGTGTTACAAAGGAGCACGTTTTTTTCACTCTACATCGCTCTTAGTTCATTCAGCTGTATAAACGAATACCTGGCTATAGGCAGTGGTGGATATGTGTATGAGCATCCTTTGCGCATTAATTGTAGCATATGTCTACATGCTTCCCAGAGAAGTTTAGATGGTGTTTGATTGAACAGGTCTGCCAGGGAAGTAAAGTGTAAAGCACTTTAAGCAATCCTGAGGATTGGATACTGCTCTATATGGGAACTTATCGTTACTTTTCTAATTGGCAACATATTTGTAATCCCTGTTTATCCACTTACGAAAGGTTATCCAACATCAATACTTCTGGATAAAGATTTGTTAAAATAAACACATACACGACTTCTAGGGCTATTTAATTTGCGGCATCAACAATTTCGAACATGAATGATTGATATAGGAACGATGACAAAGACACATTCTAGACGTTGCAGGCATTCTGTGCATTATAGTCCTTAGTAGCATAATTGGACCTAGTGTACTGTTGTCCTTGAAATGCCAATCGTTATCCAATTTCCATTGTTTACTATCTTTTTCTATTTTATTTTAATCGAGTAGAAATCCTTGTAATCACCGCTCCCAATATATATATATATATATATATATATATATATATATATATATATATATATATATATAGTACCACTTGACCTTTGACCTTGACATGTGACCTTTGACCTTGATCTTTGACGGAGCAAACGCGGCAAGGTATCCTTGATAGGATCCTACTATACTACTAACAAATATAAAGTTGGCGTGTTCCACGGGGATGGGATGATATGTTTGCAGATGTGTTATTAGATTAGATATTTGTAGCAAAAATGGCAAAGTGGTTCATGTAGTTACTTCATTTAGTTACTTTTCTGGGTCCATCTTTGGCTTAGCGGAGATTTCGAATGCAGCCGAATCCAGAAGCAACGCACATGTAGAAATGTTATTTGTTTTTATGGTCACAAGACATATTGCACTGCTTGTCCCGTCTCCATAGAAGATGTAGTCGGAATGATATATGAACAGTCTCAGCAGTCAGCAGTAACCACATACTGTTACACGTTATAGATTACGTTAACTGTGTAGGTCCCGGTGTTAACACAAATGCGTTTTTTGTGGCGCGGCTGGATAAACACCTCTTACCTGTGCCGATGAAAAACAAGGTAATAAATCAACAAAGACGTGACGCCTTTGTGACGACAGACACACACACGAGATGTATTTGTATGATTGATGCCCTGGCATAGTTCTCCTGAACTTAGTAGATCCGTTTGATGTCGCTGTCAGATGATGGAAGTAGCCAAAACCGCATCAAACTGGAACAACGTTATAACAAATTCGTTCCCTGGAAAGTTGCCAAATGAATTGTTATTTACCTCATCGACCTGGAGAGTTTGTCAGCTGACACATGGCAACATCTGAATGAAACATATCCATACTTGGTATATTATTTCAAACAGCTATCGTGTATAGATTAAATTATGTTTACTTGCTGGACCGTGCGTAGTGTATTGCTTAAAGAAACAATGACATATTCATGTATGCAAACTGCAGGTACTTCGCATTCAATGTATATGAAACCGAACCATATTTTTACCTGCATGTTGTCTTGTATTCCGTAATGATCGTTGGGTCACCACTGAAGGTGTCTTTGTCAATTTCTGTCCACTTTTCCCTCTTATTCTCAGTCATATGGGAGTTGGCCAACTCTGGCCCTGTTCTTTCATCTATCCACCTCTTGTTCTCCCTCCAATCACTGAACCTTGCAAGATGGCATTTGCAAGACCAGATGAGACGCGGCCTTGCACAACCTTTCAATTTTGAATATTGAAAGTTGAAAAGCCATGTATTTGTATGCATCTCATGACGTCTCAAATTAATGCAACTGGTTGGCCTACATTAATTCTTTCTTTCATATAGATATAACATGCGTAAGCTAGACAATAAAGAACACTTCAGACAGTGACTGGACACTGATTTTGGCGCCCCAATTTTGTTTGGGTTGCGACGCAGGGGTTAAGAACATCTAAGCATGTCCATTCTTCTTAGGCAGAGAGGGGGGCGTGTTCAGTTATCATTAATTCAAAACACCAGTGCTTAACGTGCTGTGAGATGAGCGTCATAGCATCATGCGCATGGTAGATTATGCGTCATATGTTGTATGAGTCACAGCTCGGTACACACCGTAGTTGTCATTATGACGCAAGACATACGCTAAGTTGTCACATGCTGCCACTAGGAGGTGTCTGGCTCAGATTCGTTCTGTCGTTTTCTATTCAGCAGGTCGGACATTGTTGCCAAGGTTCGATACTACAGCATACTACCACTGCGAGAGCGTGTGATGTAGCAAGAGTTTTTGAACAGCAACGTGAGCATATTGTTGACTGGCTTAGCGCATAGTTAACAATAACTGGATTGTGTCGTGTGAACTATAAACCCATTGAAAACAATTTAAAGGATGTCATTGTATTTCTAATTCTTTGTAAGTTATCTATTATTATACAAACATTGGAAATGTATCAAATTAGAAAATTAAGGACATATGAGAAGCATAAAAGTCAGAATCAGTTGACTGATAAAATAACATATCAATATGTACTGCATATACATTAGGATACTGGCTTCATTTAACTTATAATCATTACAAATCAATATCATTAATGATGTTGAATTACTCTCATTAAATGTACTCATCAGAGGTCTGGAGACCTGAGGGGAACCGTTTGGTAAAAAGAGGAGAGAGGCAGAATAATGAAATTACAAATATAATACAAACTTAAAACACCACGGAAACAGAACCGGAAGCTGAAACTGAGTCGATGCGATTGCTTGAGGCGGGAGCATGAGATGGTCAGACCGGATGGTATTGTCAGACAGAAAGGTTCCGTATTATTTGCACTGTTTGTGTATGATTGTCCGTGGTTGTGTTTGTGTTTGTTTTTGTGTTTGTCTGGGTGAGGGTACGTGCTCGCTTGTTTGTCAGGCAGTCTTGGAAGAAATACGTGCACATACACACATGTACACAATAAACTACTTAATTGCTTTATACATAAACATAACTATTATACATGCATACATAAGTCATAACACACATACATAGGCAAATACGTACAAGTATTCGAGCACTACTGCACACATAGACATGTTCACACTTGCATATATTTTCACATTAGCATGCATGTACTTGTATTTAGTTGCATACATGCATTCGTGTACACGGTTTGTGCTATTAACTGATGCTTATTTACTACTGATTTTCTCGGTACCGATATAACCTCGCGTTCCAAACATCCCTGCCTCTGGGCTATATCCACACATGGGAAATAGTAATGGAGAACACACTGTCAACAAACCCTGACAACAAACCCGGTCAACAAACTCTGACAACAAACCCTGACAACAAACCCTGTCAACAAACCCTGTCAACAAACCCTGTCAACAAACCCTGTCAACAAACCTTGTCAACAAACCCTGTCAACAAACCCTGACAACAAACCCTGTCAACAAACCCTGACAACAAACCCTGAAAATAAAACCTGACAACAAACCCTGTCAACAAACCCTGACAACAAACCCTGTCAACAAACCCTAACAACAAATCCCGTCAACAAACCCTGACAACAAATCCTGACAACAAACCCTGACAACAAACCCTGACAACAAACCCTGTCAACAAACCTTGTCAACAAACCCTGTCAACAAACCCTGACAACAAACCCTGTCAACAAACCCTGACAACAAACCCTGAAAATAAAACCTGACAACAAACCCTGTCAACAAACCCTGACAACAAACCCTGTCAACAAACCCTAACAACAAATCCCGTCAACAAACCCTGACAACAAATCCTGACAACAAACCCTGACAACAAACCCTGACAACAAACCGTGACAACAAACCCTGACAACAAACCCTGTCAACAAACCCTGACAACAAACACTGTCAACAAACCCTGACAACAAACCCTGACAACAAACCCTGACAACAAACCCTGACACTACACAAGGATTACATAAGCCAAGCGTGACCGCGGTGGTGATTAATACTTTTTTTTAAAGCTAAGTATTTTCAACCATAGAGAAACAAAGTATAGAGTAGGGACTCGTGCTCTTTTGCGTTATTTCTGAATCCGTGAGCCATCTAGCGGCGTCGAAGTAAGAAATGTAAACAAACGCACGTGTCAATATTCGAAGTCAGTTAAATATCATAATAATATGTATCTGCCAACCATGCATTTATTGATCGTATAAAGTAAAGGTTTTAAATAATAAGAATAGAGCACATCATGTTTTTGTGCTATTATTTAGGGGAAATTGACATAAAACCTAACTACGAGTGGCCCCGTTGTGCTACTTAAATCCTGTCTACTTTGAGCCATCGTCATGAATATCATTTGTTTACACCATATAAACGTGGAACACGAGTTCTGGTGCAGCTTGGGCAAACAAAAAATATCAACAAATAAAAATACCTCATATGGTATGGTGTGCTCGGTAATGACATGTTTCAGCAAATAAAAAACAACTCCATAAATTGACGGAAAGATACGAATCAATCATCATATGCAGTTTGTGTCAATTTCTTCAGTAATGTAACTTTTCTCTACATTTTCTTGGTGCTAGAAGTTTTGAGGATCCTGTACAAAGTTATTTGAAAATATGATACATCTTTATTATGATCATTAAAAAGTGAAAATATATCATAGCAATTTCTTTCCTATTTTTCGATTGGGTTATGTTTTGTATTATTCTATTGGATTTTTTAAAGTTCAGTACACTTTTTTGACTAAAATATTGAAGTTTCATAACGTGTCATATTTCAGTTGAGAGATTCACACTCAATAAAATATTGTTATATCTTGGATATGTAAACATGTGTAATTGAAAACAGAGGGAAGCAACACATATTTCCAAAACTGTTCAATCCTTAATGTCAAGGCGAAACAAATCAATCAATGGCAGCACAAATACTAATTACAAATGGCTGAATTTGAGAGTCTTTCGATTCTTGCGGGTTGTTTCATCTCTCAGCATTAGATTGTTCCTTTTGATCGTATGATGAAGGCGAATGTTGATCATTAGATGGAGGATGAGCAGCTGAACCAATGACGTACTAGGTGCTAGCAGGCCTTCCTTTGCCCCGGAGTAGTTCTTGATAGATAGGAAGGCGTGCTTAGGATCCTCGGCGCAAATGGACGAGCTCACTTTCGATCGGCACTCCTCACACACTTTGTCACGGATCCTACGGACTATATATCCACCAATATATGTCACAATATTGATTTCCTGTAAGGAAAGACCAGGTGCTGAGATCTCTGATTGGGCTGATGGTGATACAGGCTCCTTCGATGCTGAGATGGGATCTGTGGCCAAAATGTTCAGTGCACAGCACGCAGTTCTTTGATAAGTATTCGGTCGACTTGCCCACGATATCTTTCCTCCTCGTATTTTGAACCCATTTTATCGATCTACAAAAAACAAATTTAGGAATCTACTATTACACATATCCATTTATGATTCACAACATATCCAGTCTATTTTTTTACTGTTTTTGTAGTGTTTTTTTATTTAATGTACTAATAATTTTATTGATCTATTTATTTTATTAACTTATTATTTTATCTCACAATGTTGTATCATTTACACTGCATGCCCGTGAAATTCAATGTACACATAATTTATTTATCTATTTATTATATTTATTTTATTAATTTATTCATCGTTTTAATGTACACTTAATGTACAGTTAATTATATTTATCTATGTGTCATATTTATTTTATTAACTTATTACTTTAGCACACAGTCACGTTACAACTGCAGGTTAGTGAAACATCACTTTTTAGCAGTAAATATTTGAAGACTACTACGAGAATCTACGAGAACTCTATCATGAATGACTACAAACGACACCACAGGTTAGTGGAAGTGGAGACTTTTGCTACCCATCGACATAGACATGTCTGTAAACAACTGACGTCAACCTGATGTGTGTGTGTGTGTGTGTGTGTGTGTGTGTGTGTGTGTGTGTGTGTGTGTGTATGTGTGTGTGTGTGTGCGTGCGTGTGTGCGTGCGTGCGGGCGTGCGTGTTTGCGTGCGTGCGTGCGTGTGTGTGTGTGTGTGTCTGTGTCTGTGTGTGCGTGTGCGTGTGCGTGTGCGTGTGCGTGTGCGTGTGCGTGTGCGTGTGCGTGTGCGTGTGCGTGTGCGTGTGCGTGTGCGCTATTAGTATGTATGGTCACAAGCCATATTCCACAGCCGGTCCGTCTCCATAGAAGATGTAGTTAATTGATATATAAAAAGTCTCAGCAGTCAGCAATAACACAATATAGATTGCGTTAACTGTACGTTCCGACGTTAAGAGAAATGGGGTGTTTTGTTTATGGCGCTGCTGGGTAGACACCTCTTACCACTGCCGGTGGAAAACAAATTTATAAATCAACAAAGACGTTGGGTCCTTTATGAAGCCTTTGTGACGACAGACACACACGCGAGATGTGTTCGTATGACTGATGCCCTGGCGTAGTTCTCCTGGAGTTAGTAGGTCCGTTTGATGTCACTACCAGATGACGGACGCAGCCAGAAACGTATTAAAGTGGAGCAACGTTGTTTTTGAACGCACGCTAACATAAATTCGTTCACTGGAAAGTCGCCAAATGAATAGCTATTTATCTTATCGACGTAGGGGGCTTGCCAGCTCACATATGGTGAAATGTGAATAATACATATCCATACTGCGTATTTGCTTTCAAACAGCGATCATGTATAGAGTGAATGACATTTACTTCCTGAGCGGCGATGTGTTGCTTAAGGATTATAATTTACATATTCCTGCATACAAAAGCAAGAACTTTGTGCATTCTATGTATGTGAAACAAGACCATTTTTCCTTCTCATGTATGTTGTCTTGTTACCCGTATGTGTCGTTGGGGAAACACTAACGGAGTATTTGTCAATTTCTTTCCACTTTTCCCTGTTATTCTCAGTCCCGTGAGAGTTTACCAACTCTAGCACGCTGATGTTGTCGTCCATCTCTTCGTCTTTCCATCTATCTCTTCTCCCCGTCTTACTGAATCTTACAGGGTGGTATTTACAAGACGAGACGAGGCCTTACATAACCGGATATTTGAATTTTTGAATTTTATAATCATGTATTGTTTAAATCTCAATACGTTTCGGATTAATGCAACTCGCTGACCTTCACGCGTAAGCGGACAATAAAAAACACTTCGGACAGTGCCTGGTCACTATTATAATATAGCGACCCACCCAGTATGAGTTGGCGACCCAATTTACGATCGCGACGTAGGGGTTAAGACACTCTGCGCTGGCTTGTTCGTTTATCTTTGACATATCTTTCGTGCTAAGAGGAGCTTAAAGAGAGAAAGGGCGGTATGTTCAGTTCAGTTATCATAAATTAAGTACGTCAGTGGCTACCATGCTGTGTGATAGGCGTGGTAGTGCCATGCATGTGGTAGAGTAGTCGTCATATTATTGAATGGATCACAGCTTGGTGCTTACCGTAGTTGTCATTACACCGCAAGAAATCCGCTGAAAATAGGTGTCTGACTTTGATTAGTTCTTCATTTTCTGTTGAGCAGTCGGACATTGTCTTCAAGGCCCGATACTACAGCATACGTGCACTGCAAGAGTACTTGATGGGGCATAATATTGTTGAACGTCAAATTGCGTAAGTTGTTGACTGGCTCAACCCGGAGACTTGATCCGATATAGCTGCTGCTAGTCGATTTTTATTCAGACGATGACATTGCATCCGCAAAGAACATTCTGTACCAGACGGCGTTTAAAGATCGTGACGCCCCACGGCTTATCAAGCAAAAGGGCAAAGATAAGTGTCTCAACAACATACAAGATATTTTGAACATTTTTTTTGAGATGCCTCCCCAGTCCGTGCCTTGCTACGTAGCCAAGGAATTGTCTCGCCTTCCGCCGTTGTCAATTAACTGTTTCGATGTGTCATCGCTGGTGAAAGACATGGAGTCAGTCAAACTCCACTTGTTAATTTTACAAGAGTCCCACGAAACGTTGATGAAGGCACAGCTCGATAAGTGCCAAGTGCGCAGTTCACCTGAATCCGTTTCCGCTGAGCACCATTCTCCACGCTCTGCTTGCGCTGTCTCTGTTGACATGGATGATCAACATGTCATCGATGTAGTTGACAAATCCGAGTGCACCGATGACGACCTGGTCCTCCTTGCCAGCATTCAACAGACGACTCCACCTCCTACGCATCGTCAACGCAAGGGCGTCAACAACAACCGGCAAACGTCTGTTTCTACTCAGGCCAGACGTAACACCTACGCTGAATCGGTGACCAGAGGCCGCAGACAACCGAACAAGCATGGACGTCCTGCATCGCTGACCACCACCTAGACCGACTCGGCCATGATTCGCGGGAATGGCACGTCGTCCAATATTCGCTCCGCTAACCCAAAGAGACGTGCGAGCGCATCAAAAGCCAGAAAACAAGTCGGTGTTTTCATCACGCGACTCGCAAGATCGACCAACCCCAAAGTACTGGCGACACACGTCAAGCGAGAAACTGGCTTGTCTGTGTCATGTGAACCTTTGAGAACGAAATTTGACACCTACTCGTCTTTCTGTGTTAGACTGCCACCTCGTGATCAGCACCTACTGCTAGACTCTAGGGTGTGGCCGTCTGGCGTTATGGTCCGTGCTTTCCTTGAATAAGTGGATGTTTGAAACCCAGATATTGCATTGTTTCTAGCTAACATTCAATCACACAATACTTAATGGATTGAAAATTGTAACGTTTAACTGTCATGGTTTTAAGTCATCTGTTTATGATATATTACTTCTTTATGAACAGTTTGATGTCATAATTTTGCAAGAGCTATGGCTCTCCAATGAAGATATCTCTCTACTGCGTTCTATTCATAAAGCATTTGAAGCCTATGCGGTCAGCGCTATGAATGACCAACTCGGTATACAAGTTGGACGCCCATTTGGTGGTATAGGTGTTTTATGGAGAAAATCGATTTCACATGCATGTACAATTTGTGATTTACAAGATAACAGATTACTTGGAATTGACATTGATACAAATGATGGCAAGTTGTTTATTTTAAATGTATACCTGCCTTACCAGTCATCTGACAACTTTGAGGAATTTTTTAACTACTTGGGTAAAATTGCATGTATAATTGAAGAAAAGGACACGACCAATGTTGTCATCACTTGTGATTTTAATGCTGCTGTTAACACTCCTTTTGAATCTGAATTAATTGCTATGTGTGAGAATACTGGTTTGGTTATCTCAGATTATGAGATTTTTGGTCGAGCTAGCAATACGCATACGTATGTAAGTGATGCTCACAACTCTACCTCGTGGTTAGATCACTTTATCTGCTCTCACAGTGTAAACTCGATGATCACGGATTTATATATATTAGATAAATGTCCTAGTTCGGATCACCTCCCTGTAGGACTAGAGATCTCTACTGTTCTAATTGCAGACAGATGTGTTAATAATGAGAAACACGCCGACAAAATGCCTCCTATCTTCAGATGGTCTAATGCAAAAGATTGTAATATCAAAGAATATGGAAAGTGTAGTGCTGTTCATCTAGACAGAATACACACTTCAGACTCGTGTACGTGCACTAATCCTAACTGTTCAAACAGACAGCATATAACTGATATTGACAATTTATTTGATGATATATGTAATGCGCTTAGGGTATCTAGTCTTGAAATGATTACTACATGCAAAGAAACATTGTGCCAAGACTACATTGTACCTGGATGGAATGATTATGTTAAGGAAGCGCACACTGAAGCTAGATACTACTATATGTTATGGCGTGATATGGGAAAACCTAAGCATGGCCCAGTATGAGAACTAATGCGGAAAACTAGGTTATATTTTAAATATCTGCTTAAACAGTGTCAACAACGCGAAGATATGGCGCGAGCAGATGCCATGGCTAAGTCCATGCAAGCTAAAGATCCAGTCAGTTTTTGGAAAAACGTATCCAAAATATACAAAAAAGGTATACCAAATGCTACAAATGTCAATGGCGCTAATGAACCTACAGCCATATACGCCATGTGGAAAACACATCCTTATTAAACAATATAACCACAGATGTAAATATGCAAAATGTGAAAGAGTGTGTACATAACCTTGAATATTTGTGTTATGCAAATAACTTAGTCATAACTCCTTGCATGGTAAAAAATGCTATCGATAAATTGAAATGTGGAAAAGCATGTGGTAACGATGGGCTATCTACCGAACACTTTATTCATTCAGATAGGGGCATAACTATACTGTTGTCCATTTTTTTTTATAATAGAGTGATTTCTCATGGTTATCTACCTGATGACTTTATGAAAACTATTATAATTCCACTGATAAAAAATAAGTCTGGAGATACGAGCAACGTAAATAACTACAGACCAATAGCGCTTGTCACTGTAGCCTCTAAGATATTTGAAATTATATTGCTAGAAATGTTGACACCATATCTTAATACAACTGACAATCAGTTTGGGTTTAAGAAGGGACACTCTACTGACCACTGTATATTTGATTTAAAAAATGTTATTCAATACTATAAAAGTAACAATAGTCCGGTGTATTCATGCTTTTTAGACGCGTCAAAAGCATTTGACAGGGTCAACCATTGGACGCTTTTTAGAAAATTGCTTAATCGAGGTGTGCCTGTTGTACTTATACGTATTCTGTTGTACTGGTACAGAACCCAAACATTCTGTGTCAAATGGGGTTCAACAACATCAGAGTTTTTCAATGTTTCGAATGGTGTTCGACAAGGTGGGATTTTGTCCCCATATTTATTTATCGTATACATTGATGATCTGAGCAATATGCTAAATAGTGCTGGTATAGGTTGTCACATACACAACTGTTGCACTAACCATGTGTTCTATGCCGATGACATTTGTGTTATTGCTCCCAGTCCTAGTGGGCTTCAGGGTTTGCTGAACATATGTGCAGTTTGGCTTTGAAAATGATGTTGAATATAACCCTATCAAGTCGTTGTGTATGGTCTTCAAACCACGTGGTTTTAACCTGAAATGTTCAGATATGTATACGAACCTAAACAAGCTTGCATATGTCAAAGAAGCAAAATATTTAGGTGTGATAATATGCAATGACCTGAAAGATGACGGAGATATTCTGAGACATCTACATAATTGTTATGCTAGGTCAAATAGCATTATCAGAAAATTTCACCACTGTTCCGTGGGTGTTAAACTACGTCTGTTTCATGCGTATTGTTGTACAACTTATTGTTGCCAGTTATGGGTTAACTTTAATAAGGGCTCATATTTGAAAGCTAAAGTTGCCTACAACAATATACATAGACGGATTTTGCGATATAGCCGACGGGACAGTGCGAGTGGCATGTTTGCTGATAATGCTATTGATACATTTGACGCCCTATTACGTAAAAACATTTATGGTTTTAAAAGACGCATTTGTAACATAAATAATGACTTGATTAGCGCTATGTGCAATTGTTTTGAAATAGTAAATGGCCCAATGTGGATTAGCTGGGCCAATTCATTGTATACAGTAAATATGTAAGATAGTCACCATCTCTCGCATATAACTTTATTATTATTTATTATATATGTATATATATATATATATATATATATATATATATATATATATATATATATATATATATATATATTAAAGTCAGTAAGTTGTTTATATAACTTACTTTTCAAAAGGTGTTTATTTGTATGAATTAATTGCATATTTATTTTACAATCACATCCTGTATATTGCTCATTATTGTATCTGTTTTTCTACAATTTTACATTTATCTAACTTATAACCTTATTGTTTCTTATCTATTCATTTTTTTAAACATATTGGCTCTTTAATTAGGCTACTTAGATGTTCTAATGTATGTACCGATTGTATATGGGTTTTTACCTGAAATAAATGTATTCGTATTCGTATAGCATTGTAGCGTGCTGGGGTTGAAGTTCCGGCTCAATTTCCAATGTTAAACTACCGTTCCTGCGGGGTGATAGATTATATAAGTGGCGGGCGAAACAGTTTCATTTCAGTAAGTATACTATACACGGCCCAGAAACGCCTGTACTGGGTGGTGTAATAACGTGCGAAGAGACGACCTACTTTTCTATCTATGTCATCAAACGCAAGAAGGTTAGTGCGAAGGAGATTAAAAACAGCTACTCAGAACAAAGATGGCAGAGGTCCGATTTCCGGCAGCTAAACCTGTCTAACTACTCATTATAAAATGCATCGTTATGGACTGAAAACACCACTATCAATACCATATAGCACAAGTTCAATGTACGGACAGCCAATATAAACAAATCTTCAGTAGACAGTATCAAGTTGATCTTTAAAAAAACTTTGTCCAGGGTAGATTTTGGTCGGAGTTTTTTCTGGGACTTCAAAAACCCTACCGTTCATCATAAAACAAGCTTTTCAACCGTCACTTGTAATGGACTATAGTGAATGAACTTTTTTAGCGCCCCAGTCTACTTGCTAGGCGACCTACTTTTGAGTTGCGACGGAGAGAATAATTACAGGTGAGTGATCATATCTATTCATTTGACGTTTGTGTCATGTTAAGAGGATCCTAGAGAGAGAGAGAGGGGGGGGGGACATTCAGTTGACATTAATGCACCGAAGCAGTGGGGTTTGACATATGCGGCTGTGTCGTGTCTGTGGGAGATATTTCGTTGTTATATTGAATGTATCACGGCTGGGCATATAGCATATGTGTCACTGCATATAGAGAGACAAAGCATTTATGTTTGAAGTCACGCAAAGCAATACAGGTTAGCACTTTGTAAGCCACTTGCACAAGTAATCTCATCCGCTGTCAACAGACGCCGCCTTGCAGGTTGTAGGCCTACCTTAGTCAGTTGTAACTTTCTACCGCCCCAGGTCACATCCGGCGGTCATTGAACAGTAATAGTCCATTCATAGTGTCACTAATGTAGTGTCAGGTGGCCGCCACGTTATGCAGGCAGGCAGGCAGGCAGGCAGGCAGGCAGGCAGGCAGGCAGGCAGGCAGGCAGGCAGGCAGGCAGGCAGGCAGGCAGGCAGGCAGGCAGGCAGGCAGGCAGGCAGGCAGGCAGGCAGGCAGGCAGGCAGGCAGGCAGGCAGGCAGGCAGGCAGGCAGGCAGGCAGGCAGGCAGGCAGGCAGGCAGGCAGGCAGGCAGGCAGGCAGGCAGGCAGGCAGGCAGGCAGGCAGGCAGGCAGGCAGGGAGAGAGGGAGGCAGGGAGGCAGGGAGAGAGGGAGGGAGGGAGGGAGGGAGGGAGGGAGGCAGGGAGGCAGGGAGGCAGGGAGGCAGGGAGGCAGGGAGGCAGGGAGGCAGGGAGGCAGGGAGGCAGGGAGGCAGGGAGGCAGGGAGGCAGGGAGGCAGGGAGGCAGGGAGGCAGGGATAGAGGCAGGCAGGCAGGCAGGCAGGCAGGCAGGCAGGCAGGCAGGCAGGCAGGCAGGCAGGCAGGCAGGCAGGCAGGCAGGCAGGCAGGCAGGCAGGCAGGCAGGGAGGGAGGGAGGGAGGGAGGCAGGGAGAGAGGGAGGCAGGGAGAGAGGGAGGGAGGCAGGGAGGCAGGGAGGCAGGGAGGCAGGGAGGCAGGGAGGCAGGGATGGAGGCAGGCAGGCAGGCAGGCAGGCAGGCAGGCAGGCAGGCAGGCAGGCAGGCAGGCAGGCAGGCAGGCAGGCAGGCAGGCAGGCAGGCAGGCAGGCAGGCAGGCAGGCAGGCAGACAGGCAGGCAGGCAGGCAGGGAGGGAGGCAGGGAGGCAGGGAGGCAGGGAGGCAGGGAGGCAGGGAGGCAGGGAGGCAGGGAGGCAGGGAGGCAGGGAGGCAGGGATGGAGGCAGGCAGGCAGGCAGGCAGGCAGGCAGGCAGGCAGGCAGGCAGGCAGGCAGGGAGAGAGGGAGGGAGGGAGGCAGGGAGAGAGGGAGGCAGGCAGGCAGGCAGGCAGGCAGGCAGGGAGGGAGGCAGGGAGAGAGGGAGGGAGGGAGGCAGGGAGAGAGGGAGGGAGGGAGGGAGGGAGGCAGGGAGGCAGGGAGGCAGGGAGACAGGGAGGCAGGGAGGCAGGGAGGCAGGGAGGCAGGGAGGCAGGGAGGCAGGGAGGCAGGGAGGCAGGGAGGCAGGGAGGCAGGGAGGCAGGGAGGCAGGGAGAGAGGGAGGGAGGCAGGGAGAGAGGGAGGGAGGCAGGGAGGCAGGGGGGCAGGGAGGCAGGAAGGCAGGGAGAGAGGGAGGGAGGCAGGGAGAGAGGGAGAGAGGGAGGGAGGGAGGCAGGGAGAGAGGCAGGGAGAGAGGCAGGGAGGCAGGGAGGCAGGGAGGCAGGGACGGATGGAGGCAGGCAGGCAGGCAGGCAGGCAGGCAGGCAGGCAGGCAGGCAGGCAGGCAGGCAGGCAGGCAGGCAGGCAGGCAGGGAGAGAGGGAGGGAGGCAGGGAGAGAGGGAGGGAGGCAGGGAGGGAGGCAGGGAGGCAGGGAGAGAGGGAGGGAGGGAGGGAGGCAGGCAGGCAGGCAGGCAGGCAGGCAGGCAGGCAGGCAGGCAGGCAGGCAGGCAGGCAGGGAGAGAGGGAGGGAGGGAGGGAGGCAGGGAGAGAGGGAGGCAGGGAGAGAGGGAGGGAGGCAGGGAGGCAGGGAGGCAGGGAGGCAGGGAGGCAGGGAGGCAGGGAGGCAGGGAGGCAGGGAGGCAGGGATGGAGGCAGCCAGGCAGGCAGGCAGGCAGGCAGGCAGGCAGGCAGGCAGGCAGGCAGGCAGGCAGGCAGGCAGGCAGGCAGGCAGGCAGGCAGGCAGGCAGGCAGGCAGGCAGTGAGGCAGGGAGGCAGGGAGGCAGGGAGGCAGGGAGGCAGGGAGGCAGGGAGGCAGGGAGGCAGGGAGGCAGGGAGGCAGGGAGGCAGGGAGGCAGGGAGACAGGGAGGCAGGGAGGCAGGGAAGCAGGGACGAAGGCAGGCAGGCAGGCAGGCAGGCAGGCAGGCAGGCAGGCAGGCAGGCAGGCAGGCAGGCAGGCAGGCAGGCAGGCAGGCAGGCAGGAGGGAGGCAGGGAGGCAGGGAGGCAGGGAGAGAGGGAGGCAGGCAGGGAGGCAGGGAGGCAGGGAGGCAGGGAGGCAGGGAGGCAGGGAGGCAGGGAGAGAGGGAGGGAGGCAGGGAGAGAGGGAGGGAGGCAGGGAGAGTGGCAGAGAGGGAGAGAGGCAGGGAGGCAGGGAGGCAGGGAGGCAGGGAGGCAGGAAGGCAGGGAGGCAGGGAGGCAGGGAGGCAGGGAGGCAGGGAGGCAGGGAGGCAGGGAGGCAGGAAGGCAGGGAGGCAGGTAGGCAGGGAGGCAGGGAGGCAGGGAGGCAGGGAGGCAGGGAGGCAGGGAGGCAGGGAGGCAGGGAGGCAGGGAGGGGTGGAGGCAGGCAGGCAGGCAGGCAGGCAGGCAGGCAGGCAGGCAGGCAGGCAGGCAGGCAGGCAGGCAGGCAGGCAGGCAGGCAGGCAGGCAGGCAGGCAGGCAGGCAGGCAGGCAGGCAGGCAGGGAGAGAGGGAGGGAGGCAGGGAGAGAGGGAGGGAGGGAGGGAGGCAGGGAGGCAGGGAGAGAGAGAGGGAGGGAGGGAGGGAGGGAGGGAGGGAGGCAGGGAGGCAGGGAGGCAGGGAGGCAGGGAGGCAGGGAGGCAGGGAGGCAGGAAGGCAGGGAGGCAGGTAGGCAGGGAGGCAGGGAGGCAGGGAGGCAGGGAGGCAGGGAGGCAGGGAGGCAGGGAGGCAGGGAGGCAGGGAGGGGTGGAGGCAGGCAGGCAGGCAGGCAGGCAGGCAGGCAGGCAGGCAGGCAGGCAGGCAGGCAGGCAGGCAGGCAGGCAGGCAGGCAGGCAGGCGGGCGGGCAGGCGGGCAGGCAGGCAGGCAGGCAGGCAGGCAGGGAGGGAGGCAGGGAGAGAGGGAGGGAGGCAGGGAGAGAGGGAGGGAGGCAGGGAGGCAGGGAGGCAGGGAGGCAGGGAGGCAGGGAGAGAGGGAAGGAGGCAGGGAGAGAGGGAGGGAGGCAGGGAGGCAGGGAGGCAGGGAGGCAGGGAGGCAGGGAGGCAGGGAGGCAGGGAGGCAGGGAGGCAGGCAGGCAGGCAGGCAGGCAGGCAGGCAGGCAGGCAGGCAGGCAGGCAGGCAGGCAGGCAGGCAGGCAGGCAGGCAGGCAGGCAGGCAGGCAGGGAGGGAGGGAGGGAGGGAGAGAGGGAGAGAGGGAGGGAGGGAGGCAGGGAGGCAGGGAGGCAGGGAGGCAGGGAGGCAGGGAGGCAGGGAGGCAGGGAGGCAGGGAGGCAGGGAAGCAGGGATGAAGGCAGGCAGGCAGGCAGGCAGGCAGGCAGGCAGGCAGGCAGGCAGGCAGGCAGGCAGGCAGGCAGGCAGGCAGGCAGGCAGGCAGGCAGGCAGGCAGGCAGGCAGGCAGGCAGGCAGGCAGGCAGGCAGGCAGGCAGGCAGGCAGGCAGGCAGGCAGGCAGGCAGGCAGGCAGGCAGGCAGGCAGGCAGGCAGGCAGGCAGGCAGGCAGGCAGGCAGGCAGGCAGGCAGTCTACGCCATATCTCTATCAATAAACCATTCAGAGGCGCATTACACTTTACATGAATATACAGATTACCTAAAAATAAAAATAAATAGAGACGTAGTTATAAAATAAATAGATCTGTAAAAAGGGAAGAAGTCTCAGCAGTCAGCAATAACCATCTACTAGTACACATTATAAATTGCGTTAACTGTAAACGTCCCGATTTTAAGAGAAATTGGGTGTTTTGTTTATGGCTCGGCAGGGTAGACATCTCTTACCACTGCCGGTGGAAAACAAACTTATAAATCAACAAAGCCGTTGGGTCCTTTATGAAGCGTTTGTGACGACAGACACACACGCGAGATGTGTTCGTGTGACTGATGCCCTGGCGTAGTTCTCCTGAATTTAGTGATAGCGTGATACAACGTAATACAACGTGGCTACAACGTAGCAAAAGCGTGACAGAACGTGAACAGAACGCGTGTACTACGTTGGGCCGCGTTTCTGCTCCGTTGTGGTACGTTACGATACGTTGTGGTACGCTATCCTGTAGCGACAGCGAGGCATAACGAGGCTCAGCGTGACACAACGAGGCGACAGCGACGCTATCGCGTGGCGGCACCCGACTTTGATTTTTCACAGCGGGACTACAACGAGGCGACAGCGTGGCTAGCACGTGGCGTCAACGTGGCACAACGTGGCACCCTGCGAAAATACGCAATTTTATTTCCAGAACGTGGCGATCAGAAACGGGGCACAACGGCGCGGCCAAAACGTGGCGCTATGACTGGGACATAAGAGCGACGTGGCAGTCTGGTGGTAAGGTGACGATCGATAGCTAAACGTGTTGCATTGCACTACTGTATAAAAACCATATATTTCTCTCAAATTGGCCGTTCGGTCTGCTTCTAATAATTTATGTGAGTACGTTCACAGACATATGTTGATAAGCTCGCAACAATTCACTTTCGAGCGACCATTTCAACAAATAGCTGTTTAACGGAACTGGCAGACGGACGGATATTATTTTCTGAACTATTTATTGTGTGGTGAAACATAACCGGCATGTCAAGAACAATGTGGAGATAATAATTGCAGTCACGTTCTATCATTTGAAAAAAATACAGCTGACAGTTTTTCGGTTCTGTAATATGAAACATTATTACTTTGTTCGAAGCGATCTTATTATTGTTGTTTTACTAGATAGCATATGCCTTAAAGTAATAGGTTACTGTAGTCGCAAGTACAACAAGTCTACTGATGAGGCCAGAACAATGGTCTCTTATCTATTAAATTTCCGCACAAAAACGCCAAAAGACTGCGTGATCATCAAAGCAAGCCTTGACATTATTTTAATAGCCTGCGAAACGCCCTTAGACTTCGGGCATTGTTTTCTCATTATCTAAATATGCGGTCACGTAATTGCTCATGATTGGTGTAATAACTTGCGAAAAGACGACCCACTTATCTATATCATCAAATATAATAATATAATATAATATAATATAATATAATATAATATAATATAATATAATATAATATAATATAATATAATATAATATAATATAATATAATATAATATAATATAATATAATATAATATAATATAGTATAATATAGTATAGTATAGTATAGTATAGCATAGTATAGCATAGCATAGCATAGCATAGCATAGCATAGCATAGCATAGCATAGCATAGCATAGCATAGCATAGCATAGCATAGCATAGCATAGCATAGCATAGCATAGCATAGCATAGCATAGCATAGCATAGCATAGCATAGCATAGCATAGCATAGCATAGCATAGCATAGCATAGCATAGCATAGCCTAGCATAGCCTAGCCTAGCCTAGCCTAGCCTAGCCTAGCCTAGCCTAGCCTAGCCTAGCCTTGCCTAGCCTAGCCTAGCCTAGCCTAGCCTAGCCTAGCCTAGCCTAGCCTAGCATAGCATAAACAACATAACATACATACATAACATAACATAACATAACATAACATAACATAACATAACATAACATAACATAACATAACATAACATAACATAACATAACATAACATAACATAACATAACATAACATAACATAACATAACATAACATAACATAACATAACATAACATAACATAACATAACATAACATAACAAAACATAACATAACATAACATAACATAACATAACATAACATAACATAACATAACATAACATAACATAACATAACATAACATAACATAACATAACATAACATAACATAACATAACATAACATAACATAACATAACATAACATAACATAACATAACATAACATAACATAACATAACATAACATAACATAACATAACATAACATAACATAACATAACATAACATAACATAACATAACATAACATAACATAACATAACATAACATAACATAACATAACATAACATAACATAACATAACATAACATAACATAATATAATAAATAACAGTATTTGTTTACGCCATATCCCTAGCAACAAAACCTTTCAGAGGCGCATTACACTTTACAGGAATATATAAATTACCTTAAAATATAAAATAGAGATGTAGTTGTAAAATAAATAGATCAGTAAAAATGTCTCAATATAAATAAATAATATTAGTCTTAATAATATTAAAATAGTAATACTGATAAATAACAGTTTATTATATTACAAGTTAAAAATAAATAAATAATAAAAAGATATTAAACAGTCGGATATTATAAAATTGTTGTTGAAGTGAAAACCCTCTTTTAAACACAAATGTCTTCAGTTGTTTCTTGAACGAACTGAGGCAGTCTGTGGCACGCATGGCAAGCGGCAAATTGTTCCAGAGCCGTGGAGCAGCATCTACGTACGTAGTCTGCATCGTGGAACCTCCAGCAGGTGGGCGTCCGCGGAGCGTAGCGCAAGGGTCGCTTCGTAACGAATTAGTAGGTCGGTTAT
>OZ024861.1:44041774-44053812 GCA_964017155.1 Oasisia sp. SBJ-2009 | reverse complement strand
TATATATATATATATATATATATATATATATATATATATATATATATATATATATATATATATATATATATATATATATATATATATATATATATATATATATATATATATATATATATATATATATATATATATATATTATATATATATATATATATATATATATATATATATATATATATATATATATATATATATATATATATATATATATATATATATATATATATATATATATATATATATATATATATATATATATATATATATATATATATATATATATAATATATATATATATATATATATATATATATATATATATATATATATATATATATATATATATATATATATATATATATATATATATTAAAGTCAGTAAGTTGTTTATATAACTTACTTTTCAAAAGGTGTTTATTTGTATGAATTAATTGCATATTTATTTTACAATCACATCCTGTATATTGCTCATTATTGTATCTGTTTTTCTACAATTTTACATTTATCTAACTTATAACCTTATTGTTTCTTATCTATTAATTTTTTTAAACATATTGGCTCTTTAATTAGGCTACTTAGATGTTCTAATGTATGTACCGATTGTATATGGGTTTTTACCTGAAATAAATGTATTCGTATTCGTATAGCATTGTAGCGTGCTGGGGTTGAAGTTCCGGCTCAATTTCCAATGTTAAACTACCGTTCCTGCGGGGTGATAGATTATATAAGTGGCGGGCGAAACAGTTTCATTTCAGTAAGTATACTATACACGGCCCAGAAACGCCTGTACTGGGTGGTGTAATAACGTGCGAAGAGACGACCTACTTTTCTATCTATGTCATCAAACGCAAGAAGGTTAGTGCGAAGGAGATTAAAAACAGCTACTCAGAACAAAGATGGCAGAGGTCCGATTTCCGGCAGCTAAACCTGTCTAACTACTCATTATAAAATGCACCGTTATGGACTGAAAACAGCACTATCAATACCATATAGCACAAGTTCAATGTACGGACAGCCAATATAAACAAATCTTCAGTAGACAGTATCAAGTTGATCTTTAAAAAAACTTTGTCCAGGGTAGATTTTGGTCGGAGTTTTTTCTGGGACTTCAAAAACCCTACCGTTCATCATAAAACAAGCTTTTCAACCGTCACTTGTAATGGACTATAGTGAATGAACTTTTTTTAGCGCCCCAGTCTACTTGCTAGGCGACCTACTTTTGAGTTGCGACGGAGAGAATAATTACAGGTGAGTGATCATATCTATTCATTTGACGTTTGTGTCATGTTAAGAGGATCCTAGAGAGAGAGAGAGAGAGGGGGGGGGGACATTCAGTTGACATTAATGCAACGAAGCAGTGGGGTTTGACATATGCGGCTGTGTCGTGTCTGTGGGAGATATTTCGTTGTTATATTGAATGTATCACGGCTGGGCATATAGCATATGTGTCATTGCATATAGAGAGACAAAGCATTTATGTTTGAAGTCACGCAAAGCAATACAGGTTAGCCTTTGTAAGCCACTTGCACAAGTAATCTCATCCGCTGTCAACAGACGCCGCCTTGCAGGTTGTAGACCTACCTTAGTCAGTTGTAACTTTCTACCGCCCCAGGTCAAATCCGGCGGTCATTGAACAGTAATAGTCCATTCATAGTGTCACTAATGTAGTGTCAGGTGGCCGCCACGTTATGCAGGCAGGCAGGCAGGCAGGCAGGCAGGCAGGCAGGCAGGCAGGCAGGCAGGCAGGCAGGCAGGCAGGCAGGCAGGCAGGCAGGCAGGCAGGCAGGCAGGCAGGCAGGCAGGCAGGCAGGCAGGCAGGCAGGCAGGCAGGCAGGCAGGCAGGCAGGCAGGCAGGCAGGCAGGCAGGCAGGCAGGCAGGCAGGGAGGGAGGGAGGGAGGGAGAGAGGGAGGCAGGGAGAGGGGGAGAGAGGGAGAGAGGGAGGGAGGGAGGCAGGGAGGCAGGGAGGCAGGGAGGCAGGGAGGCAGGGAGGCAGGGAGGCAGGGAGGCAGGGAGGCAGGGAGGCAGGGAGGCAGGGAGGCAGGGAGGCAGGGAGGGGTGGAGGCAGGCAGGCAGGCAGGCAGGCAGGCAGGCAGGCAGGCAGGCAGGCAGGCAGGCAGGCAGGCAGGCAGGCAGGCAGGCAGGCAGGCAGGCAGGCAGGCAGGCAGGCAGGCAGGCGGGCGGGCGGGCGGGCGGGCGGGCGGGCGGGCGGGCGGGCAGGCAGGCAGGCAGGCAGGCAGGGAGGGAGGCAGGGAGAGAGGGAAGGAGGCAGGGAGAGAGGGAGGGAGGCAGGGAGGCAGGGAGGCAGGGAGGTAGGGAGGCAGGGAGGCAGGGAGGCAGGGAGGCAGGGAGGCAGGGAGGCAGGGAGGCAGGGAGGCAGGGATGGAGGCAGGGATGGAGGCAGGCAGGCAAGCAGGCAGGCAGGCAGGCAGGCAGGCAGGCAGGCAGGCAGGCAGGCAGGCAGGCAGGCAGGCAGGCAGGCAGGCAGGCAGGCAGGCAGGCAGGCAGGCAGGCAGGCAGGCAGGCAGGCAGGGAGGGAGGGAGGCAGGGAGAGAGGGAGGGAGGGAGGCAGGGAGAGAGGGAGGGAGGGAGGGAGGGAGGGAGGCAGGGAGGGAGGGAGGCAGGGAGGGAGGGAGGCAGGGAGAGAGGGAGGGAGGGAGGGAGGGAGGCAGGGAGGCAGGGAGGCAGGGAGGCAGGGAGGCAGGGAGGCAGGGATGAAGGCAGGCAGGCATGCAGGCATGCAGGCATGCAGGCAGGCAGGCAGGCAGGCAGGCAGGCAGGCAGGCAGGCAGGCAGGCAGGGAGGGAGGGAGGGAGGCAGGGAGGCAGGGAGGCAGGGAGAGAGGGAGGGAGGGAGGGAGGGAGAGAGGGAGGCAGGGAGAGAGGGAGAGAGGGAGAGAGGGAGGGAGGGAGGCAGGAGGCAGGGAGGCAGGGAGGCAGGGAGGCAGGGAGGCAGGGAGGCAGGGAGGCAGGGAGGCAGGGAGGCAGGGAGGCAGGGAGGCAGGGAGGCAGGGAGGCAGGGATGAAGGGAGGCAGGCAGGCAGGCAGGCAGGCAGGCAGGCAGGCAGGCAGGCAGGCAGGCAGGCAGGCAGGCAGGCAGGCAGGCAGGCAGGCAGGCAGGCAGGCAGGCAGGCAGGCAGGCAGGCAGGCAGGCAGGCAGGCAGGCAGGGAGAGAGTCAGAGAGGGAGAGAGGCAGGGAGGCAGGGAGAGAGGGAGGCAGGGAGGGAGGTAGGGAGGCAGGGAGGCAGGGAGGCAGGGAGGCAGGGAGGCAGGGAGGCAGGGAGGCAGGGAGGCAGGGAGGCAGGGAGGCAGGGAGGCAGGGAGGCAGGGAGGCAGGGAGGCAGGGAGGCAGGGAGGCAGGGAGGCAGGGAGGCAGGGAGGCAGGCAGGCAGGCAGGCAGGCAGGCAGGCAGGCAGGGAGGGAGGCAGGGAGAGAGGGAGGGAGGGAGGGAGGCAGGGAGGGAGGAAAGCAGGGAGGGAGGGAGGCAGGGAGAGAGGGAGGGAGGGAGGGAGGGAGGCAGGGAGGCAGGGAGGCAGGGAGGCAGGGAGGGAGGGAGGCAGGGAGAGAGGGAGGGAGGCAGGGAGGCAGGGAGGGAGGAAAGCAGGGAGGGAGGGAGGCAGGGAGAGAGGGAGGGAGGGAGGGAGGCAGGGAGGCAGGGAGGCAGGGAGGCAGGGAGGCAGGGAGGCAGGGAGGCAGGGAGGGAGGGAGGGAGGGAGGGAGGGAGGGAGGGAGGCAGGCAGGCAGGCAGGCGGGCAGGCAGGCAGGAGGGAGGGAGGGAGGAGAGAGGGAGGGAGGGAGGCAGGGAGAGAGGGAGGGAGGCAGGGAGGCAGGGAGAGAGAGAGGGAGGGAGGGAGGCAGGGAGGCAGGCAGGCAGGCAGGGAGAGAGGGAGGGAGGCAGGGAGAGAGGCAGAGAGGGAGAGAGGCAGGGAGGCAGGGAGGCAGGGAGGCAGGGAGGCAGGGAGGCAGGGAGGCAGGGAGGCAGGGAGGCAGGGAGGCAGGGAGGCAGGGAGGCAGGGAGGCAGGGAGGCAGGGAGGGAGGGAGGCAGGGAGAGAGGGAGGGAGGGAGGGAGGCAGGGAGGGAGGAAAGCAGGGAGGGAGGGAGGCAGGGAGAGAGGGAGGGAGGGAGGCAGGGAGGCAGGGAGGCAGGGAGGCAGGGAGGCAGGGAGGGAGGGAGGGAGGGAGGGAGGCAGGCAGGCAGGCAGGCAGGCAGGCAGGCAGGCAGGAGGGAGGGAGGGAGGGAGAGAGGGAGGGAGGCAGGGAGAGAGGGAGGGAGGGAGGGAGGCAGGGAGAGAGAGAGGGAGGGAGGGAGGCAGGGAGGCAGGCAGGCAGGCAGGGAGAGAGGGAGGGAGGCAGGGAGAGAGGCAGAGAGGGAGAGAGGCAGGGAGGCAGGGAGAGAGGGAGGCAGAAACGCCTGTACTGGGTGGTGTAATAACGTGCGAAGAGACGACCTACTTTTCTATCTATGTCATCAAACGCAAGAAGGTTAGTGCGAAGGAGATTAAAAACAGCTACTCAGAACAAAGATGGCAGAGGTCCGATTTCCGGCAGCTAAACCTGTCTAACTACTCATTATAAAATGCATCGTTATGGACTGAAAACAGCACTATCAATACCATATAGCACAAGTTCAATGTACGGACAGCCAATATAAACAAATCTTCAGTAGACAGTATCAAGTTGATCTTTAAAAAAACTTTGTCCAGGGTAGATTTTGGTCGGAGTTTTTTCTGGGACTTCAAAAACCCTACCGTTCATCATAAAACAAGCTTTTACTTGTAATGGACTATAGTGAATGACCTTTTTTTAGCGCCCCAGTCTACTTGCTAGGCGACCTACTTTTGAGTTGCGACGGAGAGAATAATTACAGGTGAGTGATCATATCTATTCATTTGACGTTTGTGTCATGTTAAGAGGATCCTAGAGAGAGAGAGAGAGAGAGAGGGGGGGGGACATTCAGTTGACATTAATGCAACGAAGCAGTGGGGTTTGACATATGCGGCTGTGTCGTGTCTGTGGGAGATATTTCGTTGTTATATTGAATGTATCACGGCTGGGCATATAGCATATGTGTCATTGCATATAGAGAGACAAAGCATTTATGTTTGAAGTCACGCAAAGCAATACAGGTTAGCACTTTGTAAGCCACTTGCACAAGTAATCTCATCCGCTGTCAACAGACGCCGCCTTGCAGGTTGTAGACCTACTTTAGTCAGTTGTAACTTTCTACCGCCCCAGGTCAAATCCGGCGGTCATTGAACAGTAATAGTCCATTCATAGTGTCACTAATGTAGTGTCAGGTGGCCGCCACGTTATGCAGGCAGGCAGGCAGGCAGGCAGGCAGGCAGGCAGGCAGGCAGGCAGGCAGGCAGGCAGGCAGGCAGGCAGGCAGGCAGGCAGGCAGGCAGGCAGGCAGGCAGGCAGGCAGGCAGGCAGGCAGGCAGGCAGGCAGGCAGGCAGGCAGGCAGGCAGGCAGGCAGGCAGGCAGGCAGGCAGGCAGGCAGGCAGGCAGGCAGGCAGGCAGGCAGGCAGGCAGGCAGGCAGGCAGGGAGGGAGGGAGGGAGGGAGAGAGGGAGGCAGGGAGAGGGGGAGAGAGGGAGAGAGGGAGGCAGGGAGGCAGGGAGGCAGGGAGGCAGGGAGGCAGGGAGGCAGGGAGGCAGGGAGGCAGGGAGGCAGGGAGGCAGGGAGGGGTGGAGGCAGGCAGGCAGGCAGGCAGGCAGGCAGGCAGGCAGGCAGGCAGGCAGGCAGGCGGGCGGGCAGGCAGGCAGGCAGGCAGGGAGGGAGGCAGGGAGAGAGGGAAGGAGGCAGGGAGAGAGGGAGGGAGGCAGGGAGGCAGGGAGGCAGGGAGGCAGGGAGGCAGGGAGGCAGGGAGGCAGGGAGGTAGGGAGGCAGGGAGGCAGGGAGGCAGGGAGGCAGGGAGGCAGGGAGGCAGGGAGGCAGGGAGGCAGGGAGGCAGGGATGGAGGCAGGGATGGAGGCAGGCAGGCAAGGAGAGAGGGAGGGAGGCAGGGAGAGAGGCAGAGAGGCAGAGAGGGAGAGAGGCAGGGAGAGAGGGAGGCAGGCAGGGAGGCAGGGAGGCAGGGAGGCAGGGAGGCAGGGAGGCAGGGAGGCAGGGAGGCAGGGAGGCAGGGAGGCAGGGAGGCAGGGAGGCAGGGAGGCAGGGAGGCAGGGAGGCAGGGAGGCAGGGAGGCAGGGAGGGAGGCAGGGAGAGAGGGAGGGAGGGAGGGAGGCAGGGAGGGAGGAAAGCAGGGAGGGAGGGAGGCAGGGAGAGAGCGAGGGAGGGAGGCAGGGAGGCAGGGAGGCAGGGAGGCAGGGAGGGAGGGAGGGAGGGAGGGAGGCAGGCAGGCAGGCAGGCAGGCAGGCAGGCAGGCAGGCAGGCAGGCAGGAGGGAGGGAGGGAGGGAGGGAGGGAGGGAGGGAGGGAGGGAGGGAGGGAGAGAGGGAGGGAGGCAGGGAGAGAGGGAGGGAGGGAGGGAGGCAGGGAGAGAGAGAGGGAGGGAGGGAGGCAGGCAGGCAGGCAGGCAGGCAGGGAGAGAGGGAGGGAGGCAGGGAGAGAGGCAGAGAGGGAGAGAGGCAGGGAGGCAGGGAGAGAGGGAGGCAGAAACGCCTGTACTGGGTGGTGTAATAACGTGCGAAGAGACGACCTACTTTTCTATCTATGTCATCAAACGCAAGAAGGTTAGTGCGAAGGAGATTAAAAACAGCTACTCAGAACAAAGATGGCAGAGGTCCGATTTCCGGCAGCTAAACCTGTCTAACTACTCATTATAAAATGCATCGTTATGGACTGAAAACAGCACTATCAATACCATATAGCACAAGTTCAATGTACGGACAGCCAATATAAACAAATCTTCAGTAGACAGTATCAAGTTGATCTTTAAAAAAACTTTGTCCAGGGTAGATTTTGGTCGGAGTTTTTTCTGGGACTTCAAAAACCCTACCGTTCATCATAAAACAAGCTTTTCAACCATCACTTGTAATGGACTATAGTGAATGAACTTTTTTTAGCGCCCCAGTCTACTTGCTAGGCGACCTACTTTTGGCGACGGAGAGAATAATTACAGGTGAGTGATCATATCTATTCATTTGACGTTTGTGTCATGTTAAGAGGATCCTAGAGAGAGAGAGAGAGAGAGGGGGGGGGGACATTCAGTTGACATTAATGCAACGAAGCAGTGGGGTTTGACATATGCGGCTGTGTCGTGTCTGTGGGAGATATTTCGTTGTTATATTGAATGTATCACGGCTGGGCATATAGCATATGTGTCATTGCATATAGAGAGACAAAGCATTTATGTTTGAAGTCACGCAAAGCAATACAGGTTAGCACTTTGTAAGCCACTTGCACAAGTAATCTCATCCGCTGTCAACAGACGCCGCCTTGCAGGTTGTAGACCTACTTTAGTCAGTTGTAACTTTCTACCGCCCCAGGTCAAATCCGGCGGTCATTGAACAGTAATAGTCCATTCATAGTGTCACTAATGTAGTGTCAGGTGGCCGCCACGTTATGCAGGCAGGCAGGCAGGCAGGCAGGCAGGCAGGCAGGCAGGCAGGCAGGCAGGCAGGCAGGCAGGCAGGCAGGCAGGCAGGCAGGCAGGCAGGCAGGCAGGCAGGCAGGCAGGCAGGCAGGCAGGCAGGCAGGCAGGCAGGCAGGCAGGCAGGCAGGCAGGCAGGCAGGCAGGCAGGCAGGCAGGCAGGCAGGCAGGCAGGCAGGCAGGCAGGCAGGCAGGCAGGCAGGCAGGCAGGCAGGCAGGCAGGCAGGCAGGCAGGCAGGCAGGCAGGCAGGCAGGCAGGCAGGCAGGCAGGCAGGCAGGCAGGCAGGCAGGCAGGCAGGCAGGCAGGCATGCAGGCAGGCAGGCAGGCAGGCAGGCAGGCAGGCAGGCAGGCAGGGAGGGAGGGAGGGAGAGAGGGAGGCAGGGAGAGGGGGAGAGAGGGAGAGAGGGAGGGAGGGAGGCAGGGAGGCAGGGAGGCAGGGAGGCAGGGAGGCAGGGAGGGATGGAGGCAGGCAGGCAGGCAGGCAGGCAGGCAGGCAGGCAGGCAGGCAGGCAGGCAGGCAGGCAGGCAGGCAGGCAGGCAGGCAGGCAGGCAGGCAGGCAGGCAGGCAGGCGGGCGGGCAGGCAGGCAGGCAGGCAGGGAGGGAGGCAGGGAGAGAGGGAAGGAGGCAGGGAGAGAGGGAGGGAGGCAGGGAGGCAGGGAGGCAGGGAGGCAGGGAGGCAGGGAGGCAGGGAGGTAGGGAGGCAGGGAGGCAGGGAGGCAGGGAGGCAGGGAGGCAGGGAGGCAGGGAGGCAGGGAGGCAGGGAGGCAGGGAGGCAGGGAGGCAGGGATGGAGGCAGGGATGGAGGCAGGCAGGCAAGGAGAGAGGGAGGGAGGCAGGGAGAGAGGCAGAGAGGGAGAGAGGCAGGGAGGCAGGGAGAGAGGGAGGCAGGGAGGGAGGCAGGGAGGCAGGGAGGCAGGGAGGCAGGGAGGCAGGGAGGCAGGGAGGCAGGGAGGCAGGGAGGCAGGGAGGCAGGGAGGCAGGGAGGGAGGGAGGCAGGGAGAGAGGGAGGGAGGGAGGCAGGGAGGGAGGAAAGCAGGGAGGGAGGGAGGCAGGGAGAGAGGGAGGGAGGGAGGCAGGCAGGGAGGCAGGGAGGCAGGGAGGCAGGGAGGGAGGGAGGGAGGGAGGGAGGGAGGGAGGGAGGCAGGCAGGCAGGCAGGCAGGCAGGCAGGCAGGCAGGCAGGAGGGAGGGAGGGAGGGAGGGAGAGAGGGAGGGAGGCAGGGAGAGAGGGAGGGAGGGAGGGAGGCAGGGAGAGAGAGAGGGAGGGAGGCAGGGAGGTAGGCAGGCAGGCAGGGAGAGAGGCAGAGAGGGAGAGAGGCAGGGAGGCAGGGAGAGAGGGAGGCAGGGAGGGAGGCAGGGAGGCAGGGAGGCAGGGAGGCAGGGAGGCAGGGAGGCAGGGAGGCAGGGAGGCAGGGAGGCAGGGAGTCAGGGAGGCAGGGAGGCAGGGAGGCAGGGAGGCAGGGAGGCAGGGAGAGAGGGAGGCAGGGAGAGTGGCAGAGAGGGAGAGAGGCAGGGAGGCAGGGAGGCAGGGAGGCAGGGAGGCAGGGAGGCAGGGAGGCAGGGAGGCAGGGAGGCAGGGAGGCAGGGAGGCAGGGAGGCAGGGAGGGATGGAGGCAGGCAGGGAGAGAGGGAGGGAGGCAGGGAGGCAGGGAGGCAGGCAGGCAGGCAAGCAGGCAGGCAGGCAGGCAGGCAGGCAGGCAGGCAGGCAGGCAGGCAGGCAGGCAGGCAGGCAGGCAGGCAGGCAGGCAGGCAGGCAGGCAGGCAGGCAGGCAGGCAGGCAAGCAGGCAGGCAGGGAGGGAGGGAGGGAGGGAGGCAGGGAGGGAGGCAGGGAGGCAGGGAGGCAGGGAGAGAGGGAGGGAGGGAGGGAGGGAGGCAGGGAGGCAGGGAGGCAGGGATGGAGGCAGGCAGGCAGGCAGGCAGGCAGGCAGGCAGGCAGGCAGGCAGGCAGGCAGGCAGGCAGGCAGGCAGGCAGGCAGGCAGGGAGGGAGGGAGGCAGGGAGAGAGGGAGGGAGGGAGGGAGGGAGGGAGGCAGGGAGAGAGGGAGGGAGGGAGGGAGGCAGGGAGGCAGGGAGGCAGGGAGGCAGGCAGGCAGGCAGGCAGGCAGGCAGGCAGGCAGGCAGGCAGGCAGGCATGCAGGGAGGGAGGGAGGGAGGGAGGGAGGCAGGGAGAGAGAGAGGGAGGGAGGGAGGGAGGCAGGGAGGCAGGGAGGCAGGGAGGCAGGGAGGCAGGGAGGCAGGGAGGCGGGTAGGCAGGGAGGCAGGGAGGCAGGGAGGCAGGGAGGCAGGGAGGCAGGGAGGCATGGAGGCAGGGAGGCAGGGAGGCAGGGAGGCAGGGAGGCAGGGAGGCAGGGAGGCAGGGAGGCAGGGAGTGGGGGGGAAAGGCAGGGAGGCAGGGAGGCAGGGAGGCAGGGAGGCAGGGAGGCAGGGAGGCAGGGAGGCAGGGAGGCAGGGAGGAGGCAGGCAGGCAGGCAGGCAGGCAGGCAGGCAGGCAGGCAGGCAGGCAGGCAGGCAGGCAGGCAGGCAGGCAGGCAGGCAGGCAGGCAGGGAGGGAGGGAGGCAGGGAGAGAGGGAGGGAGGGAGGGAGGGAGGGAGGCAGGGAGAGAGGGAGGGAGGGAGGGAGGGAGGCAGGGAGGGAGGGAGGCAGGGAGGGAGGGAGGCAGGGAGAGAGGGAGGCAGGCAGGGAGGCAGGGAGGCAGGGAGGCAGGGAGGCAGGGAGGCAGGGAGGGAGGGAGGGAGGGAGGGAGGCAGGCAGGCAGGCAGGCAGGCAGGCAGGCAGGCAGGCAGGCAGGCAGGCAGGCAGGCAGGCAGGCAGGCAGGCAGGCAGGCAGGCAGGCAGGCAGGCAGGCAGGCAGGCAGGCAGGCAGGCAGGCAGGCAGGCAGTCTACGCCATATCTCTATCAATAAACCATTCAGAGGCGCATTACACTTTACATGAATATACAGATTACCTAAAAATAAAAATAAATAGAGACGTAGTTATAAAATAAATAGATCTGTAAAAAGGGAAGAAGTCTCAGCAATCAGCAATAACCATCTACTAGTACACATTATAAATTGCGTTAACTGTAAACGTCCCGATTTTAAGAGAAATTGGGTGTTTTGTTGATGGCTCGGCAGGGTAGACATCTCTTACCACTGTCGGTGGAAAACAAACTGATAAATCAACAAAGCCGTTGGGTCCTTTATGAAGCGTTTGTGACGACAGACACACACGCGAGATGTGTTCGTGTGACTGATGCCCTGGCGTAGTTCTCCTGAATTTAGTGATAGCGTGATACAACGTAATACAACGTGGCTACAACGTAGCAAAAGCGTGACAGAACGTGAACAGAACGCGTGTACTACGTTGGGCCGCGTTTCTGCTCCGTTGTGGTACGTTACGATACGTTGTGGTACGCTATCCTGTAGCGACAGCGAGGCATAACGAGGCTCAGCGTGACACAACGAGGCGACAGCGACGCTATCGCGTGGCGGCACCCGACTTTGATTTTTCACAGCGGGACTACAACGAGGCGACAGCGTGGCTAGCACGTGGCGTCAACGTGGCACAACGTGGCACCCTGCGGAAATACGCAAGTTTATTTCCAGAACGTGGCGATCAGAAACGGGGCACAACGGCGCGGCCAAAACGTGGCACTATGACTGGGACATAAGAGCGACGTGGCAGTCTGGTGGTAAGGTGACGATCGATAGCTAAACGTGTTGCATTGCACTACTGTATAAAAACCATATATTTCTCTCAAATTGGCCGTTCGGTCTGCTTCTAATAATTTATGTGAGTACGTTCACAGACATATGTTGATAAGCTCGCAACAATTCACTTTCGAGCGACCATTTCAACAAATAGCTGTTTAACGGAACTGGCAGACGGACAGATATTATTTTCTGAACTATTTATTGTGTGGTGAAACATAACCGGCATGTCAAGAACAATGTGGAGATAATAATTGCAGTCACGTTCTATCATTTGAAAAAAATACAGCTGACAGTTTTTCGGTTCTGTAATATGAAACATTATTACTTTGTTCGAAGCGATCTTATTATTGTTGTTTTACTAGAGAGCATATGCCTTAAAGTAATAGGTTACTGTAGTCGCAAGTACAACAAGTCTACTGATGAGGCCAGAACAATGGTCTCTTATCTATTAAATTTCCGCACAAAACGCCAAAAGACTGCGTGATCATCAAAGCAAGCCTTGACATTATTTTAATAGCCTGCGAAACGCCCTTAGACTTCGGGCATTGTTTTCTCATTATCTAAATATGCGGTCACGTAATTGCTCATGATTGGTGTAATAACTTGCGAAAAGACGACCCACTTATCTATGTCATCAAATATAATAATATAATATAATATAATATAATATAATATAATATAATATAATATAATATAATATAATATAATATAATATAATATAATATAATATAATATAATATAATATAATATAATATAATATAATATAATATAATATAATATAATATAATATAATATAATATAATATAATA
>OZ024861.1:44034274-44039274 GCA_964017155.1 Oasisia sp. SBJ-2009 | reverse complement strand
AATATCAATGTGTCGTGAATTGTCACCGCAATATATCTGCAAGTTAACATTTCAATGTAAATGTTCACTTCGCAATTTCTTAGTTATGCATTACTTGTTGTTCATCGCAACATATCAATTAATTAGGTATAAAGTGTGCCAACCATTGCACAAGATTGTAATTCAAATTGTCGATTGCATGAAGATCATACGATCAGTGTGTGGTAGTGTTGTCTTAAGTCAGTTGTGTATTGGCCTGTTGCTCTCCGTTCCCCGTCGTCAGGGCTCGGGTTGGTTTTGGTTCCGACTTCCCTCTTTCTTCTTCCCTCTTTCTTCTTTCTTCTTTCTTCTTTCTTCTTCCCTCTTTCTTCTTTCTTCTTTCTTCTTTCTTCTTTCTACTTCCCTCTTTCTTCTTTCTTCTTTCTTCTTTCTTCTTTCTTCTTTCTACTTCCCTCTTTCTTCTTTCTTCTTTCTTCTTTCTTCTTTCTTCTTTCTTCTTTCTTCTTTCTTCTTCCCTCTTTCTTCTTTCTTCTTTCTTCTTTCTTCTTTCTTCTTTCTTCTTTCTTCTTTCTTCTTTCTTCTTTCTACTTCCCTCTTTCTTCTTTCTTCTTTCCTCTTTCTTCTTTCTTCTTTCTTCTTTCTTCTTTCTACTTCCCTCTTTCTTCTTTCTTCTTTCTTCTTTCTTCTTTCTTCTTTCTTCTTTCTTCTTCCCTCTTTCTTCTTTCTTCTTTCTTCTTTCTTCTTTCTTCTTTCTTCTTTCTTCTTTCTTCTTTCTTCTTTCTTCTTTCTTCTTTCTTCTTTCTTCTTTCTACTTCCCTCTTTCTTCTTTCTACTTCCCTCTTTCTTCTTTCTTCTTTCTTCTTTCTTCTTTCTACTTCCCTCTTTCTTCTTTCTTCTTTCTTCTTTCTTCTTTCTTCTTTCTTCTTTCTTCTTTCTTCTTTCTTCTTTCTTCTTCCCTCTTTCTTCTTTCTTCTTCCCTCTTTCTTCTTTCTTCTTTCTTCTTCCCTCTTTCTTCTTTCTTCTTTCTACTTCCCTCTTTCTTCTTTCTTCTTTCTACTTCCCTCTTTCTTCTTTCTTCTTTCTTCTTTCTTCTTTCTTCTTTCTACTTCCCTCTTTCTTCTTTCTTCTTTCTTCTTTCTTCTTTCTTCTTTCTACTTCCCTCTTTCTTCTTTCTTCTTTCTTCTTTCTTCTTTCTTCTTTCTTCTTTCTTCTTTCTTCTTTCTTCTTTCTTCTTTCTTCTTCCCTCTTTCTTCTTTCTTCTTCCCTCTTTCTTCTTTCTTCTTTCTTCTTCCCTCTTTCTTCTTTCTTCTTTCTACTTCCCTCTTTCTTCTTTCTTCTTTCTACTTCCCTCTTTCTTCTTTCTTCTTTCTTCTTTCTTCTTTCTTCTTTCTTCTTTCTTCTTTCTTCTTCCCTCTTTCTTCTTTCTTCTTTCTTCTTTCTTCTTTCTTCTTTCTTCTTTCTTCTTTCTTCTTTCTTCTTTCTACTTCCCTCTTTCTTCTTTCTTCTTTCTTCTTTCTTCTTTCTACTTCCCTCTTTCTTCTTTCTTCTTTCTTCTTTCTTCTTTCTACTTCCCTCTTTCTTCTTTCTTCTTTCTTCTTTCTTCTTTCTTCTTTCTTCTTTCTTCTTCCCTCTTTCTTCTTTCTTCTTTCTTCTTTCTTCTTTCTTCTTTCTTCTTTCTTCTTTCTTCTTTCTTCTTTCTTCTTTCTTCTTTCTTCTTTCTTCTTTCTTCTTTCTACTTCCCTCTTTCTTCTTTCTACTTCCCTCTTTCTTCTTTCTTCTTTCTTCTTTCTTCTTTCTACTTCCCTCTTTCTTCTTTCTTCTTTCTTCTTTCTTCTTTCTTCTTTCTTCTTTCTTCTTTCTTCTTTCTTCTTTCTTCTTTCTTCTTTCTTCTTCCCTCTTTCTTCTTTCTTCTTCCCTCTTTCTTCTTTCTTCTTTCTTCTTCCCTCTTTCTTCTTTCTTCTTTCTACTTCCCTCTTTCTTCTTTCTTCTTTCTACTTCCCTCTTTCTTCTTTCTTCTTTCTTCTTTCTTCTTTCTTCTTTCTACTTCCCTCTTTCTTCTTTCTTCTTTCTTCTTTCTTCTTTCTTCTTTCTACTTCCCTCTTTCTTCTTTCTTCTTTCTTCTTTCTTCTTTCTTCTTTCTTCTTTCTTCTTTCTTCTTTCTTCTTTCTTCTTTCTTCTTCCCTCTTTCTTCTTTCTTCTTCCCTCTTTCTTCTTTCTTCTTTCTTCTTCCCTCTTTCTTCTTTCTTCTTTCTACTTCCCTCTTTCTTCTTTCTTCTTTCTACTTCCCTCTTTCTTCTTTCTTCTTTCTTCTTTCTTCTTTCTTCTTTCTTCTTTCTTCTTTCTTCTTTCTTCTTTCTTCTTTCTTCTTTCTTCTTTCTTCTTTCTTCTTTCTTCTTTCTTCTTTCTTCTTTCTTCTTTCTTCTTTCTTCTTTCTTCTTTCTTCTTTCTTCTTTCTACTTCCCTCTTTCTTCTTTCTTCTTTCTTCTTTCTTCTTTCTACTTCCCTCTTTCTTCTTTCTTCTTTCTACTTCCCTCTTTCTTCTTTCTTCTTTCTTCTTTCTTCTTTCTTCTTTCTTCTTTCTTCTTTCTTCTTTCTACTTCCCTCTTTCTTCTTTCTTCTTTCTTCTTTCTTCTTTCTTCTTTCTTCTTTCTACTCACCCACCCTCGACTACGTTTTCTCTCAACCCCCTTTTCCCACGGGCCTCCTTAACCAGTATGTTACGTCTGAAATGTCACAACGACCTTGTTTGTTATTTCTGAAGACAACGTGCATTTTAGAGAGCACCTTTCTCAAATTATCACCATTATTATCACTATCATTATAAGTAGTATCATTATTATCATGACTGATATTGTGATTACTATAATCATTATGACAATAATGATAACTATGAACATAATGATAACTATGGTCATTATGATTATAATTATTATAATTATTATAATTATTATAATTATTATAATTATTATAATTATTATAATTATTATAATTATTATAATTATTATAATTATTATAATTATTATAATTATTATAATTATTATAATTATTATAATTATTATAATTATTATAATTATTATAATTATTATAGTTATTATAGTTATTATAATAATTATAATTATTATAATTATTATAATTATTATAATTATAATTATTATAATTATTATAATTATTATAATTATTATAATTATTATAATAACTATAATAATTATAATAATTATAATAATTATAATAATTATAATAATTATAATTATTATAATAATTATTATAGTTATTATAGTTATTATAGTTATTATAGTTATTATAGTTATTATCGTTATTATAGTTATTATCGTTATTATCGTTATTATCGTTATTATCGTTATTATCGTTATTATCGTTATTATCGTTATTCTCGTTATTCTCGTTATTATCGTTATTATCGTTATTATCGTTATTGTCGTTAGTATCGTTAGTATCGTTAGTATCGTTAGTATCGTTATTATCATCATTATCATCATTATCATCATTATCATTATTATCATTATCATCATTATCATTATAATCATCATTATCATCATTATCATCATTATCATCATTATCATCATCATCATCATTATCATCATTTCAATTACCATTGTTATACTTATTATAATTATTATAATTATTATAATTATTCACATTGTTATCATTGTTATCATTGTTATCATTGTTATCATTGTTATCATTGTTATCATTGTTATCATTGTTATCATTGTTATCATTGTTATCACTGTTATCACTGTTATCACTGTTATCACTGTTATCACTGTTATCACTGTTATCACTGTTATCACTGTTATCACTGTTATCATTGTCATCATTGCTATCATTGTCGTCATTGTAATCATTGTCGTCATTGTCGTCATTGTCGTCATTGTCATCATTGTCATCAGTGTCATCAGTGTCATCAGTGTCATCAGTGTCATCAGTGTCATCATTGTTATCATTGTTATCATTGCTATCATTGTTATCATTGTTATCATTGTCATCATTGTTATCATTATCATCATTATCATCATTATCATCATTATCATCATTATCATCAATATGATTATTATCATCATTATCATCATTATCATCATTATCATCATTATCATCATTATCATCTTTATCATTATTTTCATCATTTCAATTACCATTATTATAATTATTAACATTATTATAATTATTAACATTATTAACATTATTAACATTGTTAACATTGTTAACATTGTTAACATTGTTAACATTGTTAACATTGTTAACATTGTTATCATTGTTATCATTGTTATCATTGTTATCATTGTTATCGTTGTTATCGTTGTTATCGTTGTTATCGTTGTTATCGTTGTTATCGTTGTTATCATTGTTATCATTGTTATCATTGTTATCATTGTTATCATTGTTATCATTGCTATCATTGCTATCTTTGTTATCTTTGTTATCTTTGTTATCTTTGTTATCTTTGTTATCATTGTTATCTTTGTTATCATTGTTATCATTGTTATCGTTGTTATCGTTGTTATCGTTGTTATCGTTGTTATCGTTGTTATCATTGTTATCATTGTTATCATTGTTATCATTGTTATCATTGTTATCATTATTATCATTATTATCATTATTTTCATTATTATCATTGTTCTCTTTATTATCATCGTTATCATTATTATCGTTATTATTGATATTCACACACATTTTCCGCTGTCGCAGACTGAGCCATGCGGTGTCACTGGCTTCTCCTGGGAGTTGTTCTTCTTCTTGGCGCCATCGATGTGACGTCATCGTATAATGTCTGGAAGTTGGCGAGAGCCAACGGCAACTTCGCCTTCTGTCTCTACAGTAAGGTGATCGACGATAAAGACGCTGTTGGGGAGAATGTCTTCTTCTCTCCATTCAGGTGAGTGGACAAATTATGTCTCACAACTACCGTTTTAGAATACTGCACTACCGTTTACCGTATCGTGAAACTACGTCAAAGGTATATTATGATCACACATATGTCATCCCGGTACTCAAGCCAGTCA
>OZ024861.1:44026774-44029274 GCA_964017155.1 Oasisia sp. SBJ-2009 | reverse complement strand
CGTGTTGTCAGGGTTTGTTGTCAGGGTTTGTTGACAGGGTTTGTTGTCAGGGTTTGTTGTCAAGGTTTGTTGTCAGGGTTTGTTGTCAAGGTTTGTTGTCAGGGTTTGTTGTCAAGGTTTGTTGTCAGGGTTTGTTGTCAGGGTTTGTTGTCAGGGTTTGTTGTCAAGGTTTGTTGTCAGGTTTTGTTGTCAAGGTTTGTTGTCAGGGTTTGTTGTCAGGGTTTGTTGTCAAGGTTTGTTGTCAGGGTTTGTTGTCAGGATTTGTCATCAGGGTGTGTTGTCATGGTGTTCTGCATTAATATTTCCCATGTGTGGATGTAGTCGAGAGGCTGGGGAAGTTTGGAACGTGAGGTTACCAGTCCCGAAGTTACCGATAGGCCACCATTCAAGGTATATATGTCCCACGGGAGTTTTGTTTGAAGACATTAAATATCCGCCTTTGCCCTTTCTCCCATCAGTAAATAACAATTCCGCTACGTGAAGGGCCTGATTGTATATATATATATATATATATATATATATATATATATATATATATATATATATATATATATATATATATATATATATATATATACATATACATACATACATACTTACATTCATACATACATACATACATACATACATACATACATACATACATACATACATACATACATACATACATACATACATACATACATACATACATTCATATATTCATACATTCATACACTCGTACATACATACATACGTACATACATTCATACATGCATACATGCATTCATACATTCATACATTCATATATGCATTCATAAATTTTTACATTCATACATTCATATATTCATATATTCATACATTCATACATTCATACGTTCATGCATTCATACATTCATACATTCATACATTCATACATTCATACATTCATACATTCATACATACATACATAAATGCATACTTACAAACATGCATGCATGCATGCATGTATAGGCATCCAAACATATAGACTTATAGATATATATTCATACATAGCTATAAACATACAATCAACAGACACGCATACGGTTTAATTTCTTCATGTTTTAAGACATTCAGCTAACAAACATCACTGAATATTCCGCACTACAACAGTTCTCTTGTTGTTTTGCACGTCCCCATATAACCAAAATGATGCAATTTCAAAACCACACTAGATTCTAAATACATCCAGCCGGTGTCTCTTTGCTAGAATGTTCAGATTATAAAGTCATACAGTCAGGTTAATGTGTGAGAATCTAACACCGCCGGATTTTTATGAGTGCAGTTACTGATCGCATGCTTTAATGATTCCAGGAATCAATTAATCGTGTCTTTACTGCCGTACCTGCCGAGTCATTGTGAGAGCTCGCGTTGTCGTACCACACGGTGTCTGTCTCGACACAGCCCCTCACCCAGTCACGGTACAGCGGCAGTGGCTGGCGGTGTACCGTTATGTCTCTTACTGTAGTTGTCTGTCATTGTAGTCTTCACTTAATATTGTCGTCACTCGTCGCAGTCGTCAACCATAGTTGTCTCTCATTGTGGTCGTTATTAATCGCAGTTGTCTGTTAATTGTAGTCCTCATTCGTCGCAGTCGACACTGGTCGTAGTTTTCTCTCAGTTTAGGCGTCATTCACTATATTCTTCACTCATCGTAGTCGCCGCTCATCGCAGTCATATCTTATTGTAGTCGTCACTCATTGTAATTGTCTCTCATTATACTCGTCATTCGGTGTAGTCTCCACTCAACGTATTTTCTCTCAGCTTATTCCTTACTCATCATAGTCATCACTCGTCGTAGTCGTCTCTCAACGTTTTGTTTTTTATTGTAGTCATCTGTCATTGTATGTCGTAGTCGGCTATGGTTATGTTACTTCGGTTGATCGCGCATATGCATTCGTACACGAACTGATAGAACTAACGCCTTCAGAAACACACTTCTCACACGTCGACGACAGTGTATAATAATAATAATAATAACAAACAAACAAACAAAAAAATTTAATAATAATAAATATATTGCTACCATCAAATCCGGCACGTACACGGGAAATTAAATTATGTAAACAAAAGTAAAAGAAACACAACACTAGATGCATTTAAGAGAACAAATTAATGCATTTAAGAGAACAAAATTATTATATTTAATAAAAGCTTAGATTATGGTACATAAGTTAAACAGGTAACAATATAAATAAAAGTAGGATAAATTAAACTATGCATTACTGAAACTAAGATAAATTGAACTATACGTTAATAAATCTAAGATAACTAAACTGCACAGTGCACACTAATAAAAGCTGCATGCACGCCAAATACCAATGTTAAATGTGATCTCGTTAAATTAGTGTAAGAACATAAATAATTTCAATGATTTGCTGGATTTCGCGTCGTTCCAGTGACAAAGAGTTTCGCAATGTCGGCCTACTCTATAGTACCATAAAATACGTAAATGCAACTATTTTACATCCAATATAAATAAAGTAATAACCACACGAGC
>OZ024861.1:44011774-44021774 GCA_964017155.1 Oasisia sp. SBJ-2009 | reverse complement strand
TACTATATATATATATATATATATATATATATATATATATATATATATATATATATATATATATATCTTACGCTTTGTTTATTCCCATGAACTTTTGATCAACGACTACTGTTAATCGTAGCTTTAGAAGTTAGAGAACATCGATATAAGAATAGAACACATTGTTACAAACAAATAATGTGGAGAATATACAGAAACACTGGAAATATAGAAGACTACAACAATTACAAAAAGGCCCTACATTTTGCTACAGCTGAAATGAGAAAATCAAAACGGTATTTTGAGCAGAAATTAGCGAACGACATAAAACATGATAGTAAGAGTTTCTACGCTTACATAAGGAGTAAACAGAAGGTTCGAGATAAAGTAGGACCACTAAAAAACAGCGCAGCTAATGTAATATCTGATGGGTTTCAGATGGCAGAGGATCTGAATGAATAGTTCAGCTCTGTATTCACTAAAGAAGATATAAGTTGACTGCCGTTACCTGCTAGGAAATGTGAGGGTGATGAATCACAAAATTTAGGGCAGTTGTTTGTCACTCCTGAAATGATATCCAAAAAAATTAAAATGATGAAAACAAATAAATCACCAGGAGTTGATGGAATAACACCTAAATTACTTGTAAACGAAATAAGTACACCACTTGCTAATGTTTTTAATATATCACTTAAAGAGGGAATTGTTCCAGCAGAATGGAAGGAGGCAAATGTAACACCGTTATTTAAAAAGGGGTCGAGGAGTAAGGCAGAAAATTATTGACCAGTGAGCTTAACATCAGTATTATGCAAATTATTAGAAACATTTATTAGAGACCACATGGTAGACTTTCTTGTAAAAAACAAATTAATAACTAAATCTCAACATGGGTTCCTAAAAGCTAGGTCTTGTCTAACCAATCTCTTATGTTTTTTAGAAGATATTACTAAGTGGGTAGATGATGGTTCACCGGTGGATGTAGTATACTTCGATTTTCAAAAAGCATTCGATAAAGTGCCACATCAAAGACTGTTAATTAAATTAAAAGCCTATGGTATAGGGGAAAGTATGATCAATTGGATACAAGCATGGTTGACAGATAGAAGACAGAGAGTAATAGTAGAGGGAGAGATATCAAACTGGAAACCAGTTTTGAGTGGAGTTCCACAGGGGTCGGTGTTGGGACCAATACTGTTTTTGATATTTATAAATGATTTGGATGATGACTTATCAAGTAAAGTACTTAAATTTGCAGACGACACAAAAGTGTTCAGAACTGTAAAAACTGATACAGATAAAGAAACCTTACAAGATGATCTAACCAAGTTAGTAAAATGGTCTGAAAAATGGCAGATGTTATTTAATTTTGGTAAATGTAAATGCATCCACATTGGACATGGTAATGTGAGCAAAGAATACGTTATGGGCAATACTATATTAGGCACAAGTGTAAAAGAAAAGGACTTGGGAGTTACAGTTAGTGCCGACATGACAGTTTCAGAGCAATGTGGACTTGCTGCTGCAAAAGGAAATCAAATTTTAGGATTAATTAGAAGAAACATCACATATATGGATAATACTTTAATAATACCATTGTACAAGGCAATAGTTAGGCCACACTTAGAATATTGCATTCAGGCATGGAGGCCATATCAAAAGAAAGACATTGATAAACTTGAAAGAATTCAAAGGAGGGCAACTAAACTAATTCGAGAACTTAAAAATTTATCCTATGAAAGACGCCTGTTAGAATGTAGATTGACAACATTAGAAACTAGAAGATTAAGAGGAGACCTAATAGAAGTTTTTAAGATATTGAATGGATATGAAGATATTGATAGCAACATTTTTTTCAAACTAAAAGAAGATAGTGTGACAAGGGGGCATAAGGCAGCCTTAGTCAAGCCATACTCTAGATTAGATAAAAGAAAATTCTCCTTCTCCCAGAGAACAATAACTGATTGGAATAATTTAAGTCATGATTGTGTAAATGCCAGCAGTGTAAATATGTTTAAAAATAAAATTGACAATTATCTGGCAAGGGCGGGCTATACTTAGGTTGAACACTTAAATATTTTAGAAATTATTTTAATACTGATTAAATTATTTATTCATATAATTATTTTAATTAATTTATTATTATAATAAATGGTGTTATTGTAGGATATTTTATGTATTTATTTATTTTACTTGTATTTTTTAGAGACAACGTATACATTTTATTTTACTTATGTATTTTAGAGACAACGCATTTTAATTAGCAGCATTTTAATGCATTTTATAATATTGTATATTTAATTTTATTTTTAAAGTGAACACTCGATAAGCCATAGGCTTCCTTGTTCACATGCCGTCTGGAGCTTGGTTCTGGACGGCAACTTGTTAAACCTTGTTAAACCTTGTTAAACACGACCTACATGACCGCTGGAGCCATAGCATGCACTAGTGACCCGAATGGAAGACATACACAACTTAACACGACGCTTAATTCTCAGTTGAATGTTCCCTATTAACACCACATTAACATCACATAAACGTCTAGTTCATTGCGCAATCAAATGCAGTTTCACAGCCTAGTAAATAGATAGAAACGAAGCTTTTGTTATGCCAGTGACGCCACAGCTGCCGTCGTTACCACTGTTGCACCTGCTGCCGGTTGTGTGACACATATACAGACGGCGTGGTGTTATTTGCAGTAGTTATTGTGTTTCGGGCCTTACGTGATCGGACGCCAACGTACATCGCCTCTCTCATCACGCCGTACGTGCCGCGTCGCGCCCTGCGATCTGCATACCGCGCGTTGCAAATCGTTCCCCGGTACAACCTCCAACGATATGGACGCCGCTCATTCTCCCGTGCAGGACCAACTCAGTGGAAAGCACTACCTGAGGATTGACGTTCAACAGAGTGCATGAACAAATTTTAAAGCGCACCTTAAAGGGGAAGTGAAACACAGCTGTAACATTCCATATACCTAAATGTACACTATATAAGTATACATTAATGGTGGCAGAAGCACATTCACTTATCAGACAAACTGGAAAAAAAATATTTTTCAATGCCTAAATCGTCGTCATAGAACACTGCGTAGCGCCATCTTTATTCCAAGCCGAGTGGTTTGATTACCTCCTATCTAGCCCATGTAAAATTTTGTTTTTTTCCGGTTTTCTTCATAATTAGACATTTCTACGCAAAAACAAAAATATGGTGCCTTATTGTACACGATAGGTGTCCTATGTATCCACAAATAATATTTATTTGCATTCGAAATAAAAAGGTGAAATTAAATACCGACGATTTTGAACCAATGAAACATTTTCATTTTTACGCTCTCTGTGTTGACAGCCTTCAAGGGGCGGGGCTTACGACCGGAAGGTCTATCGGGACTATTTCTTATTTTGTTTACACAGATATCGGAAGTGTTTTGCGTTAGACTTAGCCTTAGAAGAGTCAAGAGGCGCTAGTTGTTAGTGGTTTTGGATAAATCACAATAGAAAATGGATCCGACAGAGGAATAATTTGTAGCACAAGTGAGAGAAGCATCTGTTGCACAAGTGACACACGTAAAGCCATTTTTGCTTCACCCAGCGTGCGAGCCGAGGTGTGAGATGGCGAGAGAAGATCGCCATGTGATGTGGCATGTTTATGGTCATCTTTGATTTTGGGATCAACGTGCTATAAAACAATGTGAATGTTGCATGGTGTTTGTGTGGATACTGCGTCCCGATGTCGACGCACATCGTTGTATGTTGTCTGGAGATAGCTGACGACCGAGCCAGACCGGGCTGACAGATGCCTGCATGAACCATGACTGACCACGATCGAGTGGCACGACAGCTGTCAGTGACAATGTTGGGAGTATCGGTCTGTTGTCTAAGTGCGATTTGCGTGCAGACTCGTTCGTTCGACCAATAGCTACCCTCGGGGTAGTAGGTAAGTAATACGTAATTCAACAGGTATCGAAAAGTAATTTAGCACTTCAAACCTAAACAAAACAATTATACTTGTATGGCCACACAATGTCAATGACATATGTATAATTTAAATAATAAAGTCATTCTATCTTCGAATTCGTAACGTAAATCTATTACAAACTTACTTTTTATTTCTGACAAGATGTTATATGATGTGTGCATCCTTTTAATATAATTAATTAATTTAAAATGCTAATACAATTTGTTTAATTTATGTAAATAATGTTATTTACATATGCATGCTGCCATGCAATTTATAATAGTCTGAATAATAAATATATGTGTAATAAGGACATTGTGCAATTCACATGGGAATATTGAAGTGGAGTTTTAATGTATTGTGTACTATGTATTGTATATGTGCGTGTGTGTATGTTATCAAGACCACATCATGACAATGAATCATAAATTCATGTGTTTGCAAAATGCTGTAACAATTTTACATACAAATCATTTGTTTGTAAAATACTGTGATAATTTTATTAAAGTATTTCACAAACAAATCAACCAATGCGCTGACTTTGTGATGTGATATTGATAAATTACACAGTTTTGCCAATTACTAATACATGGTGTAATTATAAGATAATGATTGTTTACTATAAATCAAATGTCAGAATGTATCGGTTAGCTGCATATCATCACTGCACATGTTCAATGGGATGCTTCCATGCAGGCAGCAGGCATGTTATAACAACCAGGGTGTTTTGCAGGTGCAGAAAAGAGAAATACATTTTTTCTCATTAGTGGCAGAACTGCTTCAGTCATCATCAGTGATATTGCTGTCATCCGCTAACACATATTCTGCATAACTCTTTTCAGTGTTTTCCATCTGTCTGTTCCAGACAGAATGATCTGAAGATGGCGACAGTGAGACTGGGACATCCAAGGTGTCATCCACATTGACATGACTGCCATGGTCAGTCGAAGAAGGCATGCAGGACTGCGACGACAACTTCGCATACCCATGGTCATGATGAATATTCAATGGAACAACAGTATTATCTGTAATAATTGCTGCATCGATAAAGTATCGCATTGGCGACATGATCACTGGCTCTGTTTGAGTTTGACACTACGAGTTAATGGCGTTGCAATGTGACACCCGTACTGCCATGAGGGACAATATCATCTGGTGCACTGGATCCTTTGAAAGTTGTGTTCAGTATTTGTGAATCCTTCATCTGAAAGAATGATACATATGTATGAGAGTATGTATCTTCTGTGATATACATATAAATAACAATGTTTTGACATCTTTTGTTTTCTCATTGCAGTACCTATACATCATAAAAATTAAAACTGATTAAATCAACTTATAATTAGCATTTCGGAAAGTGTTCAGGATCTAATTTTGTGTAGATGCATAGATCTGTGGATATTGTAACTATGCATGAGAAATCTAAATTTGATTGAATTATTTTGCAGGCCCCATATGGTCCTCCATGGTCCCCCAGACTATTTTTCCACAATTGTTAAACAAATCTACTTTTGCATGGTTGTTGCATGTGGTGGTGCTGATATACACAAAAAATCTGTATTTTATTACATCATTCTATGGGCCTCAAAACACAAAGTAATGCTGGTGATTTGGTTTTTGAGAAGGTCCCTTGAAATGACCCCCAGATCAGTTTGATGTATTAGGTATCTGCTTTCTGGCTTGTCTGCTGCTGCTAGCCAAGTTCATTGGTCAGCTCTTGTCTCAATGAAAGTAGTAGACAGTGGGCTGAGCAAGGTGTTGTGTTTCAATCAGGGAACATTCATGCAATAAATAGAACATTACCTTTTCAATGGTGCATTCTGTGTAGATTCCATTATATTATGACTAACCTTCCTGGCATATTTTAATATGTGTGTATCCCGAGTCATTCAGACATCATTACAAACAAGCAAACCCACTCCTACATAAGCAACACATAAATTACATGGTAAGCCAATTATACAAGCCTACTTGCACATATAAGAAAATAAAATGTTTAAGTTAGTTACGTGCAATCAGTGTCCTCCTTGGTCCAATCAGAGACAACTACTTGGCCATAGTCAAAGTCATACTTGTATTTTCAAAAAGTACAAATGTCAATTTAAGACTAAATTTGTTTACATTGGGTTTTATACGTAAGTTTCATTTGTGGGTGGGGTTTTGTCCAACCGAGTCTTTTTCGAGATATGTAAGTTTTTTTTATTGCAATGTATAAGGTTTTCTAAATAGACTTCTTAGCCATTTTCCTAATAAATAATTTTGGGAAGTGATTATGGACACCTTACAGTTATCAAACAGTAACTGCACAAACTGCAACTAACTGAACAATGCTGATGTCTGCGGTACTATTGAAAGCAAAATACATGCCTTATCAAAATATAATTTTCGTACTTTATATTCTTATTTTAGTCTTATTTTGTTATACGCAATAATACTATTCATTTCAGATTCAATATACTAGTCGTGTTAGTCGATAATCATTCTACAACAGCCATGAACCCCAAACATTTTGAAGTTTTATTTAAACACTCAATTTAAAGCTGACCTCTGTTGCACTGGTTTGTCTTTTCATCATGCTCTAGCACATGACTGTGAACTGGTAAGAAATGCAAGTGCACTAGAGAGATAGTGGGGCTTTGTCCAGGCAGTGATGTTTGTATTGGGTATGGGTAGTCTTTTCACTCTTGCTGGGAAACACAGGACACTGGTAAGATTGTGATTTTATTGCCTAATTTGCACTAGGCTATTAATGGAAATTAGTAACAGCAGTCCTCTGTTGTACTTTGATCATGATGTTTGCAACCCTTTCCAGTAACAATGGAGGCTATGGGCTAATGTAAGGTTCCAAATGTTTTTTCACCCATGTAACTATTAATTTTAGTCATGGGATCAGTGATCTTACTACCTGCTGTCAGGAGACTATTCAGATCCCCACCTAAAAAATGTGTGCTTGTTTATCACTTGGAAAGCAAAACTGCAGATTCTTAAAGGTGAGATCCACATTTGGGTGCATAATGTTTTGGGCGATAAACAAAACTGTTGTCTTAGATTATTTAGAAATGTATTAATCTGTCAGTGTTTAAATATCGGATACTACCCCTGGAGGGTAGTGACTTATTATGTATGTCAAAACAGTTGCTTAAAAAAAATTGAAATAAGTTCCATGTGTTTTGTGTATTTTGACCACAGTCATGCATTCTACAGCAATAACAGAATGTGCATACATGAAATTATAAAATATTCTACGGATATTTTATGAATTAAAATATTAAATGTGTTCCCAGGTAATATTGCCAACTGACTTGGGTTATGATGGGTAGTGTCATTGGATAGACACATTAACATACTTAATAGTGACACTATGTTAAGTGTGATTGATTCTGTAGCATGTTTTATTGTTGTTATACTAATTATTTTATAGAAAGTTGTGCGATGCACACATGTACATATGTTACCAGAAACAAATACAATGATACCATAATCATAATGATAATAATATTTTACTGACCTGCATGGCTGCCGCTCACCGTTTCCTACTTGTCGTTCTGGTATCTTGCTTTGATGATATAATGCATATAAACAGTACATCCTCAGCTTGCATAATGTCAAAAACAGTGTCCTCGTGTAATGGCCAAGATTAAATTGTACGCAAACTAGTGATCAACAGACAGTATTCATAAGTCAACAGCTATGTCTGCAATTCTTTGCTGTGATGTTAAAAGCTTGAGGATTTTTTTTCACTCTACATTTTTCCAGTTCACTCAGCTGTATAAATGAGTACCTGCATGGCTATAGACAGTGGTGGATATGTGTATGAGTAGCTTTTGCGAATTAATTGTAGCATATTGCTGGATGCTTCCCAGAGAAGTTGAGATGGTATATGATTGAACAGGTCTGTCAGGGAAATAAAGTGTAAAGCGCTTTCAGCAATCCTGAGGATTGGTTACTACGCTCTTTAAGATCTTACCTTTATAAATCAGCAATTAATAAAAAAAAATTCTTTAGTGATTTTAATCAGTTGATTTATGGGGTAAAATATTTTTTATACACACTAGTGTTTTATTGAATGCAGTTAACAGTCTAATTTAAATAATAACATAAATTAGTATTTTGCTGTTTCTGTTAATTCATTATAAATAATGCCTGTTATATATCTGTGTCTGTGATTCGTGACTGTTCAACAGTTGTTGACTAATTAGCGAGTCACCCTAATTTAAGTAATTAGCATATGACGACGCTAACAAACACGTCATACGCCTGATACGGTCGTAGCTGGCATTTCTTTTTATGTCACTATCTTGAAGAAAATTATTCCACCACTGTCTATGTCAAAAACATTTTTTTACTTGTACCTAGAAACTCGAGCTGGTTCTAGCAACCAACGCACCGCTAGATCTGGCGATCTGTTGACCTAAACAAATTCAGTGGATTTTAAACATTTTTATTTCAAATTAAATACTTGTATCTACACATAGATTTATTTTATTACATTCACATTTCTTACTACATTTAAACTTTTCTTAGGTCACATTCGTGTATTATGCAGACAGTGAAATACAACTGTGGGATTAAATTGTAGTCGTAACGATACATGACGGAACTCGTGAGTGCCGAGTCGCCGGCTTGTCACTTCCTACGCGCCGAATCACATTCCAAATAAGGAAATCATGTCCGGTTTTCCTGTCGAGTTCGACGAACTTTACTTCGTCGCTGCGTACTTATATGCAAGCCAATCAATCAAACACGGACCTGTAGCTCTGGTCGAAGCTTATGTTTTGAGGTTCAGCGCCTCGTTGTGCTCGTCACATTCGAAATTAGGCTTACAATCGGCGTTCGAAAGTGACCACCGCCGACTCCGCTGAACTCGCCGCAGGCGGACACGCAAACTTCATCATCTCAAACCTGCTTTTTCTACAGGAATCCTTTGTGGAAGTATGTTAAATAATGCTTACTAACAATTATGGTATATCTATTAGGCATACAGTGCATTAATGTGTTTAATTATATTTGGTTTGAGTGCGTTTCGTCCGTTTTTGCGAGAGCTATGCTGCGCCGCCTGTCGACACGTGCTTCCGGTGATTGTAAACAAACCCGAGTACAACCAGCAATATGGCCAGGCGGAATGGCGGCGCCCTGTGTCGAAAGTAGCTCACTTTGAAAATTTATTTAAAATATACCGTGACACTGGGCTTGTCAAATTATGGTCACTAGTGCTGTAAATTATATGTTCTTATGTTTGGGCTGTGGTTGTTCGGCCGCTTCAGTCCCCCTTTAAGACATTCTATTTCAAAATTACTTTTAATGATTATTTCCTCTATACCTTTTAGATCGATATTAATATTTTAAGTAGCTCAGACAGCATATAATTTGCATTATTTATAAATTTGTTTTACATTTAGATATACGTATTCAAGCTTTTGTATTCGTATTATATTATATGTATTTCTTACAATGTGAACACTACAGAACAGAGCTTGTACTTTGGATTTTAGTGTATAAATAAAGTGTATTATTATAATTATTTATTAATAATAAACAATTAAATTCGACAAACGACGTCAAATAACGACGCCAAAGACTTGTTGTCAACTAGACTCACAAATACCTCATGGCAATAGCGAGAGACGCTTTACGGTGGTGGCTGGCAAAATATTACACTTTATTAAAGTCAGCTTGTTATTAATAGTAGTGAGAAGCTAACTATTTTATATTATTTAATAATCTAAATGAATGTAACAGTATGCTGTTTTGTCTTTGAGGTGCTGCGACATTTTGTACACAGTTATTATTATTATTATTATTTTAGATGGAAACGCAATTATAAACTTACTCACGCCTTAACTAGCGAGTGAATATGACATAGAACACCTGTGTACGTATAGGCGGCAGCTCCTATGTTTTATTTTATTTTATATTACGCTCTTTGACTACAATGCCTGCCAATTTGAGATTGAGATTACTTAATTTATTTTGCTTGGAACAATGTTTCGATTGGAAAGATCTCGTCTGCAACACGTTCAAATAGTAAACAAAACATCCGGTTTCAAAACAAAATTTATTTTAGCAA
>OZ024861.1:43951774-44006774 GCA_964017155.1 Oasisia sp. SBJ-2009 | reverse complement strand
TATATAACAAATAAGTAAGTCATTAAATACAACTAAATACAAGTGCGGTATTGTGAGCAAAATAATAAATAAATAAAATAAAGACTTCGTTATCAGGTACTAAAAACGCACGTTACATGATTAAACAAAACAGGCGTTTGCAATGTCACTGACAGGCACACAGAGAGCGTCTCTCATATTCGGCGTCTTTTGTATAGAGTTACAAATCCGGTTAGCGGAAGCAAACGTTTCGCTTGATATGAGTAGAGCCAGGCTGCACATACTCAATTGTCTCAACGTCTGGCTTAGTGGTGGCGGCCAGGCACAAGTGGTATATTCAAGTATTGGTGAGACGAGTAGGCCCCGATAATGAAGAATTACTCAAATACTGAGAGATCGCAAATATCCCGATATATTACTATTTTAGTCAAAACCTATGCAAAACGACAGGATATTAAGTAATTTTTATGAATGGACAAGGTAGATTTGATGATAAAACTATTCATTGTCACAAACTGCAAATGAATTGAACATGTAATCAGCCGATGGGTGGAAGGCAGTAGCGAGAACATGTTTAAAACGACATCGAGAATATGTATCTCGTATCGCATTACCAGTTATAGGCGTTGTTATTTCTGTTAATCAGCTAAACAGGTGCGGACTGAACATCCTACCTGCCACTCTAATACCCTCCAGGAGCTACTTTACGAGCACTCACGAACTGCCTCGTGTAATTCGATCTATATTGGTGCACTGCTTAAGGCTTCCTGCTGCACTTGTCGCATGTGAACTGATGAAGCCCCTAGTCATCGTTACATACCTTTATTAACGACAAGGAAACACAAATACAAACAGGCAAATATAATTACAATACTACATTGTACAATGTTCTAAAGGGGCAAAGTTATTATCATAACAGTAAGCGCACTAATGATAAAGAAAGCACAACAAGTCAAATATTAGATGACGACGCCGCAGTTGAAGTTACACTCAGTTCTGTAGGAGAGCCCGCTTCAACATTGTCTTTTAAGCAGCACGAAAACGTTTTTCTCAAACTGACACGAAATGGCGACATTAGAACAAGATAGACAAAAGGATTTATAATCGAATTGAACACCGAGAAGAACACGCCGACCTTTTGCTTAGCTGAGCCAAATTCGTATTCCACGACGCCGGTATATCCTAAGACATAAGCCCACGCATCGAAGCCGATGGCGAAAATGAAAATCACTGTGAGTGTAATGGCTGTCTTCGTAACAATCGCCTGCGCGGAGTCGGTCACTTTAGAACGACTACTGTCTGTTGATTCCCGTCTACGGTACAACGCTATTATCACGCTGCCGTAAAGGTACACATACGCGGTTACCGGCAGTAAATACACGGCGAAGAACCAAACCAGACTGTAAGCGTAAAACAGCTTCTCGCCTGTCGGTCCCTGTATGAGGTACTCACTTAGGCACACACCGTTGTTGAAGTGAACGTCGAGGAAAGACGGACAGATTAAGACCAGATTTGCAATATGCATCGCAGCAATGCACCTGTACGCGAGCTGTCCTTGAGCCTGGCCGTGACGGAACGGATGACATACGGCCATGTATCTCTCAATCGCGATAGAAGCCAGCGTCCACACCGACAACAAAATGACGCTCCAGAAAAGTGCCTGCCCGTGCCAGAGATGACACACGACAACATCGAAGATGTGATTTCCGGTCGTCCACATCGGTGTCTCCAGAAGCAGGGCGGTTCCCATGGCGCACACCAACGAATCCAACACCGCCTGGTGCTTCAGCAATAAGCGTATGGCAGGTTGAAACATGTCACCGTTTCGTGTGAGTGTAATGAAGGTAACTGTGTTTGCTAGAAACCCAACAATTGAGAGAACGAGCTGGCTTTGCTCTAACGCTACTAACCATACACTATCGCCTGGGGTAATCGGAACAGTAGTTTGGACGAAATCAGTATTGTTTTCGTTCTTATGTGTAATTGACGTAGAGAGAAGCCCATTGTCTGCAGTTCCCTCGCTGGTGGAGGTAAATGTCTCTTGCCTGGTTGCTTCCTCACTGAGAGTTGTCAGTTGGAGAGTCATGTCACCTTGAATTGTTGGCTTACTTGTGGTGTGTTGACGTCCAAGTTTTCGTGCATCTGGAGTAGCTGCGTCCCATGATTCACGCAGTGAACCATTCCTCGAGTTTGATGTATGCGATGTTTGCGTGGTGGTTTCTTCACCCGATGGCGTCCAGGTTGGAGAAGCAATGCGTTCGTTTACAGTTACACACGGTGTGCTGAACAGTACGCATATTAGCAACGCCAGGCGTAGCTCCATGATGTACTGGAGTGATCACTTCGCTAGATTCAGCTTTAAGACAGTCCACAAATAAAAAAAATTCAGCTATGATGGTTCACAGCCTATTTCTGTTTCTGTCTTGTCTCGTTCGCGGTATCCACTGGAGACGTCGACGAAGGACAAACGTGACACCGTACAACGAAAGACATCCACAATTAAGAGATTACATTACATTGATCGATTGACTCCAATCCACGATTATGTTAAGTGGCTGTACACGGCCAGATTGGGCCTCTAATGGAATATCATAAACGTTTCACGATGATAATAGCATCATTTGCTTCGTTGGGTCGCTATTTCAAATGTTTTTGTTTTGCATTTGTGCACTGCAGTGACAGTTAATTATTGTTTTGCATATGTGGTAATTTACAACTGCACAAGTACGTTTGTATCCTTGGGTAATATGCTGCATTACATAATGTGTCAGTCTTTTTTAAACAGTGAGTGGTTATGTTTTGATTAAGAAAATAGAAGTATTGTGTATTGTAAGTGGCAGACTATACTTAACACTTTTTTTTTCCAAATTTATATTATGTCCGGAATGTAAGTATTCTGCTGTGTGTTGGTGTGAAAATGATTATGTATATTTCTCGTTTGTGTTATCCGCCAATATTGAAAGTATGCGGGTAATTTGTTATGTTTAAATTGACATTTGTAATAAAATTATAATATCATTACAGAAAGTAGGTCTTCAACGTTTCCTTAAACGTGTGGGAGCTATATTTATTTGAAAATATTGTTCTTATATGTTTTTTGTTGTAATTTGTTTATTCAATTACATTTGTGTCCCTAGATGAGTAGCCAGATCAGTAGATAGTGAGGCAATATTATTGAATTCTAGATAAAAATATGCTCGAATTTAGTAATAAGTCCATATGTTCGAGAACATCTGTTTGCTATTTTATCAATACGTTTACTCCAATTTAAATATGAGATTAATGTAAAGCCCAGAATGCTAAACTGGTTAACTCTCACAAAATATTTACCCTCAATTGTTAATGTTAGTTCATCAACCTATTTATTAGGCATTTGAAAAAAAGAACTAGAATAGGTACAATGAGATACTTTACCTATAAACACACGCGTCCCCAAGAATATATTTTAGGGCCATTGACATTGTTATTTACTATAATTATATCAATGATTTTTCGAAAGCCAGCATAACCTATGCTGATGATATTTGATGATACAAGTATAATGAATGCCTTCACAGATGACACAAAAACAGTTAATGTTGAATATTTTATTAATAAATAAATAAATACCCTGTACATATGATAAACATATGGTTAAAACGACAAACATTATCATTAAAATATACAAAATTCTGAACATTACGGGTGCTGCCACCTTATGAAAGGCAAACACCACAAAGTGTCCACCGTCACATTATTATGACCTTTCCTAGAATCAGGGAAGCAATAATTATTGATTTAACGGGATGCTTAGCAAACTCCGTCAAACGGTCAACAAAATGGCTGACTGAACACGTGCTTTTCGTCATAAGTTTTATTTATATTGTGGTTTCTAAATATTACAGATGTTAAAAAGGTTTATCGTCTCACTTTGCTACCTGTGAGGTTGGTTCAGCAACAGGCACCTGCGCGTTTTAAGGTGGCGCCACATATGGGATTGCGTAGAGTTAACTCTGAACAAAATGATCTTAAGTCCGGACACAACACAAGGTAGACGCCACCTGGTGGATTGCTGCAGGTTGATAATGATGACTACGATTTGATAACGAGGATCTTGATGATGATGCTGATGGTGATGTTTGTGGTACGTAAGGTGTTTGTTGTTGTTTTTCGTGGTGGATGAGATGTTGTTTTGTTGTTATTATTGCTGGTGTTTTTGTTTTTATTGTTGTTGTTTTTGTTGTTGTTGTTGTTGTTGCTGCTGCTGCTGCTGCTGCTGCTGCTGCTGCTGCTGCTACTGCTACTGTTACTGCTACTGCTGCTAATGGTGCTCTTGGTGGTGGTTGTCATCCGATCGTGGTCGTGGTGGTGTTATTGGTGGTGGTGATGGTGGTGGTGGTGGTGGTGGTACTAATTAAATTTACATTGCTGCGTGTGCTTTGGGGCCGTATAAATAAAGCAAGTGACCACAAGAACGTCCAACCAATATTCCTGTGGCTTTGTGACGAACGCCGGCTGAGAAGGATTAAAGTTGAATAAGCTCTGATCAGGCTGGGAACCGTTGGTAATGCAAATGAAAAGTCTATGACAGTGCGGGTTTAATTACACTGCGTACAGCAGTCAGCGTGATTATATACGATGAGTGACATCTGGTTCCGATTCTCTCTTCACGCCGTGTCTATTCAGAAGCAACTTTGCGCAATGAACTGACGTGATCACGAGTGAGCTGTTTCATGGTCGATGGCATATGTTAAGTGTTGTCTACCCACGACTGAAGCAACTGACATATATAAATAATCGAACAGTTCACAAATTAATATAAATAATAACTCATTCCATGTATGTTACACAAATGCCCATGAGTGGACCTTGTCGTGACAATACTTTTCTTTTAATAGCGTAATCTGTGCTTTTTCACAACAGAATGTAACTTCTTACTGCCTTATTACAATAAAAAAATATTCCTTTTTCGTCGTGAAACATGCTATAAAGGGCTAATTTGGGACGTCGTTTGGAGACTGTGGTATTGCTGAATAATGCAATTGTTGATTGCGCATTTGCCCCCAAATTGTTTTCCCACTATATGAGGTATCTGTTGGACTTTGATCCTCGGCAACGACACAACTGCGTTGTGTCATATTCGCCAGCGCGTCAGGTTTTGATCGATGATCTTCCAGTGTTCGCTGTGAGTAATTTGCCTTGTTAAACATTCATTTACACCTGGGTGTATCATTGTGACAAACGATCTCAGCTGGTTGTTCTTATTGCTCTGACAAGCACAACCAAGTTTTACTAATGCGCCATATTTGACACCTGCTTCTGGTTCGAGTATGGCGAGGTGTATTCAGCACACGGGATATTGCGTGGCTGAGTTCAGCTAACGACTTTAATTGGCTAACGGCGATGCTTCACATGTGTTGCTTTGTTGTTTTGACATTTGAAACACGGCCACGACCCAGACACGCGAGGGCATGTCTGTGTCGTGAGGTATTGGTCTCGGAAATTCTCCATACATAGGCACGAGGTTTGAACACTTCTAAATCTACAAACCATCCAAATGGATGCGTTATAGGCCATTGTGGTATGTAGTATATAATTTTGAAGCTCCACATCTTTAGGTGTCGAATATTGAACTTTGGTTCCTCATATAATTACGCCCGCTGTGGGTGAAAACCCTAACGCGCCCCCTAAATTACAGAAATTCTTTTTAACGAATGTCGGGTCTTCTAATGCACTACTATCTTTGGTGCATCGACAATAACAATGATCTTGACTTAATGTTTTTTTCAATGTTGTTAGGTTTCATTGTGTATATTACTATTCATGAATTATACTGAAAGTCAAGTCACCGATCAATTTCAGTCAATATATTTTCACCCCGCTCATGGATTGTGCGGGCGCGAAAATAAAACTGCTTGTAATAGCTCACTTTGAAGCTCTGCGTCTCTAGGTGTCCAATCTTGGACTTTGTTTCCTCATATAATTACGCGCCCCTTAGTCAATGAAATAATATTAATTATTGAAGATTGGGTCATCTAATGCGCTACTATCTTTATTTTAGTGATAATAATCATGATTTCATGTTGATTTAATGCTTTTCAATGTTGTTCAGTTTGATTGGGCGCGTTTGAGTTATATTGAATGTCAAGGTCAACGATAAAAGTCAAGGTTAATGTGTTTTACCCCCGAGCATTGACAGCACGGGCCCGAAAATCAAACATATAATTCAAATGTCAATTCTAGACGTTTTCTCCTCATATAATCATGTGTATGTATGTTATTGGATTCATAATGTGCTCAATATAATGCTGCTTTTGTTGTTGCGGAAAATGGGAAGATGGTGATAATCCCCACGAAACGAAATAACAAAGATACCAAAAACTACAGCGTGACATATCTGTTATCAAACGACTAAAAATACAACTAATATACTAAAGAAAACACTTGATGAAAACCAACCAATACAGCAATCTGAGTTCAGACGTAGATATTCAATGAAAGACTACGTCAATGTCGCTTCAATAACAGGGGTAGAAGTGGAGTATGTTGAACGCAGCGACGATGATTAATAGTCATCATACTACTCGTCCTCGTCGTAATCTTCCACACTGTGGGTTTCGTCTGTAATTTATTAATCATTTCCATCTTCTTCCAAGGTGCCAACTAGGGCCTTTCGAATGATGTCTTCCTCGTACCACAGTTTCTGTGACTTGATAAGAATGGTCACGAGGGGAAGGTATCCCTGGGAAGTGATCAAGGGCCCTGCGTCAGATACGTACATGAGAATATATTTCTCGTGTTGTGCTGGATGAGTGTTATTCTGCATGGTGAAAATGTTGACAGATCAATGAAGAGATCAGGTCGGAGGTTACGATTTGGGCCACAAATTGTGTTGACCTTAATCTCTCTTACCACATCAACTTCCTTCATTCGCTAATATACGCTTAGGCACACACGTGAACTGCTTAGTGGCACTCAGAATGCGCTAATTGTCAAGCTTTCACGTGGAGCACACTGCAGCGAGGTTTGCGTGAACCTTGAGTTCTTGTACAGTAATTTGATTGGTCTCACTTTCCCGTTGCTTTTGTATGTCGAAGTGCAGTGAAGACACGTAGGACAAACATAACTGCGGCGTGTTCCTAGCAGTTGTTCTCAGCCAATTCGTTGACGTGGATCAGGTTCTCTCCAAAGCATATAACAATGTCGAACGTGATAAATTTTCCAAAATACAAAAGTGTGAGGAATCTGCCAGAGTCCTTTGCTCTGAATTGACCTGATGATGTTGGTGTGAGATATCCTGGTGTACTTGATCTATATAAAAATCCTTATATAATAAGTTTCTTCCTGGTAGATATTCCACTGAAGTCACACCGCTGATACACGCTTAACCAGCTTCAATGAAGATGACCGGCCTTCGAACAATCTCAATCATTGAGTGAGAGCTCCAGTGCTCGAGTAGAATACATATTATATATAAATGTTGTTTTCGTCATTTGTAAAGACGGTTTTCCAATCAGCAGGTTGGCGAATGTTCAACCCGTCAACGACGACCCTTTCACCACACCCTCTGCGATCACGGTCAGCTGATTTTGGTGAACATCAACACAGCTACTACGATCAATCAGTAATGACCCTCTTCACATGCCTCGGGGGAAAACGAAAGGTGGAACCTGCGCTTTCTCTGTTTATGCACCAACTGTGTGGAATTGACTTGCTACCAGTGTTATATTAGAACGAAATATACGGAGATGTGGATCCTCATACACACGTATGAAGGAATGCTGTTTTATGGCACAGATAATTGATCTACATGCATGCACGTGCGTATGCGGATATGTATGCATGCGTGCACGTGCACGTGCACGTGTCCAAGTGCGTGTATGACACACGACTAACAATCGATAAACTCTATTATCCGCAATTTATCTAACTGAGTGGATGTCCCGCTACAATGCAGCTTTCTAATGTAATCTCCGTAATGTTAAAGCATTTCACCAGTAATTAGGTGCTGCGTTAATTTCCGAGAAAATGCCACATATCAGTAGATATAGTACAGTGACATTTCCGTCACCTCCACTGCGCATAGTTCGTTACAAGCACCCTAAGAGGAATATAAAAGGTAACATTGAAAAATACTTTACAGTTATGTATGCAAAGTTGTGTCTAACTTGATATAAATGTAGCGCTCTGAATAATTGTAACTGGATCAGAAATTAATTAATTATTCAAGATGTTTGGACGTGTTTCGTACTGAAGGATACACAGAATATTATATCTTTTCATTTACTACACATGCTCTGTAGACAAATGTCCGTAATTTCCGTAGCGTGTTAAGCATTTCTTCCATTAATGTATCAAAACTATACTCTACAGGTACATAAGCGAAGTCGTTCGTTAATTTATTTAAACGTAGAGCTGCAAATAGCTGTAATTGGATTAGAAAAAGCACAATAATGCGGAGGAGTAATGTCAAGTGAAATTTATAAAACCGCATCCATTTTGGACGTGGTGTCATTTACGACCTTAGACTGAATTTAATTTTATAAAAATAGTATTACATTTAGTGTTGCATTATTTCGGCAAAATATATATATATAATATCCAGTACGCGCATGCATTGTGTGTGTGTGTGTGTGTGTGTGTGTGTGTGTGTCTGCGTTCGCGCGTGTGCATGTGCATGTGCATATGCGTGTTCGTGCATGCGTGTACGTGTGTGTGTGTGTGTGTGTGTGTGTGTGTGTGTGTGTGTGTGTGTTTGTGTGTGTGTGTGTGTGTGTGTGTGTGTGCGCGCGCGCGTGTGTCCATGTGCGCAAAATGTGCTTCTGTATCTCGGGTATAGAATCTGTTATCACGTAAAGCGTGCCTGTAAGGTAAGTTATTCAATGAATTAATAACGCTTATAAAGCCAAAGTGTCATCATAACATGCTAATTGACGCGGAAATAACCATGCGAGTGCGCCATACCGTGATGGCTTTTGGTATTTTCAAATTAAATGTCACAATCGACCGTTCTCGGTGACTTCGATAACAGTGTTAGCAGGGTGATCGGGGTCGCAAAACAACTAACAGTGCGTTGAGCGAGGTGGGGGCCATCACGTTTTCTCCGACGGCTTACACCTAGATATATCGGAAGCGAAGTGATCGCCTGTCTACGTGGACATATTTAAAAGTACAAGTTGTATGACAATCGACTTAATTCTTGATTACTGAAAACAATAAATAATGACGGAAGACATTAGGTACGTCACATCAGGTACAGGCCCAATGAACTAATTAATTAATGTAAACTAGGGCATAATTACTGCAGTGTATATCTGAAAACAACCACAACCAATTCATAAAATAATGTTTTATTAATAAAGACATTTGGACAACACAACCTGTCATTGATGACAACAAATGTTTCTAGGACTAACCAGAACCGCTGTTGTTCTGCTCATGTATAAGTAGAATCATTTTAACAACTGTGACATAAGTTTATCAGTTACAACCGAAATGCTGAAATAGTAGTGTGGTGTACGCCGTTGCAAGGTTATAGTCTAATATTACCCAAGTTCACTTGTACCCACAACACACCTCACTATGACAGGCCCCTGTGTCAATTAACAATTAAACCGATAAACATCTAACTTCAGTTGAGGCCCTGGATCTACTACCTGGAGTACCCCAGCGGGCACACGACGTCGGTACAACGTCGTATTTTGGTTGTATATACGTCGCGACGTCGGTCAATAAATATAATAATATTAAGATACCGATGACAACCAGAAAAACTCAAATTTTGGACAACTCCGCTTTTGAGGTATCACTCCGTTCCGCAGAACTGTTAATTTTGACATTTTCTTCTACGCAACATAGAAACGTCTTTCTCAGACTAACACGAAATGACGGCATTAGCGCTAAATACACAAATGGATTTATGACCGAATTGAACACTGAGAAGAACACTCCGACCTTCTGTTTAGTGGAGCCAAATTTGTACTCCGTCACGCCGGTGTAGCCGAGGAGGTAAGCCCAGGCGTCGTAGCCGATTGCAAAGAGAAAGATTCCCGTCAACGTAATAGCTGTCTTCGTGATAGTCGTCTGAGCTGAGTCAATGGCCTTTGACGAACATGTCGATGTGGTGCTCCTACGATACAGAGTGAGTACCACGCTGCCATAAAGATAAACGTATGCCGTAACTGGAATCAAATAAACAGCGAAAAACCAAACCACACAGTAGGCAAGGTACAGTTGCTCGCCCAACGGTCCGGGTATGACATACTCGCTAAGGCAAACACCGTTCTCAAAGCGAACTTGCCCGAATGATGGCCAAATAACAATGACGTTTACAATGTACATAGCCACAATGCTGTAGACGGCGAGGGATCCTTGAATTTGGGCATGTTTGAAGGGGTGACATACGGCCATGTATCTCTCTACGGCAATAGCAGCCAGCGTCCACACGGACAACAAAATGGCACCCCAGAAGGGCGCTTGGCCGTGCCAGAGATAACACACGGCGGCGTCGAAATACTCGTTTCCGGTCGTCCACATCGGTGGTTGCAGAAGAAGGATTGTTCCCATGGCGCAGATCCACGAGTCTGCCAGCGCCTGGTGCTTCAGCAGTAGACGGATGGCAGGCGAAAACATGTGACCGTGCCGAACTAATGTAATAAAAGTCATTTTGTTTGCAATGTACCCAACAACTGATAGAACAAGCTGGACATTGTCAAAGGCTATCATCCACACACCGTTGCCGGCAACCATCGTGTCGGTGGTTTTGTTGACGTCTGTGTACATGTAGCTCTCACTTGTAGTGGACTCACCTACTTGGTCTGCGTTATGCGAGTCATCGGTCACCATGTCACTTCCGCTGTCAGTCGCCTTCGGATACGAACTAGTTGATGTTGTTGGTTGCTCCGCAAGGGATACGTATTGGGGAGTCGGAGTTGTCTGGGATTCCCTGAGTGTTGACATGCCTTTGGTGTGTACTGGTCCAGGTGGTCGTGTAACGTGCGTTGTGTCAGATCCAACTTCCGGTCGATATCCGCTGCTCACTGTCGAGGGTTGTGACGTGTCAAGTGTGACTTCTTCATATGTTGCTGACACGTTGACGGGTGTAAGGCTTTCGTTGAACGTTTCGTGTGACGAGCTCAATAACGCACACACCAGTAATGCTACTATTTGCGCCATTATATTATGTTGAGTTCAATTTACCAATTTTTCGTGAATTACCTTCAACGACAATGATGTTATTTTTCAGTCATTTGCAGTTCTATTGTCGATGTTGTGTCCTTATCGCGTGTCGATCACATGTGTTTTCGGTGACATTCAAAGCAACATGTAGCGATCATAGAGTAGCGCTATTTGCACCTAGTTCGGACGGTGTTAAATAGCATTCGTTAGTCGTCTATTCTGCTAAGTTGTCGTATGATCAGCAGATCCGATTTTACTAAATATCACATTGTAGTTTTATCCAGATAGTGCAACAATTGCACGGAAGAACGAGTCCATGTTCGCGCAATGCAACAAATCCACAAGTTTCTACTTGTCGCGTTGTGTGCGTGGTAGAAGCATAACGATTGATACATCGCGAAAGCGGTATAAATACTCACCATCTGCCATTTGCTATTGGTCATTTAACAGCGGCCCTCACCATAAATGACATATAATCAATAAGACGTTCAAATATGCAATCGTGGCCTGTGATGCTTGTGACATAATTATTGTGGTGAATATATTGTTCATGGCTCCAAGAATGTTTTTTTTTGGTAGTATAATTAACTTAGTTTGGAGCTTAATGTCGAAGATGTGTACCTTGTTCACGTACTGGTGTCACCTGTGTTGCCTCATATTTCGGCGGAATAATTTGATTGTAGATGCAACACACGTGACACCGGTACATGAACAAGGTCCGTAGCTGACGGATCGAAACGTCGTACTTATCTTCGTCATTAAGCTCCAAAGTAAATTAATTATACTACAATAACTATTGTAGTTTACGAGCAGCTTTCGCACAACAAGGTAATGCAACAATCCATGGTTTTTATTAAAACATGGCTATGGCATGGACCATATACACCTTAGCAGAGATCACTTATCATGCCCAGACTCGAGAGGAAAATCGTAAAGGCATCGCCACATGACATCCAATACAGTTCACAAGTACATTGGGAATATGCCAACGAGAAATACACTGTAATTAACACAATACCTGTTACACCACTGACATAATTATATCGGCAAAATTGTACAGAACAATTTGCTATTAAAAGATAACAATTAAGACAATAAATATAACCAATTTCATGGTTATAATCACTCACGCGTGTCGGCCACTAGGGTCGAACATTTGTGGCTTTAACAATCTTTCTCCAGGTCTCTCTCGGTCTACCATTGCCGATGTTAGGCCTCCACCTCTAGGCCTACATCTTCCTTCAAGCTGTCTATATGTGTTGCTGCTGGTCTTCTTCTCTTGGCAGTTCCATTAGTTGGTTGCCACAAGATTGTTCTAGGTGCCATTGCGTTTTTATATATGTAGCAATGTCCGTCAAATCTCAATCTCAAATAATTGGTAAGTAGGGCCTAAATAGCAATGACATAATAATGACACATAATCATTATACAAGAAGCAATCGTTGTACATAAACCCGACACGTCATCTCCTGGAGCAAACCTGCATATATTTGACACATTCATGTGATAAAGATAACGATGGTCTGCTGAAACCAGACTGGTAAAAACAATACGACAAAAAGCAAATGTTCAGGCAGCCATTATGTTGACCGTTTGATGGAGTATGTTAAGCAACCGTTTGGTGGACTATATCAAGTAACCGTTTGATGGAGTATGTTAAGCAACCGTTTGATGGAGTATGTTAAGCAACCGTTTGATGGAGTATTCTAAGGAACCTCGATATATCAATTTATGTATGCAGTACATGCCGGTGTGCCATGTCACAATCACAGTTATACACGAGGCCCCCGTTAAACTTTGCCAACAATGTCGATAACGGTTAAATACGCGATTTACATTATTTCTGTCCCTCGGTGTCCCTTAGCGCATACATTGCTATATACGTTAGACAATCTAGCAACATTTTACAATGTTGTCAAAAAATTATGTTCTGACACCGGAATTGTAGCAAAATTGACCACGAGAAGCACGTGTTCGGGCAGACATTCTCTGAACTTTTAATGGGGTTTGCTAAGCGAGATAGATAGATTAACTGATCTACCCTTCACTTGACCAGTTGCTTAGCAACAAATCCGTTAAGCGATTATAAAATGGCTACCAAAAACGTGCAGTCAGTCGTGTATTTTGTTGTAATTATAGTTTCCAAAGACTATAATAATGATAATAACATAAGGGAAAGTTGTAAGAATGATACATTTACGCAGTAACATCGCTGGCAAAGGCAAAGCTTGACGTAGGTTCGCTTGCTCGCCCGCGTGACTTAGCCGAGAAGATTGTCAAGTAACGAAATGCTATTGCTCGAAGCCGCCAGATGTCATCACCGTTTTGGACTAATTCACAGATTTACGTATTTAATCATAATTAGTGTCCATACAGTATGTATATTTTGATAACGAAAACAAGTCATAAAATAACAGTACACAAGGTAAGAAAAATTAAAAATGAATAAAATTAAAACGAAAAACTAATAACAACATTGCTATTTTAGTTTATTATGTTTGTGTGTTTCAGTGTAAACAATACTTTTATAGAGTATATTATTATCTGATCAAACGTGTACCCTCATTAATTTATTATTTCGAAGTTGTCCTGAGAGCCAGTCATCGTGTCTACCGTATATTGGAGATAGGCCACCCCTACGGTCACAGACAGACGCAGAGCATCATTTCCCCGAGCAGTATTGAGTGAGTCACTTCAAATAGACAGTCACCTCCGTGCACCTGAGTAACCCAGAAGAAGCTTGACAGATGCCACGCACATAAACTTGTCTGCGACATAAGCAAGTTGCGACGTCGACGTACACTGTCACGGGATTTCGTAATGCACAAACCTGTGACACGCGAGTCTACTACACATTTTTCAATTTCAGTGTATGAATCAACAGCGGCAGAAACTCGCTAATCATGAAATTATATTATCTTTCCCATAATGTATTGTATGCAACCGCGGTCACATACACCCTCCTATGCAAAGCAACAATGCAAGACCAAGTTTGATTGAAATTGGCCAAATGAATGACTTTAATATGTATAAATTACACATTATAAACAGCAACAGTTACATCAGTAGAGTCTCAGCAAACCTGTCGTATACATATATACAACCAACAACAAGAATATCATTAAACATTATTTACAAGTGACACCAAATTGGTGGGGGGTCAACACGCGCAATACTGACTACTTTAATTTACCGCACTAAAAACCTTGAGTACACCATAAGAGGAAAAATTTAGGATAAAACCTCGTGCACCTAGACAGGGAAAAGCGTCAAGAAACTACAATTCACGCAGTATATACAGTGTGGAACAGGGAGGTGGGAGGGATACAACATTTCCCAACACCAACAACACTAAATTCTCAAACACGAATAAAATAAATTGAACTCCTGAGTGAAACGACACTGCTTCACGAAAAAGTGACGAATGGGACGGGTACTGGTTTGAACTGGATTTATAAAGACTCAGGCTGATTACTACGGACGCCGCTAGGGTATTATTGTGATTACTCCTGACCTAACCCACCAGATGTCGCCACTTGAATTATCACTTCACATAGGATTATTATATTATCTTTCCTATAATATGTTGTACTATTATTGTGCTGTTGTTGTTGTTGTTGAATAAACAGTCAAACAGTCAAACTGTCAAAACTGTCAAACTACTTCAGTCCAGCCAGAACAGCGAACGTAAGGCCGCGCGCCCTTTGATAACAACCCACGCTACAGTAGTGTGCGCTAAACAGTTTCGTGAGCATCGATAACAATGGAATATTCAGATTTTATTTGTTGTTGCATCATCTCATCTTGTAGATAGTTTGGCGTGGTCTTCAAGTGGCCAAATGTTTCAGACGGCAGTGTACCTGTCGAGCTAACCACTTTTGCGAAGACAAAGGGCAACATTATCAGACTCGTTTATGCGCAGTAATTCGACGAAAAAGACACCCGGTTACCAATCATTACTGAGCTTTTTATGTGCGTGCAGTAGTTTGATATTTCACTAACATTCACCTGATACCTTCGCAACAAAATATGCACCATTCATCTCAGCAATGCTCAGTATGCCTCATTAGAAAAAGTGCTTTAAAGGGAGGGGAGCACCTGTTCATCACACAGGGAGCGAATTAATTTGACATTATTAGGATCTATTGGTGTAAATGTGCACTGAGCAGACCGTAAACACGTCAAATGGCAGTACTTCACGAGAACAGCATTATTTTCAACGTTTTTCAATATCGTCAGTCATGTCAGGATTTTTTATCAGTAGGATATCTTGCTTCTACAGCGAACGCGTGACTTCAGACTACCCGGCATCACGACTGCACCAAACCCACGCTGCTAATGCTGGCTGATAAACACCCAGCGGATGCGGTCTGCGACGATGGATTGACTGCATCAAGCAGGATCAGACGCTTGAGGTGGCCTAACAGGTGACCGTTGGTCGCGCCCCGGGAAAGGGCTGGAGGAAATGACATCATTTCTATGCTGGAGAATACATTACATTATTTTTGCTACATGATATCCCCCAGATCAAACATTACTTTATACATGTGTCACTTGAGCGACTTTCCGTTCAATCTGTAGAAACCATAAATGTATGGGTAGATAAGCATCTAGTATATATTTAACAATGGTCTTTTTTAATTTGTCCTTCAGCTTTTTATAACGCAAATATTCTTATATATTTTTCCACTTATATATTTAATGTGAGCACTCCAGTTCAAAATGTTATTTATAAGTACACCCATACATCGTATCTTGTTTATTGTGTCTATATTTATATTGTCTATATAAATGTTATTATCTCTCTCTCTCTCTCTCTCTCTCTTTCTCTCTCTCTCTCTCTCTCTCTCTATCTCTCTCTATTTCTCTCTCGCTCTCTCCCCCTCTCTCTTTCTCTCTTATAGGCTTCACATTACTTGCGATCAGAAGATTGACGACAAGATGATAACATCGTCCAAAATGTTATAATATATTTACATTATTTGTAAAATAAATACATGTCTATTAATTATATATACTATAATAATTATATATTTATTACCTACTGGGGTCTCAACTAAACGTATTATGTTCACATGTTGTACAATAACTACTTCCGGATACTAGCGCTATAAAGCTTCCTTATTTGTATTATCAAGACATTCTTATTGTTAGTAACAACAGTAAAATCACCGCTGTACCTCCGGCAGCTTACCAAATTGACCAATGACTGCAGCCGATGACACACTGTAGACGTTGTGTCCAATGTCACTGCATCGTGACAGTTTTACTCGCTGTGGCATGTGATAGGCATCGATGCGTGTATATCAGTGGATTCGGAGTTAATTAGCAGAACCGGTGTGTGGATACTACCATTGGATAAATGCAACGTAGGGCGGAGTTAGTGATATAAATGTAGAGGATTACAAACATACGCTTGGTTGCTCGTAGGTAAGACGATGCGATATCTTCTGCGTTAGAATTGGAAAACAACATAAACATCAACAACATTAGTTAATGTGTATTTGAATACGTGTAAGATGAAGACACCAGTCAACCACGATCAATACGCTATGACGCTACGTGTGACTTCGATTATCTGTATAATGCTACTGCTGTGTTCAACAACAAGTGGCGATTTCACCGACAATGCAACTGCTGCATCATGGACCACGAGTCCAGACACTTCCATCAAACACACTCGGCGTATATCGCCAACAGCAGTTGGATCGCAGAACGTGACATCATTCGCCGAAAATCAAGGTAACGCACAACTGAACGACGAGACGCACTCACGGGATTTCCTGCTGACGACAATGACACCTCAGCATGGCAAACCATCAACCGTAGACGAAACAGAGTTGTATGTGAAAATAAACACAACCGTGGGTATTACCTCAAGCCCTAGATTAGGCGATGCAGCTGTACCGGACACTAACCAAAGTGACTGTGATCCTCTCTCAGTCACAACTCATACAGAGGACAATGCTGAACACAACACGGTGTTCGATCAGTCGTCAGAATCTACGACTTTGTGTGAGTGTGCGTGGTTGGGCAACAGTCAACTTGTTTTGTCAATTATCGGATATGTTGCAAACAAAGTGACGTTTATTACACTCGTACGAAACGGTGACATGTTTTCGCCTGCCATCTGCCTACTGCTGAAGCACCAGGCGCTGGTAGACTCGTGGATCTGCGCCATGGGAACAATCCGGCTTCTGCAACCACCGATGTGGAAGACCGGAAACGAGTACATCGACGCCGCCGTGTGTCATATCTGGCAAGATCAGGCGCCATTCTGGGGCGCTCTTTTGTTGGCTGTGTGGAATCTGGCTTTAATCGCAGTGGAGAGATACATTGCCGTGTGCCGTCCTTTCAGGTACGCCCAGCTTCAAGGAAAACAGGTTTACTACAGTATTGGTGTTATGTACTTAACAAACGTGGTTGTCAGCCTGCCGGGCTATTTTCAAGTCCGGTTTGACGGAAGTTCCTGCCTCAGCGAATTCTTCATTGGGGGGGAAATAGGTGACAAACTATACTACGCATACTGTTTAATTTGGTTCGTTGCCGTATATTTGCTTCCAATTACTGCCTATATCTACCTTTACGGTAAGGTGATAGTTACCCTATACAGAAGGAAAACTTCACCAGGTATAGCATGCTCGAAAGCCATTGATTCTGTGCAGTCGACTGTAACGAAAACGGCCATTACGTTAACAGTAATCTTTGGTTTCGCCATTGGCGTTGATGCATGGGCGTACCTTTTAGGATACACCGGCGTGGTGGAATATAAATTTGGCTCACCTAAGCAAAAGATTGGGGTGTTTTTCTCACTGTTCAATTCTGTTGTCAACCGTTTTGTATATTTGGCTTTAATGCCATCATTTCGGCTCAGCCTGCGGAAAACATTCCAACCGTGCACGAGGAACAGGATTCGTCCGATTGAGTCTTCAGGATCGCCTGAAACCTAAGTCTTTTTCCTTTATGGTAGTATTTAGTACAGTATCACCCATTGTATATTGTGCATCTTCATTCCCATGTCCTGTGTGGAGGCACTTACACTTCCCATAATTAAACAGCATTTGCCACTTCTCAGACCATTCGGTCAACTTATTTAGATCATCTTGTAATTGCTGTCTATCTGTATCACTTTTTATTTTTCTGAACACTTTTGTATCATCCGCAAACTTCAACACCTTGCTTGTTATATCATCATCCAAATCATTGATATATATTAAGAACAAAATAGGTCCCAATACTGATCCCTGCGGTACTCCACTCAAAACCGATTTCCAGTTTGAAACCTCCCCATCAACTACTACTCTTTGTCTTCTATCAATAAGCCATTTTTCTATCCAGTTAATCATAACATTGCCTATGCCATGGGCCTTCAGTTTAAGTAGTAATCTTTGATGTGGCACTTTGTCAAAAGCTTTTTTTAAATCTAAGTATATTATATCTACTGGTGATCCCTCATCTACCCACTTTGTGACATCTTCCAAAAAACATAAGATATTTGTTAAGCATGACCTCGCTTTTAGAAACCCATGTTGAGATGGGTTAATCAAGTTATTTTTAACAAGAAAATCAACCAAGTGCTCTTTAATTAGTCTTTCTAATAGTTTACAAATCACCGATGTTAAACTCACTGGTCTATAGTTCTCTGACTTGCTTCTTGATCCTTTTTTAAATAATGGTATGATGTTTGCTTCTTTCTATTCTAACGGAACTACTCCTTCCTCTAATGCCAAATTGAACACTGTTGCAAGTGGTGTGCTAATTTGTTCTACAATTTTCAGTAGTAATTTGGGAGGAATCCCATCCACTCCAGGTGACGTATTATCCTTCATGTCCCTTATTTTCTTAGCTACCATTTTTGGTGTTTGTCCTAAATAGTCTGACTCTCTCCCTTCGAATTTAGTCTCTGGTACTGGTAATGCACTAATATCTTCCCTGGTAAATACCGAACTAAAGTATTCATTTAGGTTTTCTGCCATTAAGAATCCCTCTGTTATTATTTTTCCATCACTATCTTCTAGAGGTCCGACCTTATCCTGAACTTTCTGTTTACTTCGAACATACGCATAAAAACTCTTGCTGTCATGTTTTATATTACAAGCTAATTTTTGTTCATAGCTTCTCTTTGAATTTCTCATTTCAGCTGTAGCTTGGTTAAGTGCTTCTTTATAAATGGCATAGTCTTCTTCACTTCCATTATGTCTATATGTCTTCCACATCATTTGCTTGTATTTGATTTTTCTAATGGCTTCTTTTGATAAGTGTTTCTTTTTTGACCGTTTCCCTTGTTTTTTCAAGGGGACAAATTCTTCGACAATGCAGTCAATTTCACTGTTTAAGATATTCCAACATTCTTTTGCTGTCTTATTCTCCAGTGTGTTATTCCAGTCTATCTTTGCTAAATATTTCCTCATGTCCTTATATCTTCCTTTGTGAAAAATTTTTCTGTACCGTATTTTTCGATTCTGTTCTCCTTTTACTTTGGTGATAAAATATATCTGGTTGTGATCACTACATCCCAGTGGCTCACATATCCTGACATTATCAATAAATTCCTTCTGTGAGCTCAACACTATGTCCAACACGTTCTCACCCCTTGTTGCTTCTAACACATGTTGAATAAGGAAACTGTCTTGTACTAAATTTAAAAACTTTTGATCTTCACTCCCAGTACTCCGTAGAGATTTCCACTGTATACGCCCATGGTTAAAATCCCCCATAATTATACAGTCCTGTTTACTGACTTCCTTTATAGCGTTTTGTATTTTCGCATTCTCTTCTGTGTTTATGTTTGGACTTCGATAAACTAACCCAACAGTTAACGTTGAGTTTCCTGAAACTATGTTACACCAGACAGCTTCTTCACATTCTGCTTCTTTTTCTAATTTTATTTCGTAAGCCTGGATGGATTCTTTAATATATAAAATAACGCCACCTCCCCGTCTCCCTATTCTATCTTTCCTAAACATGACATATCCTGTCATTCCTAATTCGGCATCTGATATGTCGGGGGTGGCCCAAGATTCAGTTATACCTATTATGTGAGGGTCAGTATCTTCTACCATAATGTTTAGTTCATTTCTTTTGTTTACTATGCTCCTTGCATTTAAACAAACACATTTATAACCAAATGTGGTAGAGTTTTCCAGACTGTTCTTTGCTGTTTTCTTTGTGCTGTCCTTATCTGTGCCTCCAGTATTTGGCTTCTCTGTGAATCCCCCCTGCGAATCTAGTTTAAATAACTGAAACCTGTTCCACTGACCATAGATCGAAGCAAGTTCTCGGAGAAAACTGCTGCGCCTTTTCCGCTTAGATGGAGGCCTTCTCTCATATACATAACTTCTTTCCCCACAAAGTATCCCCACAAATCTACAAATCCAACTCCTTCTTCTTCGCACATCTGCTCTACTAGAACGTTGATTGCCATCCTCTTGCAGTTTCTATACGCTACACCCCTTCCTCCCATCACTGGCAAAATTCCTGAGAGAATAATCTGCTCAGCTCTTGTCTTCTTCAGCTACCCTACCAACTGTCTGTATATTTGCACTATTCTAGTTGTCCCCTCCTTGTCTGCATTGTTCGTCCCTACATGTACTAATATAGATCCTCCCTGGCCATGCCCCAACACGTTCCCTACCCTTTCTGTCACATTCTCTATCCGAGAGCCCGGAAGACAAACAACAACATCTTCGCCTTTGTTTAAAGTCTTGTCTGTCTTTCTCAAAATTGAGTCGCCCATAAACACCCTTTCTGTTCTCGATGCCCCCTCAATCACTGCCTCAGAGTAGCTCCTCCGTGTTGCATCTAGCTGGTCGTTGACTTTTCTTCCTCCCGCCTTCTCTGTTGTTCCTTTTTTTCCTGCGTCTTTTCGTCCTGAAGACAATTTATATCGGAACACAATTATCGGGTAACTCTGTCTCCCAACCGGAAGGAATTTAAAGAAGTATCTTGCTACTGCTCCACATCGTTCTCGTCATGCTCACGCTCTCGCAGATTCTCGTCGTGCATAGTGGCCGCTACGGCAAGAACATGCGCAGGTATGTACGGAATGTACGGACTGACGGACTGACGGACTGACGGACTGACGGACTGACGGACTGACGGACTGACGGACTGACGGACTGACGGACTGACGGACTGCCGGACTGACGGACTGACGGACTGACGGACTGACGGACTGACGGACTGACGGGCGGGCGGACGGGCGGACGGGCGGGCGGGCGGGCGGGCGGGCCGGCGGGCGGGCGGGCGGGCGGGCGGGCGGGCGGGCGGGCGGGCGGGCGGGCGGGCGGGCGGGCGGGCGGGCGGGCGGGCGGGCGGACGGACGGACGGACGGACGGACGGACGGACGGACGGACGGACGGACGGACGGACGGACGGACGGACGGACGGACGGACGGACGGACGGACGGACGGACGGACGGACGGACGGACGGACGGACGGACGGACGGACGGACGGACGGACGGACGGACGGACGGACGGACGGACGGACGGACGGACGGACGGACGGACGGACGGACGGACGGACGGACGGACGGACGGACGGACGGACGGACGGACGGACGGACGGACGGACGGACGGACGGACGGACGGACGGACGGACGGACGGACGGACGGACGGACGGACGGACGGACGGACGGACGGACGGACGGACGGACGGACGGACGGACGGACGGACGGACGGACGGACGGACGGACGGACGGACGGACGGACGGACGGACGGACGGACGGACGGACGGACGGACGGACGGACGGACGGACAGGCCAACTATGACAGTTGTCATTATCGTGATATTGATAGCACAGAAAGCGGTGTCGTGGAGGTGGTTGGTTGGTGTAAGCGTATGGCACGTTTGATGCTGTATATAAAATACACAATTAAATTCACAATTACATTGAAATGAATACTTTTCTTCTTGAGGGAATGCATTGCTAGTTATTGCCATTGACTAGTCCACTATTGATCACAATCGCATTAAATATATACGACTATAGTTGGTTAAATATGCAGTCCAAGCCTATGTGACTGTCCCACTCTTAAAACATATCAAGCGTGAACAAAGGCTTGGTTGAACGACAAACTACCCGGTTCTGTCGAGCATGCGTCCTGGAGTGCGACTAGACCATGGCGCGTACGGAGACTTTAATTCACTAGCAACGTTAATTACTAGCAACGCACCATTAACAATGTATTTCACACGCAAATGTAAATGCATGCAATACCGTGTAAGGATGTCGCCTACAGTGCGCTAACAACGCTCTTTGTCGTGATTACACCGGTCGTCCAGAATAGCGACAGACAGGCAAGGTACGAAGAACATCTGCCCGCGAACGCTTAGCAGTGGCTAGACGGGTAGTAAAGGGGCCATAAAGACATCATTAATTGTTAAACCGTTTTCGTACTGTTCATTGCAAAAAAAAGCAGCTGATATGTTCACTTGTAATAGCTTAAAATAGTGTTAGATTCCCATGTGTTAGTCAAATAATTAACATCATTAAAACGGTTGAATAAAATGCCATCAATTACTCGCAGGGATCAAAGTTAACGCCCGTCTGAGGCTAGTACACATGCTTGGGAATGAGAAACGTTTGGCTAACACTGGCGACTACTCCTCCTGACGAGTATATATTTTCCACGTGTTTTGCTAACTTAATTATGATGTGGAATTGCCATTTATTTGTTTATGACATGTTTATATATAAGGAGCACTGTATGTCAAAACGAACGTGGGAACCGGCGAAAAGGGTTTGAGGGAGCTAATCCCTCAAAACTTTGTTAAGGGTTTCATGCATGTTCAATCCCGATTAATATGACAGATTTTCCACATATTTCTTTATTAATTACGACGTACTGAATACTTCGGCTAAACACATCAACAACTATGTATACAACAACGACAATAAACATGTACAGCCGTATTACAAGATCTATATCAATATACATTCATCAACAACCACCGACTCTAGATATTGAAAACATTAAATCGACAGCTAAACTGTGCAACATCAAAATCTTGTATTCGTTACATCGCTACTAGTTGTATTTCCGTCATTTTCTGTGCAACACGAGAATGTTTTAACAACCATAACACGAAACGGCTTAATTAAAATGAGATAGATGAAAGGATTAACACAAGAATTAACGACCGCAAAAAACACCGCCACCATTTGTATATCACTGCCTACTTCGAACTCGACGACGCCTCTATTTCCCAGGACGTAATACCAGGCGCTGAAACCGATGGCGAAGAGAAAGATTGCTGTTAACGTAACAACTGTCTTTGTTATGGCCGCTTGAGCTGCATCGACGACTGCTGACCGATTCAAATGTGTTGACTTATTTCTACGATACAATGTTAGTACAACTCTGCCATAAAGAAACACGTATGCCACTACAGGCAAAACATACACGGCAAAAAACCAGAACAATACATAGGCGTAGAACACTTGTTTACCTGTATATCCTCCTATGACATTTTCCCAAATGCAAGCACCGTGCTCGAAGCGGACTTGAATGAAACACGGTATTGTCACAATCACGTTAACAATATATATATATAACAGCAATACTGTTTCTTGACAATTCTTCTCGAAATTTGCCATTCTTGAAGGGGAAACAGATGGCCATATATCTTTCTAGAGCGATAGCCGCCAGGTTCCACACAGATACCAACATGGCGCCCCAGAAAGGTTGCTGACTGTGCCATATAAAACACACGGCGGTGTCAAAGTACTTGTTGCCAGTCGTCCACATCTGCGGTTGTAGAAAGATGATTGCTCCAGAGGCACAAACCCACGAGTCTACCAGCGCCTGGTGCTTCAGCAGCAGACAGGTGGAGGGTGTAAATATGTCACCCTTTCTCATGAGGGTGATCAATGTCATTGTATTTGCCACAAATCCTTCAATGTAGACACCAATTTGAAGTTTAACCAAATTGTTACGCCACGTACCAACATCCGCTGTCACTGCTACAGTGCTTTGTTTGATACTTCGAGTTGTCACGTTTGCCGATGATACAGTTGTATTCTTTGCGCATGAGATGTTTGTTCTTTCCGACGGGATGACGTCATTTGTCTTTTCTTCCTCGCGCGAGTTCACTGTGACTGTATGTTGCGTGGACGTTCTGGCCAGAACGTGTCCATCCGAGGTAGTGTTGTCTTTAATTTGCAGATGTTGTTTACCTCGAATCAAGGTAAATTGCGTCACATTCTGGCGTGCCACGATCGGTGAAGTTGTGTTTAGCGGTTCTGTCGGAATGTCCGTGGTTGGTGGTGAAGCCAAGTCGAGTTGCCTTCCAATCACCGGCGAACGGAGTACGCCATAACACACACAAACTAGTAACAACACAAGCGGCGCCATCTTTTACGAACAGTTTCCTGTTGTTCTTTACTCAGCGTTTAGCTGTGTTCGTTGCTCGACAAGCGGCGATAACTGAGTTGTGAGACGTTTGCGAGCGATCCTCCTGTGACATATAGGCCGCTTGACTAATGTATTCTAACATTAATCAATAAATTACTGCGGTTGCTTGACACATTCCGTTAAACAGAGTGCTACATGTGTCTTTCACAATACATTAACACAATGCCGTTATGCACACGCTGCAAATGTTACGGGGATTCTTTCATTGCCGTCGATGTATAAACATTGCAGAGTCCGTTGTTTTAGGAGTATATTGTACAGCAAATCATCTAAGTGCGCGTTGTTTTAGGAGTATATTATACAGCAAATCAACTAAGTGCGCGTTGTTTTAGGAGTATATTATACAGCAAATCAACTAAGTGCGCATCCAGTCGCATCGCTATCGCATACAGCAAGTTACACCAGTCATACAACATTAGTTGGTTTTTGTATGTATTGGTTATGTTTTCCCGCAATGACTTCTGTGATACGGTGATTCCACGACACAACAACACTAGGTCTGGATTCATTAGTTATGTTTATCCAATTGGTAACAACATACCGACATGAATCAGAATTCTTATTGTGTTATGCTCCATGTCATATATTGTTAACAATATATTTTTTAACATTTCGGAAGCATCCAGTAAACAAATTGCAAATTGAGCATGACATGCAAACATTTATGCAAGAACGATATGTGTATATATATATATATATATATATATATATATATATATATATATATATATATATATATATATACTATACCTCTTATATGTGACAATTCTCTATCATAATTGAAATAATATAATATATATATATATATATATATATATAATATATTATATTATTTCAATTATGATAGAGAATTGTCACATATAAGAGGACAGTAACTGTATAGTATATATATATATATATATGTGTGTGTGTGTCTGCGTTCGCGCGTGTGCATGTGCATATGCGTGTTCGTGCATGCGTGTACGTGTGTGTGTGTGTATGTGTGTGTGTGTGTGCGCGCGCGCGTGTGTCCATGTGCGCAAAATGTGCTTCCGTATCTCGGGTATAGAATCTGTTATCACGTAAAGCGTGCAGATAAGATACATTATTCAATGAATTAATAACGCTTATAAAGCCAAAGTGTCTTCATAACATGCTAATTGACGCGGAAATAACCATGCGAGTATGGCGCATACCGTGATGGCTTTTGGTATTTTCAAATTAAATGTCACAATCGACCGTTCTCGGTGACTTCGTTAACAGTGTTAGCAGGGTGATTGGGGTCGCAAAACAACTAACAGTGCGTTGAGCGAGGTGGGGGCCATCACGTTTTCTCCGACGGCTTACAGCTAGATATATCGGAAGCGAAGCGATCGCCTGTCTACGTGGACATATTTAAAAGGACAAGTTGTATGACAATCGACTTAATTCTTGATTACTGAAAACAATAAATAATGACGGAAGATATTAGGTACGTCACATCAGGTACAGGCCCAATGAACTAATTAATTAATGTAAACTAGGGCATAATTACTGCACTGTATATCTGAAAACAACCACAACCAATTCACAAAATAATGTTTTATTAATAAAGACATTTGGACAACACAACCTGTCATTGATGACAACAAATGTTTCTAGGACTAACCAGAACCGCTGTTGTTCTGCTCATGTATAAGTAGAATCATTTTAACAACTGTGACATAAGTTTATCAGTTACAACCGAAATGCTGAAATAGTAGTGTGGTGTACACCGTTGCAAGGTTATAGTGTAATATTACACAAGTTCACTTGTACCCACAACACACCTCACTATGACAGGCCCCTGTGTCAATTAACAATTAAACCGATAAACATCCAACTTCAGTTGAGGCCCTGGATCTACTACCTGGAGTACCCCAGCGGGCACACGACGTCGGTACAACGTCGTATTTTGGTTGTATATACGTCGCGACGTCGGTCAATAAATATAATAATATTAAGATACCGATGACAACCAGAAAAACTCAAATTTTGGACAACTCCGCTTTTGAGGTATCACTCCGTTCCGCAGAACTGTTAATTTTGACATTTTCTTCTACGCAACATAGAAACGTCTTTCTCAGACTAACACGAAATGACGGCATTAGCGCTAAATACACAAATGGATTTATGACCGAATTGAACACTGAGAAGAACACTCCGACCTTCTGTTTAGTGGAGCCAAATTTGTACTCCGTCACGCCGGTGTAGCCGAGGAGGTAAGCCCAGGCGTCGTAGCCGATTGCAAAGAGAAAGATTCCCGTCAACGTAATAGCTGTCTTCGTGATAGTCGTCTGAGCTGAGTCAATGGCCTTTGACGAACATGTCGATGTGGTACTCCTACGATATAGAGTGAGTACCACGCTGCCATAAAGATAAACGTATGCCGTAACTGGAATCAAATAAACAGCGAAAAACCAAACCACACAGTAGGCAAGGTACAGTTGCTCGCCCAACGGTCCGGGTATGACATACTCGCTAAGGCAAACACCGTTCTCAAAGCGAACTTGCCCGAATGCTGGCCAAATAACAATGACGTTTGCAATGTACATAGCCACAATGCTGTAGACGGCGAGGGATCCTTGAATTTGGGCATGTTTGAAGGGGTGACATACGGCCATGTATCTCTCTACGGCAATAGCAGCCAGCGTCCACACGGACAACAAAATGGCACCCCAGAAGGGCGCTTGGCCGTGCCAGAGATAACACACGGCGGCGTCGAAATACTCGTTTCCGGTCGTCCACATCGGTGGTTGCAGAAGAAGGATTGTTCCCATGGCGCAGATCCACGAGTCTGCCAGCGCCTGGTGCTTCAGCAATAGACGGATGGCAGGCGAAAACATGTGACCGTGCCGAACTAATGTAATAAAAGTCATTTTGTTTGCAATGTACCCAACAACTGATAGAACAAGCTGGACATTGTCAAAGGCTATCATCCACACACCGTTGCCGGCAACCATCGTGTCGGTGGTTTTGTTGACGTCTGTGTACATGTAGCTCTCACTTGTAGTGGACTCACCTACTTGGTCTGCGTTATGCGAGTCATCGGTCACCATGTCACTTCCGCTGTCAGTCGCCTTCGGATACGAACTAGTTGATGTTGTTGGTTGCTCCGCAAGGGATACGTATTGGGGAGTCGGAGTTGTCTGGGATTCCCTGAGTGTTGACATGCCTTTGGTGTGTACTGGTCCAGGTGGTCGTGTAACGTGCGTTGTGTCAGATCCAACTTCCGGTCGATATCCGCTGCTCACTGTCGAGGGTTGTGACGTGTCAAGTGTGACTTCTTCATATGTTGCTGACACGTTGACGGGTGTAAGGCTTTCGTTGAACGTTTCGTGTGACGAGCTCAATAACGCACACACCAGTAATGCTACTATTTGCGCCATTTTATTATGTTGAGTTCAATTTACCAATTTTCTGTGAATTACCTTCAACGACAATGATGTTATTTTTCAGTCATTTGCAGTTCTATTGTCGATGTTGTGTCCTTATCGCGTGTCGATCACATGTGTTTTCGGTGACATTCAAAGCAACATGTAGCGATCATAGAGTAGCGCTATTTGCACCTAGTTCGGACGGTGTTAAATAGCATTCGTTAGTCGTCTATTCTGCTAAGTTGTCGTATGATCAGCAGATCCGATTTTACTAAATATCACATTGTAGTTTTATCCAGATAGTGCAACAATTGCACGGAAGAACGAGTCCATGTTCGCGCAATGCAACAAATCCACAAGTTTCTACTTGTCGCGTTGTGTGCGTGGTAGAAGCATAACGATTGATACATCGCGAAAGCGGTATAAATACTCACCATCTGCCATTTGCTATTGGTCATTTAACAGCGGCCCTCACCATAAATGACATATAATCAATAAGACGTTCGAATATGCAATCGTGGCCTGTGATGCTTGTGACATAACTATTGTGGTGAATATATTGTTCATGGCTCCAAGAATGTTTTTTTTTGGTAGTATAATTAACTTAGTTTGGAGCTTAATGTCGAATATGTGTACCTTGTTCACGTACTGGTGTCACCTGTGTTGCCTCATATTTCGGCGGAATAATTTGATTGTAGATGCAACACACGTGACACCGGTACATGAACAAGGTCCGTAGCTGACGGATCGAAACGTCGTACTTATCTTCGACATTAAGCTCCAAAGTAAATTAATTATACTACAATAACTATTGTAGTTTACGAGCAGCTTTCGCACAACAAGGTAATGCAACAATCCATGGTTTTTATTAAAACATGGCTATAGCATGGACCATATACACCTTAGCAGAGATCACTTATCATGCCCAGACTCGAGAGGAAAATCGTAAAGGCATCGCCACATGACATCCAATACAGTTCACAAGTACATAGGGAATATGCCAACGAGAAATACACTGTAATTAACACAATACCTGTTACACCACTGACATAATTATATCGGCAAAATTGTACAGAACAATTTGCTATTAAAAGATAACAATTAAGACAATAAATATAACCAATTTCATGGTTATAATCACTCACGCGTGTCGGCCACTAGGGTCGAACATTTGTGGCTTTAACAATCTTTCTCCAGGTCTCTCTCGGTCTACCATTGCCGATGTTAGGCCTCCACCTCTAGGCCTACATCTTCCTTCAAGCTGTCTATATGTGTTGCTGCTGGTCTTCTTCTCTTGGCGGTTCCATTAGTTGGTTGCCACAAGATTGTTCTAGGTGCCATTGCTTCTTTATATATGTAGCAATGTCCGTCAAATCTCAATCTCAAATAATTGGTAAGTAGGGCCTAAATAGCAATGACATAATAATGACACATAATCATTATACAAGAAGCAATCGTTGTACATAAACCCGACACGTCATCTCCTGGAGCAAACCTGCATATATTTGACACATTCATGTGATAAAGATAACGATGGTCTGCTGAAACCAGACTGGTAAAAACAATACGACAAAAAGCAAATGTTCAGGCAGCCATTATGTTGACCGTTTGATGGAGTATGTTAAGCAACCGTTTGGTGGACTATATCAAGTAACCGTTTGATGGAGTATGTTAAGCAACCGTTTGATGGAGTATGTTAAGCAACCGTTTGATGGAGTATTCTAAGGAACCTCGATATATCAATTTATGTATGCAGTACATGCCGGTGTGCCATGTCACAATCACAGTTATACACGAGGCCCCCGTTAAACTTTGCCAACAATGTCGATAACGGTTAAATACGCGATTTACATTATTTCTGTCCCTCGGTGTCCCTTAGCGCATACATTGCTATATACGTTAGACAATCTAGCAACATTTTACAATGTTGTCAAAAAATTATGTTCTGACACCAGAATTGTAGCAAAATTGACTACGAGAAGCACGTGTTCTGGCAGACATTCTCTGAACTTTTAATGGGGTTTGCTAAGCGAGATAGATAGATTAACTGATCTACCCTTCACTTGACCAGTTGCTTAGCAACAAATCCGTTAAGCGATTATAAAATGGCTACCAAAAACGTGCAGTCAGTCGTGTATTTTGTTGTAATTATAGTTTCCAAAGACTATAATAATGATAATAACATAAGGGAAAGTTGTAAGAATGATACATTTACGCAGTAACATCGCTGGCAAAGGCAAAGCTTGACGTAGGTTCGCTTGCTCGCCCGCGTGACTTAGCCGAGAAGATTGTCAAGTAACGAAATGCTATTGCTGGAAGCCGCCAGATGTCATCACCGTTTTGGACTAATTCACAGATTTACGTATTTAATCATAATTAGTGTCCATACAGTATGTATATTTTGATAACGAAAACAAGTCATAAAATAACAGTACACAAGGTAAGAACAATTAAAAATGAATAAAATTAAAACGAAAAACTAATAACAACATTGTTATTTTAGTTTATTATGTTTGTGTGTTTCAGTGTAAACAATACTTTTATAGAGTATATTATTATCTGATCAAACGTGTACCCTCATTAATTTATTATTTCGAAGTTGTCCTGAGAGCCAGTCATCGTGTCTACCGTATATTGGAGATAGGCCACCCCTACGGTCACAGACAGACGCAGAGCATCATTTCCCCGAGCAGTATTGAGTGAGTCACTTCAAATAGACAGTCACCTCCGTGCACCTGAGTAACCCAGAAGAAGCTTGACAGATGCCACGCACATAAACTTGTCTGCGACATAAGCAAGTTGCGACGTCGACGTACACTGTCACGGGATTTCGTAATGCACAAACCTGTGACACGCGAGTCTACTACACATTTTTCAATTTCAGTGTATGAATCAACAGCGGCAGAAACTCACTAATCATGAAATTATATTATCTTTCCCATAATGTATTGTATGCAACCGCGGTCACATACACCCTCCTATGCAAAGCAACAATGCAAGACCAAGTTTGATTGAAATTGGCCAAAATGAATGACTTTAATATGTATAAATTACACATTATAAACAGCAACAGTTACATCAGTAGAGTCTCAGCAAACCTGTCGTATACATATATACAACCAACAACAAGAATATCATTAAACATTATTTACAATTGACACCAAATTGGTGGGGGGTCAACACGCGCAATACTGACTACTTTAATTTACCGCACTAAAAACCTTGAGTACACCATAAGAGGAAAAATGTAGGATAAAACCTCGTGCACCTAGACAGGGAAAAGCGTCAAGAAACTACAATTCACGCAGTATATACAGTGTGGAACAGGGAGGTGGGAGGGATACAAAATTTCCCAACACCAACAACACTAAATTCTCAAACACGAATAAAATAAATTGAACCCCTGGGTGAAACGACACTGCTTCACGAAAAAGTGACGAATGGGACGGGTACTGGTTTGAAGTGGATTTATAAAGACTCAGGCTGATTACTACGGACGCCGCTAGGGTATTATTGTGATTACTCCTGACCTAACCCACCAGATGTCGCCACTTGAATTATCATTTCACATAGGATTATTATATTATCTTTCCTATAATATGTTGTACTATTATTGTGCTGTTGTTGTTGTTGTTGTTGAATAAACAGTCAAACAGTCAAACTGTCAAAACTGTCAAACTACTTCAGTCCAGACAGAACAGCGAACGTAAGGCCGCGCGCCCTTTGATAACAAGCCACGCTACAGTAGTGTGCGCTAAACAGTTTCGTGAGCATCGATAACAATGGAATATTCAGATTTTATTTGTTGTTTGTTCATCTCATCTTGTAGATAGTTTGGCGTGGTCTTCAAGTGGCCAAATGTTTCAGACGGCAGTGTACCTGTCGAGCTAACCACTTTTGCGAAGACAAAGGGCAACATTATCAGACTCGTTTATGCGCAGTAATTCGACGAAAAAGACACCCGGTTACCAATCATTAATGAGCTTTTTATGTGCGTGCAGTAGTTTGATATTTCACTAACATTCACCTGATACCTTCGCAACAAAATATGCACCATTCATCTCAGCAATGCTCAGTATGCCTCATTAGAAAAAGTGCTTTAAAGGGAGGGGAGCACCTGTTCATCACACAGGGAGCGAATTAATTTGACATTATTAGGATCTATTGGTGTAAATGTGCACTGAGCAGACCGTAAACACGTCAAATGGCAGTACTTCACGAGAACAGCATTATTTTCAACGTTTTTCAATATCGTCAGTCATGTCAGGATTTTTTATCAGTAGGATATCTTGCTTCTACAGCGAACGCGTGACTTCAGACTACCCGGCATCACGACTGCACCAAACCCACGCTGCTAACGCTGGCTGATAAACACCCAGCGGATGCGGTCTGCGACGATGGATTGACTGCATCAAGCAGGATCAGACGCTTGAGGTGGCCTAACAGGTGACCGTTGGTCGCGCCCCGGGAAAGGGCTGGAGGAAATGACATCATTTCTATGCTGGAGAATACATTACATTATTTTTGCTACATGATATCCCCCAGATCAAACATTACTTTATACATGTGTCACTTGAGCGACTTTCCGTTCAATCTGTAGAAACCATAAATGTACCACAGAATGTACGTGTTCGGCAGCCATTGCTATCATGGCTTGACGACGTTATTGCTAAGCAACTGGCCACGGGATGGGTAGGTTAATGTTGTCTGTTTTCTCAGACATAACGATAATATGGATCTTCAAGTAACAAAGTGGTATTGATTTTTACATACCAATTACTTCAATGATTTATTTTATGATGATTGTCTTTATTACAATTACTACGTCAAATCAGTGATATAACATGTATTGTTTTAATACAACACAGTTTACTTTGACATATTTTCTATATACCTTACTGAACTGTATTGGATGTTTACGTGACGCTAATTTCTAATGATCTGGCTTGAGGTTGGGCACGCTACGTGGTCCTTGTTATGATGTTCATGGTTCTTGTTTAGCCAACACTTTGATATATATATATATATATATATATATATATATATATATATATATATATATATATATATATCCTTTTCTTTGAAGAAGCCATAATGCACTTAATTCGCGATAACTTGTTCTGCAAAACGGTATTTTATATGCCACTTTCTGCCGTGTGTTATATTTATATGTCATGGTCGACAAAGCAAATACGTCATTAAATAAGGTAGGTGACGTACCATTATTATGCTTGAACATTAAAACACAGCACAGGTATGTGTTTATGTGATAGATATTCAATAATAAAATATACCTTCGTGGCCCTTCCCCAAACAATATTACAGTAACACACATATGGGTAGATAAGCATCTAGTATATATTTAACAATGGTCTTTTTTAATTTGTCCTTCAGCTTTTTATAACGCAAATATTCTTAGATATTTTTCCACTTATATATTTAATGTGAGCACTCCAGCTCAAAATGTTATTTATAAGTACACCCATACATCGTATCTTGTTTATTGTGTCTATATTTATGTTGTCTATATAAATGTTATTATCTCTCTCTCTTTCTCTCTCTCTCTCTCTCTCTCTCTCTCTCTCTATCTCTCTCTATTTCTCTCTCTCTCTCTCCCCCTCTCTCTTTCTCTGTTATACGCTTCACATTATTTGCGCTCAGAAGATTGACGACAAGATGATAACATCGTCCAAAATGTGATAATATATTTACATTATTTGTAAAAATACATATGTCTATTAATTATATATACTATAATAATTATATATTTATTACCTACTGGGGTCTCAACTAAACGTATTATGTTCACATGTTGTACAATAACTACTTCCGGATACTAGCGCTATAAGGCTTCCTTATTTTTATTATCAAGACATTCTTATTGTTAGTAACAACAGTAAAATCACCGCTGTACCTCCGGCAGCTTACGAAATTGACCAATGGCTGCAGCCGATGACACACTGTAGACGTTGTGTCCAATGTCACTGCATCGTGACAGTTTTACTCGCTGTGGCATGTGATAGGCATCGATGCGTGTATATCAGTGGATTCGGAGTTAATTAGCAGAACCGGTGTGTGGATACTACCATTGGATAAATGCAACGTAGGGCGGAGTTAGTGATATAAATGTAGAGGATTACAAACGTACGCTTGGTTGCTCGTAGGTAAGACGATGCGATATCTTCTGCGTTAGAATTAGAAAACAACATAAACATCAACAACATTAGTTAATGTGTATTTGAATACGTGTAAGATGAAGACACCAGTCGACCACGATCAATACGCTATGACGCTACGTGTGACTTCGATTATCTGTATAATGCTACTGCTGTGTTCAACAACAAGTGGCGATTTCACCGACAATGCAACTGCTGCATCATGGACCACGAGTCCAGACACTTCCATCAAACACACTCGGCGTATATCGCCAACAGCAGTTGGATCGCAGAACGTGACATCATTCGCCGAAAATCAAGGTAACGCACAACTGAACGACGAGACGCACTCACAGGACTTCCTGCTGACGACAATGACACCTCAGCATGGCAAACCATCAACCGTAGACGAAACAGAGTTGTATGTGAAAATAAACACAACCGTGGGTATTACCTCAAGCCCTAGATTAGGCGATGCAGCTGTACCGGACACTAACCAAAGTGACTGTGATCATCTCACAGTCACACCTCATACAGAGGACAATGCTGAACCCAACACGGTGTTCGATCAGTCGTCAGAATCTACGACTTTGTGTGAGTGTGCGTGGTTGGGCAACAGTCAACTTGTTTTGTCAATTATCGGATATGTTGCAAACAAAGTGACGTTTATTACACTCGTACGAAACGGTGACATGTTTTCGCCTGCCATCTGCCTACTGCTGAAGCACCAGGCGCTGGTAGACTCGTGGATCTGCGCCATGGGAACAATCCTGCTTCTGCAACCACCGATGTGGAAGACCGGAAACAAGTACATCGACGCCGCCGTGTGTCATATCTGGCAAGATCAGGCGCCATTCTGGGGCGCTCTTTTGTTGGCTGTGTGGAATCTGGCTTTAATCGCAGTGGAGAGATACATTGCCGTGTGCCGTCCTTTCAGGTACGCCCAGCTTCAAGGAAAACAGGTTTACTACAGTATTGGTGTTATGTACTTAGCAAACGTGGTTGTCAGCCTGCCGGGCTATTTTCAAGTCCGGTTTGACGGAAGTTCCTGCCTCAGCGAATTCTTCATTGGGGGGGAAATAGGTGACAAACTATACTACGCATACTGTTTAATTTGGTTCGTTGCCGTATATTTGCTTCCAATTACTGCCTATATCTACCTTTACGGTAAGGTGATAGTTACCCTATACAGAAGGAAAACTTCACCAGGTATAGCATGCTCGAAAGCCATTGATTCTGTGCAGTCGACTGTAACGAAAACGGCCATTACGTTAACAGTAATCTTTGGTTTCGCCATTGGCGTTGATGCATGGGCGTACCTTTTAGGATACACCGGCGTGGTGGAATATAAATTTGGCTCACCTAAGCAAAAGATTGGGGTGTTTTTCTCACTGTTCAATTCTGTTGTCAACCCTTTTGTATATTTGGCTTTAATGCCATCATTTCGGCTCAGCCTGCGGAAAACATTCCAACCGTGCACGAGGAACAGGATTCGTCCGATTGAGTCTTCAGGATCGCCTGAAACCAACAACAGACTATCTTCAACTGTGTAGCACTGAACTTGTACATGACGTCTTGAGTGGTGTGCCGTGGAGAGCGAATGACGTACATTCCCAAGCAATGAATCCACGGTAGCATATACAGTAGGAATGGTTATCATATTGAAAGAGGTGCTATATGAACTGCGTCTAGCACAAGGGCGTGTTATGTAGATTAAGACGGGCTCAGCATCTTGTAGTGAGAAGTGCTTCTTTAAGTAACAATCAACCCTAATAGTGTAAATATAAGCCGCACTACGACATTCAAATGAGAATAAATGTATTTTTACAGTCCTAATTTGTATTTAAGTCATGTGAGGTGGTCAGAAATGTAACTTTGTGCTGTTGTTTTTCTTTATACTACTGTAGTAGTGGCTGCTGGTAGAATCAGTTATGTGTAGAGTGTGTCTTGTTGAATTACGTGTACGTGTGCTACAATATAGCTAGCACAAACACGACATAATGTCCGATAAAGCAAAAACCACACAGACAGCTCCGGGGTAATACAATAACTACTTGCAATAAAAATGTAGTAAGTAAATAACTCCTAAGTTTTGTGCATATTTTAATGCGTCGCCAATTACACGATACAAATTCAATTGTCCTACACATCCAACGAACATGGAAGAAAGCAAGTGGAAATCGCCGCTAGGGAGGAGATGCTGTCATATGTCCCACACGTTAGCGTATTAGTATTTTAATGCATTTTTGTGTCTGATATAAATTCTCTCTCACATGTTTGTTTAATGTTTGTTATATACGAAACGTACTGTCAATGGATTTGCATGTATTATTAAATTGTCATGTGCTTTCAACTTTGTGTTACGTCTCTCATGTCCCATAATTTAAGTAACTGCTGAGCCATGCGCAGTGCTCATAGAGCAGACAATGTATTTAGCGCGATACCCAGCTGGTACTTGTCAATTATAAAACAGAAACAGAAGCATGATCAGAGAGGGCAGCCAGTTGTAACTATATTCAACGACCTTGGTGGCTGGATACACTGCATAATAAAATAATGTTTTTCACTTTAGCGTTTGTATACATATTTAATTTACAAGTCGTAGCGAGCAGAGCTCAAAATACACAGGCATTCCCTCGTGCACACCCACCCACAAACACACACAAATACACACAAAAATACACTCAGACACACACACACACACACACACACACAAACACACACACACACACACACACACACAAATACACACAAACATACACTCAGACACACACACAGACACACACACACACACACACACAAACACACACACACACACAAACATACACACACAAACATACACACACAAACATACACTCACACACACACACACACACACACACACACACAAACAAACATACACACACACACAAACATACACACACACAAACACACACACACAAACATACACATACACACACACACACACACACACACACACACACACACACAAACAAACAAACAAACAAACAAACATACACACACAAACATACACACACACAAACACACACACAAACACACACACACACACACCCACACACACACACACACACACACACACACACACACACACACACACACACACACACACACACACACACAACACACACACAACACACCCACGCATTCCCACACATATTTAAATACGTACATTCACCGTTAGCCTACTGTACATTACACTTACATCTACACACCACAATCATTACACTACATTAAATGACTACTATAGTGCAGTCGCACTTAACATGAATACGATTTGTTTAATAGCGTTGAAATGGATCGATGGCGACATTATCTCTGTTACGGCTCGCGTGCGACTGGAGCTGTATTCATTAGAGATATTGTATAAAAGAAACACCACTGCCTTCCGTAAAGCAACATAATTATTACGCTGTACAACTACTGACCTTTCGGCTCGACTCGTGGCGCTATCTTACATCACCGACCTACTCTATCAACAAGGAGCACATGAAGTGTTGCCGTTGGCTACAAACAACCACTTGCGTGCGTTGTCATCTCGCAGTTGATACAGCGAAATACACTTCTTTGTTTCTGCTGCATGACGGTTGAATGCACTTCCAAGGAGATGAAGGCTATCTCTTGATTTATGGTTTAAAAAATGTCTTAAGTGCTCCTCCTGCTCACCTGACATATGCACCACCATTGCCTTAGTTCACTTATTAATTATTACATTGTGCTTGTTTTATATAAAGCTTCTCCGTGTTTTTGCGACGTTATTATCATTATATATTCAACCAGTTTACTGACCGTTACAACTGGACACTTTGGACTTGACTCAGTCGAAATTGAACACGTTAGATTCGTATCAACACCGCAAATGACAAAAGGGTGGCATAACCAAGATATCCCAAAGAAATTTACTTTTTTTATTTAAAAAAACATCAAATGTGGCCCACATCGACACATTTATGTTATAAACAAATATGGATATTGTGGCATCGCCGATATGGCAAATGGATACTGTAGCAGCAATATTCCATAATGGCCCTACATACCTGTTCTCCTGGGGACGACATTGGATTGACCGGTGGGTGGTTAGATGACTAATACAATTCCAGGATGTGTTATTTACTCAAACAAATAGTCCTAATTTAAATCATTGAATTAATTCCGAGTAAATTGTCTGACCCAGATTTTGGTAAATGTCCGTCCGTCCACCAAATTTGCGAAAGCTTAATATTTGTATCAGTTTGTTATATATGTATATCAATCTACGTGTGTACCAAATGAAGTGTTTTCATCATAACATGCACATAAGGTTTATTTTGCCGCCTCGCTATTGGGTTTACTTGGTTTATTTTACTCAAAGTCATAGGTGAATTTGACTCGTTATTTTACTCAACGTCATAGGTCAATTTGGTTGGCTCTTCACTGTCGTCATGGATGTCATAATACTCATCCGTTTGTTCCTATCTATGAGTTGTCAGTGGCAAATGTTTATAATCTCATGGGATCCTGCTCGTTCAGTGAAACACCCGTTATTTATTGGTTCGTGTTGTATGCGGCAAATAGTCTTAATCATTATGAAAGAAACACTTAAGATGCACCTACTCCTGTTTCATCAGCTAACTGACAAAGGCTTGTTTGCCACCAGTTAAGAGAGATACCGTTACGAGTACCACAGAACATCCGCTCACTTATTTACACTTCCACGCGATATTCAATGCCCGGGTCTACCCTGAGAGGATGTATTCGTCATCCTCCTTTTTAGTCAATGTGATACACACCCTACGACGCAGTTCAGCAAGCGGTCCTACTGTTAAATCCGACAGGTGTATTACGTATAAGTCATCATGTTTTTCAAGGTAATGCGATGCAATCTCATGAGTTAAGCGACCACCGGAAGTGACGCACGTCGCCAGACACCGACCGCCGCTCCTCGGACCCAGTGGAAGAGTGTTCCGTGACACAGGAAGATCACATCAATTCGTCGTGATTTTTATAAATCCACATACTCAATAAACATTTCTTCTTTTGCTGTCCATCGTGTCCAATGATGACACCCGTGTAGAGTTACGTCCGTTACGTGCTTTGCTCGTTGGTGAGAGAATAGTCCAATTTGAGATTTAGCACCTCTCCCGCAGTTGACACAGAAGATGATATGGGCAGAAGCATCAGGAAAGCCATGGCGGAGATTGTGATAATGTTGGTATTTTTGTGATATCGTTTCTTCAATATGGCTTTTTTCCTTTATGAATGGCCTGCCTCCACTGTTGTCGATCTTGTGCAAGAGTCTCCCAGTGGTCTACGGTGATGTGTGTAGCCTTTAGGTGTCGTTTGACTACATCTTTGTATCGCAGCCATGATATGTCCAGTCCAACGAAGCCGCTAGTGTAGCTTCTATGCGTTGTTGTTCTTCACCAGGGTATCGGTTGATCAAGAGTACACGAATCAGTCATCAATAGAACGACAAAGGCACCGAATGCCCCGATGCATGGACTTTCTGTCGGACAGTGAGCTTTCGGCGACTACACATTTTCGAGTATATGCAACATTACATCTGTGTTGGTTGTGACTGATATCCACGTTAATGTTTATGGTTTTAATGTATTCTCAATCCGAAAGGTGGCGTCGCTGTAGTTGTCTACGCTTGGTGATATCAACAATAAATTTTAAACAGAATCGCTGACACGCATGGCTCAAGCATGCACAAGACACGACACGCGAACATACGTTAATTTATTTGTTACCGTGGGGGGTGTGATGGTATGCCAATGTAAATGCATAGAACGACATATGCAGTCCATGAGATCAGTCTTGGAAGATGACGAGACTCGAGGTCGATCAGTGTTATCCCTCTCTCTGCTTGTAATTGCAATCAAGTGATTTGTTCAGTACTTCTGGTGTCGAATCAGATATGTATGAATGCGAGATGAGTCGGACAATCCGACTACACAGATGTCAGGCCAAGACGACACGTTTCAGGGTGTGCCTCTTACTCGTACAAAAAGAGCATAACACGCAATTAAAGGTGAACCTCTACAGCTGATGTGCTCATGTCAAAACGCACACAAAGCACCTGTATTTCCCTTCAGGATGTAGCACCATGCGTCGAACCCGACGGCGAAGAGGCAGATTGCTGTTAACGTAACAGCCGTCTTTGTTATGGCCGCCTGAGCTGCATCGACGACTGCTGACCGACTCAAAACTGTTGACTTCTTTCTACGATAAAGTGTTAGTACAACATTGCCACGTATGCCATTATAGGCAAGACATACACGGCAAAAACAGAATAAACCATAGGCGTAGAACACTTGTTTACCTGTATAATAATAATAATAATACAACACTTATATAGCGCCCGATCAATTTAAAATTGCTCTCGGGCGCTTTACAAACATACGTAAAAATAAATGTGTAAAGAATACCTATAATACAGTATCTAAAAGCATGAAGATAACATTTGACAAATAGGAACACGATACAAAAATAGATAAATAAAGTAAAAGAAGACTAATTGATTTAAACATGATCAATTAAAACACCAAAAATTTAATTGCAAAAAAGCTTGCCTAAGTAAATGAGTTTTTAGAAGTGTCTTAAAACTGTTTACTGTTGTGGCAGTCCTGATCACAGACGGCACATTTTTCCATAGAACTGCCGAGCAGACGGCGAAACGGTGATCACCGTGGGTGACAGTCTGTGAGGCCGGTATGCACAAAAGGGGCGGCTGCGTATAACCTCCTATCTATCCACCGTAGCTCCCTGGCGGATCATTCCCCTATCATAACTGAAATATAGCCCCCCTGCTTTGATGTCGTTCTAGTTGCCAGTGGCTATCAGACCTAACGTGCTCTTTGAAATGTCAACATATCAGCACCACTGGTCACGCAAACACGCACGTTCAGTTAGTCACGGATGCTACCATGAAAAGTCTGTTTGATCAGCATGTTCAAGATGTTCGTTCAAGATGATTTTTCCGTAAGTCACTTGGGGCATGTTCTCGCCAGTTTGCAGTTATATAGGCGGATGTATTTTACAGATTTTGACGCGAAGTACTGGACGTCATCTGGAATTATCTTGCAATATCAGGGCAATTAGATGGATATCGGTTCATACATTTGAAGTGCATTACCAATTAATGGACTTATGTTCAGATAAGAGACAGTCAGAATTCTTCTTGGTTATCTTAATCCGGAAGACGTGGACCTATAACTTAAAGTGCGAGTAGGCTAGTTCGCCGGCAATACAATGTCAAAGAGCGAATTACGTGTGGCACTTGAATTCTTATTTAAAAGGTAGCCATTTGCAATCTGCATCAACGTTGCATCGACGGAATTTCAGAGTATATTTTGCGGTTGGAAGCACAGAGAATAAGCAGTGCCCCGGCAGTTTTTTGTGGATATTGTACCAGAGCTCTTATGAGCTATATATGCTATGGAGACATCAGAATGAAGCTGACGTTTACCTTCGGGTGTTTTAGAGACACATATTTCGAAGAGTAGGTGCACCCACAGCAAACGTCCTAATCCCAATATTAGTATTGACATTAGGAAAATAAAATAGAAGTATATGATCGAAGTTGAACAGATTTATTTACAAGAATAAGCAAATAATGTAAAAACGATGGCTGCTTACGGGAAAGTAAGTGCCTGGTAAGTACTGGTGCAGCTCTTACGGATGATACGATATCGAACATTAAGCCAATGCAGATACTTTAGAACCGGCATAGAATTATTAAAAGGTGAAGACCTAATAATAACCCTTGCTAAACAATTATGGATACGTTGTAATTTTCTTTCATCTTTACTGGCAGTGTTTTGAAAAAGCGAATTGCAATAGTCCATTATATATATATATATATATATATATATATATATATATATATATATATATATATATATATATATATATATATATATACATACATACATACATACATACATATACATTTGCTTAGTGTTTATAATATGCTAAATTACTGGATTTCGCGAATGGCCTAATCAGTATCAGTCTATACATAGGCTAAGTAATATAATCTGGATGAACGTACGTGTACTTGGCCCTTCCAACATGTTTACAAAATTAATTAGTATATGTACGTACATAACGCACTGCTGGCATACGACAAGTCCCGAAGTCTCCTGCGAAAACCGTGGTTATAGGCAGGGGCATTGAAGGTCGATGCTGCAGTAGTTTTCAGCGGCAGAATTCTTCGTCACAGCAACGGTAGAGGGGGGCTCGTCCCGGAACCCTACAATGTCTGCTTATTAACTAGGGCGACACTACTACCCAAAAGCCAATTCGAATATGACAATTCCATAATAAAACTAATTACATTCTGCACATGATCATGTATGTCGATAGGACGTTAATTCTCTAGCCGACATTCGAGATCTTGAATTTGCAGTGGCGTAACTATAAATGTATGAAATATAACATCGTGCTGTGAAACACCGACAGTTCCGTGCCGACGCATGATGAAATTACGCACGCATATAAAAATTATAATCTAACATTGTTGATGAACTTCTCACGATGCATTTTGAACTTGACCCGCCTATGGAATTCGCTGCATGTCTGCAAAGCAGTATACTGCTGAACTATTCCTGTCTTTTAACCTTTACTGTTCAACCCACATTTTTTTTATCTACCAATTTTTACATATATGTAAATATTATAATGCTTAAACACAGTTTTAAACATTATAATATTTATTATATTATAATATAAGTTTTATTAATTTATTTTTAATTACGTGATTTATATGATTTTACTGTTTTTATAACTATTTTATCAGATGTGTGTGTTATATGTATTGTGCTTATATATCAGCTACGTCGAATGTTTAGGTTATTAGTTTTGTACATCGCTTTGAGCATTTGATTGGCACTGTACACAAGGATACCCCAATAAGAGCTATCAGAGACTTGTTAAAACAAAATGTACACGGCATTAATACCTTATACAAACATGTGCTATTACTTTGTTGCATAGTACATTGGTTCTTGTCGTTCGCTAAAATGTAAAGGACATTTCATTGAAACGTGAAACTCATTTTCTATTTAATTCGTGCAAATATAGCACTTTCTAGGGTTAGGTACGGGAAATTACATACATAACGTACACGTTTGAAATTTGGTTGTGATGATCGACTACTAGTACCTTAATGTTCTTAACATACTGTTCATTTATATATTTTAGTTTGGACTGTTTATAAGATTTAGGTTATTTCTATTACCATTTCTGCTCTCATGATTTGAAGTCATTGCTGTTCCAGACCTTCGCCGCCATGGTAGTTCTGCTGGAACAGAACCAGAGAACACGAACGCGAAAGACAAAGATAACTACAACTACACAAACAAAGACAAAGAGAAACAGAGAACGAAAATTAAAGCGTAACAGAAAGCTCAAGCAAAACCGAAAACGTTAGTGAGCTGCATCGGAATAACACAGTGGGGATCGCCTTTGCCAGGACACAGAGCACCATACAATAAACGGCTCTTGTCAGAGTCACAGATATATCATCAACGAATTAGTGACCATCGCATTAGTGTCAATAAAAATGAAATGTATACATGTGAATAATAAATATGCACTTAATAAATCAAACAAATGCGACAAGTCTGAGAAATACGTACTCTAATTCGTTGCCTATATACCAAGATATTTTGCTAGATAATTATTAGTGTTTTAAATGTTTAACTCAATAGAATGTAGACAACTCTTCGTACTAATCAAATAGCGGTAACAGTAATCATCAGCAAATTTCGCATTTATTGTCGTCCTTTCAAATACGCTGGCATCCCATGCACACATCTGCATCCAAAGTTTCACTTTTGGCTAAACTATCGAAGTGTACGGAGTATTTGAATAAACAAGTGACCTAATATAGTGTATAAGATACAGATTGCCGTAGCAATCATTTTTATTAAACGTCGTAATCAATTCAAAACGAGTCGACATTTGAACAAAGAGGACATTAAGATGAAGACAATTTATATCGGAACACAATTATCGGGTAACTCTGTCTTCCAACCGGAAGGAATTTAAAGAAGTATCTTGCTACTGCTCCACATCGTTCTCGTCATGCTCACGCTCTCGCAGATTCTCGTCGTGCATAGTGGCCGCTACGGCACGAACATGCGCAGGTATGTACGGAATGTACGGACTGACGGACTGACGGACTGACGGACTGACGGACTGACGGACTGACGGACTGACGGACTTACGGACTGACGGACTGACGGACTGACGGACTGACGGACTGACGGACTGACGGACTGACGGACTGACGGACGAACTGACGGACTGACGGACTGACGGACTGACGGACTGACGGACTGACGGACTGACGGACTGACGGACTGACGGACTGACGGACTGACGGACTGACGGACTGACGGACTGACGGACTGACTGACTGACTGACTGACTGACTGACTGACGGACGGACGGACGGACGGACGGACGGACGGACGGACGGACGGACGGACGGACGGACGGACGGACGGACGGACGGACGGACGGACGGACGGACGGACGGACGGACGGACGGACGGACGGACGGACGGACGGACGGACGGACGGACGGACGGACGGACGGACGGACGGACGGACGGACGGACGGACGGACGGACGGACGGACGGACGGACGGACGGACGGACGGACGGACGGGCGACATAGAGGCGAACAAACCTCGGACAGGCAGACACACAGTCAGAGCAAAACGAAGACAACCGAGAGCCTGTCTGTGCCCGCGAGTCATTGAAATATTATAAATCAACACAGTAATTCCCTGTATGTAACTGACGACTGATCTCTGCCACAGACACAGTCCCCGGGCGTGTGTCCGGAGACGTGGCCGAGTGGGTGGACTGTCCAGTGTCTTATTCCACTTAACCTTATTCCTTATCCGGGTGAAACTCTGCCGGTCGCATTGGTCCCCGGTTCACACTGCAGGCCTGGTTTTGGAAGAGACGTGTCCATCCCACAGATGAAGATGACACGACACTTGGCGGAGTTTTCTCACTTTTCGTTGCATTGCGGCCGCAATGAAAGGTTCTGGTTACGGTCATTTGTGACAGGCGAACTATCACAGTTGTCATTATCGTGATATTGATAGCACAGAAAGCGGTGTCGTGGAGGTGGTTGGTTGGTGTAAGCGTATGGCACGTTTGATGCTGTATATAAAATACACAATTAAATTCACAATTACATTGAAATGAATACTTTTCTTCTTGAGGGAATGCATTGCTAGTTATTGCCATTGACTAGTCCACTATTGATCACAATCGCATTAAATATATACGACTATAGTTGGTTAAATATGCAGTCCAAGCCTATGTGACTGTCCCACTCCTAAGACATATCAAGCGTGACCAAAGGCTTGGTTGAACGACAAACTACCCGGTTCTGTCGAGCATGCGTCCTGGAGTGCGACTAGACCATGGCGCGTACGGAGACTTTAATTCACTAGCAACGTTAATTACTAGCAACGAACCATTAACAATGTATTTCACAAGCAAATGTAAATGCATGCAATACCGTGTAAGGATGTCGCCTACAGTGCGCTAACAACGCTCTTTGTCGTGATTACACCGGTCGTCCAGAATAGCGACAGACAGGCAAGGTACGAAGACCATCTGCCCGCGAACGCTTAGCAGTGGCTAGACGGGTAGTAAAGGGGCCATAAAGACATCATTAATTGTTAAACCGTTTTCGTACTGTTCATTGCAATAAAAAGCAGCTGATATGTTCACTTGTAATAGCTTACAATAGTGTTAGATTCCCATGTGTTAGTCAAATAATTAACATCATTAAAACGGTTGAATAAAATGCCATCAATTACTCGCAGGGATCAAAGTTAACGCCCGTCTGAGGCTAGTACAAATGCTTGGGAATGAGAAACGTTTGGCTAACACTGGCGACTACTCCTCCTGACGAGTATATATTTTCCACGTGTTTTGCTAACTTAATTATGATGTGGAATTGCCATTTATTTGTTTATGACATGTTTATATATAAGGAGCACTGTATGTCAAAACGAACGTGGGAACCGGCGAAAAGGGTTTGAGGGAGCTAATCCCTCAAAACTTTGGTAAGGGTTTCATGCATGTTCAATCCCGATTAATATGACAGATTTTCCACATATTTCTTTATTAATTACGACGTACTGAATACCTCGGCTAAACACATCAACGACAACTATGTATACAACAACGACAATAAACATTTACAGCCGTATTACAAGATTTATATCAATATACATTCATCAACAACCACCGACTCTAGATATTGAAAACATGAAATCGACAGCTAAACTGTGCAACATCAAAATCTTGTATTCGTTACATCGCTACTAGTTGTATTTCCGTTATTTTCTGTGCAACACGAGAATGTTTTAACAACCATTAAACGAAACGGCTTAATTAAAATGAGATAGATGAAAGGATTAACACAAGAATTAACGACCGCAAAAAACACCGCCACCATTTGTATATCACTGCCTACTTCGAACTCGACGACGCCTCTATTTCCCAGGACGTAATACCAGGCGCTGAAACCGATGGCGAAGAGAAAGATTGCTGTTAACGTAACAACTGTCTTTGTTATGGCCGCTTGAGCTGCATCGACGACTGCTGACCGATTCAAATGTGTTGACTTATTTCTACGATACAATGTTAGTACAACTCTGCCATAAAGAAACACGTATGCCACTACAGGCAAAACATACACGGCAAAAAAAACAGAACAATACATAGGCGTAGAACACTTGTTTACCTGTATATCCTCCTATGACATTTTCCCAAATGCAAGCACCGTGCTCGAAGCGGACTTGAATGAAACACGGCATTGTCACAATCACGTTAATAATATATATAACAGCAATACTGTTTCTTGACAATTCTTCTCGAAATTTGCCATTCTTGAAGGGGAAACAGATGGCCATATATCTTTCTAGAGCGATAGCCGCCAGGTTCCACACAGATACCAACATGGCGCCCCAGAAAGGTTGCTGACTGTGCCATATAAAACACACGGCGGTGTCAAAGTACTTGTTGCCAGTCGTCCACATCTGCGGTTGTAGAAAGATGATTGCTCCAGAGGCACAAACCCACGAGTCTACCAGCGCCTGGTGCTTCAGCAGCAGACAGGTGGAGGGTGGAAATATGTCACCGTTTCTCATGAGGGTGATCAATGTCATTGTATTTGCCACAAATCCTACAATGTAGACACCAATTTGAAGTTTAACCAAATAGTTACGCCACGTACCAACATCCGCTGTCACTGCTGCAGTGCTTTGTTTGATACTTCGAGTTGTCACGTTTGCCGATGATACAGTTGTATTCTCTGCGCATGAGATGTTTGTTCTTTCCGACTGGATGACGTCATTTGTCTTTTCTTCCTCGCGCGAGTTCACTGTGACTGTATGTTGCGTGGACGTTCTGGCCAGAACGTGTCCATCCGAGGTAGTGTTGTCTTTAATTTGCAGATGTTGTTTACCTCGAATCAAGATAAATTGCGTCACATTCTGGCGTGCCACGATCGGTGAAGTTGTGTTTAGCGGTTCTGTCGGAATGTCCGTGGTTGGTGGTGAAGCCAAGTCGAGTTGCCTTCCAATCACCGGCGAACGGAGTACGCAATAACACACACAAACTAGTAACAACACAAGCGGCGCCATCTTTTACGAACAGATTCCTGTTGTTCTTTACTCAGCGTTTAGCTGTGTTCGTTGCTCGACAAGCGGCGATAACTGAGTTGTGAGACGTTTGCGAGCGATCCTCCTGTGACATATAGGCCGCTTGACTAATGTATTCTAACAGTAATCAATAAATTACTGCGGTTGCTTGACACATTCCGTTAAACAGAGTGCTACATGTGTCTTTCAAAATAAATTAACACAATGCCGTTATGCACACGCTGCAAATGGTACGGGGATTCTTTCATTGCCGTCGATGTATAAACATTGCAGAGTCCGTTGTTTTAGGAGTATATCATACAGCAAATCATCTAAGTGCACGTTGTTTTAGGAGTATATTATACGGCAAATCAACTAAGTGCGCATCCAGTCGCATCGCTATCGCATACAGCAAGTTACACCAGTCATACAACATTAGTTGGTTTTTGTATGTATTGGTTATGTTTTCCCGCAATGACTTCTGTGATACGGTGATTCCACGACACAACAACACTAGGTCTGGATTCATTAGTTATGTTTATCCAATTGGTAACAACATACCGACATGAATCAGAATTCTTATTGTGTTATGCTCCATGTCATATATTGTTAACAATATATTTTTTAACATTTCGGAAGCATCCAGTAAACAAATTGCAAATTGAGCATGACATGCAAACATTTATGCAAGAACGATATGTGTGTATATATATATATATATATATATATATATATATATATATATATATATATATATATATACTATACCTCTTATATGTGACAATTCTCTATCATAATTGAAATAATATAATATATATATATATATATATATATATATATATATATATAATATATTATATTATATTATTTCAATTATGATAGAGAATTGTCACATATAAGAGGACAGTAACTGTATAGTATATATATATATATATATATATATATATATATATATATATATAAATATAAATATATATAAAATAAATAAATATAAATATATATAAAAAAGGCGAATTACAATAGTCCATAATATATATTATATATATATATATATATATATATATATATATATATATATATATATATATATATAATATATATATATTATATATATATACACACACATATATATATATATATATATATATATATATATATATATATATATATATATATATATATATATATATATATATATATATATATATAATATATATTATATTATTTCAATTATGATAGAGAATTGTCACATATAAGAGGACATTAACTGTATAGTATATATATATATATATATATATATATATATATATATATATATATATATACTATACAGTTAATGTCCTCTTATATGTGACAATTCTCTATCATAATTGAAATAATATAATATATATTATATATATATATATATATATATATATATATATATATATATATATATATATATATATATATATATATATATATGTGTGTGTATATATATATAATATATATATATATATATATATATATATATATATATATATATATATATATATATATATATATATATATATATAATATATATTATGGACTATTGTAATTCGCCTTTTTTTAAACATTGCCAGTAAGGATAAAAGAAAATTGCAAAGTGTTCATAATTGCTTAGCAAGAATTATTACGTTTTACTCATTCTATGCCGGTTCTAAAGTCTCTGCATAGGCGTAATGTCCGATATCGTATCATCCGTAAGACCTGTACCAGTACGTACCAGGCACTTTCTTTCCCGTAAGCAGCCATTGTTTCCACATTCTTTGCTTATTCTTGAAAGTAAATAAACCTGTGACCAGCTTCGATCATCTAGTTCTGGTTTGTTTTTGTCCCTAATGTCCATGCTAATATTGGGACTAGGGCGTTAAAAACCCGAAGGTAAAGGTCACCTTCATTCTGACGTCTCCAAAGCTGCCAGGTCACTGCTTGTTCTATATGCTTCCAGCCACAAAATGTACCCTTAAATTCCATCTATGCAACGTTGATGCAGATTCCAAATGGGTATATATTACTAATTCTTCGCGTTTTTCTCATTTGATGCCGGTTCTAAAGGCTTAATGTCTGATGTCGTATCATCCTTAAGATATGCACCATTACTTACCAGGCACTTTCCCGCAAATGTATATATATATATATATATATATATATATATATATTAGATATATCATATATATCATATATATATATATATATTAGATATATATATAATATATATATACTAGATATATATTACATATATTATATATATTATATATATATATATATACATTATATATATATATATATATATATATGTATATATATATATATATATATATATATATATATATATATATATATATATTATATATATACATTACATATATATATACATTATATATATATATATATATATATATATATATATATATATATTAGATATATAGATATATATATATATACATTATATATACACATATATATAAATATATACATAATATATATATATATATATATATATATATATATATATATATATATATACTATACATTTGCTTCGTGTTTACAATACGTTAAGATAGTATAGCAATAGTATAAGCAATAATATAGCAACATTTACAATTACTGGATTTCGCGACTGTCCTAATCAGTTGTGCATTGGTTGGGGAGGGTATACATATTGGATAAAGCTGGGTAATTGAATGTTGCAAAGTATGTTGGTTCTTGTCGTTCGCTAAAATGTAAAGGACATTTCATTGAAGCGTTAAACTCTTTTCTATTTTATTTGTACAAATTCAGCACATTCTACGGTTAGGTAGGGGTAATTAAAAACGCACAAATTAGAAATTTGGAAGTGGTGATCGACAACTAATAGCCTTAATTTGTTTGACATACTGCTTAGTTACATATTTTATTTTGGTTGTATAGGTTATTTCTGTTACCATTTCTGCTTTCTTGTTGATTCATGATTCGAAGTCATTGCTGTTCCTGGTCTTGCGCCGCCATTGTAGTTCTGCTGGAACAGAACCAGAGAACACGAAAGCGAAAGCGAAAGCAAAAGACAAAGACAAAGACAAAAACAACTACAAAGACAAAGAGAAACGGAAAGCGAAAACTAAAGGGTAAAAGAAAGCTTAAACAAAACCAAAAGTGTGAGAGATAAAAATGAATAATAATAATAAATATGCACTAAATAAATCAAACAAATGCGACAACTTACTTACATATTTTATTTTGGACTGTTTATAAGTTTTATTGATTCATGACTTGAAGTCATTGCTGTTCCTGACCTTCGCCGCCATGGTAGTTCTGCTGGAACAGAACCAGAGAACACGAAAGCGAAAGACAAAGACAAAGACAACTACAAAAACAAAGAGAAACAGAAAACAAAAAGAAAGCTTAAAGGGCAAAAAAGGCAACGGTTAGGTGTCATGCACCTAAAAGAGTTTACACAAGCTAACCATTTGCATCTTCAATAACAAAAATCGCATTTGTAGTTTCCTCAGAAAGTGGTGTTAAAGTGGGTAAATCTAGCTATATCACCGACACCATGAACAGGCGTATCTTGGTCAATGCAACCAATCACAACCCAGCTTCTATCTGCACTTTGAAAAAGTAGTACGTCACGGTGCCTTCTGCAGGTTCAGCTGTCGCAACAGAGAGCTAAGTTGTTCGTTAGAATTGCCCTACGTCGGTTTACAACGACATTGTGACAGCAATATGCCACACCGTTTCTCATACGGTTGTAGCAACAGTACATGGAAAGACAGTTTCAGTAAGATGTCTTCTTGTTAACCTTTGAATCGAGCACAACTGAAACAATGGTTCAGTGTATTCGTTGCCGTTGGGACAGACACAGCGCGGATGCTAGACGACCCGATTTCATTGACCTAACCATAAAAACGACTACCAACAGCCGCCAAACTTCTCCTCACATATCTTACATACATATGCATACACTATGTTATAAAATAAAATATCTTGCATTCCTCGAACGAAGAAATTCACAAAATAAACGCGCAGACTTCGAGTACAACTTCTTCGGTCGCCCAGCGGTACCGTAAAATCGCTATAAAAAGTTAGCTTTACACATAATAACGCTAGACAGCAAATTGTTTGTGGCGCTTCACAACGTAATGCTATTAAAAATACAACAAAGAGAAAACTCCCCATAGATAATATTTAAAAATAAATAATGAAAATACATGTGTCTATATAATTAACTAGATTGACCTATCATTCATAAATAAACATACAAATTCCATAACAACAATTGTGATAAATGAATGTAAAGGTATGGTTAATAGTAATAAATAATTAAAATAGTAAAATAAGTGCGACGTAACAATAATTTTTTTCATTCAGCACGTACAAAACCATTATGCATAAGAAAATATTACTGAAGCTATTTGTTCTACTTATGAATGACATTTCCACCTCCAAATATGTAATAATTATTATTTTTGGACAAGACACTTTATCAATTATCGGAACAATAAATCACTAAAATTTAAACAGGAATATGAATATATGGGAAATATATGGTGGTAGAAAAAGAAGGGTTTGGTGCACTTAAAAATAATAATATTAACATGTTATTGTTTTAGTTATTATTGTAAAACATCGCTTATGTAATATAAGCTTGCATGATCGCAATACACGCGGGATGTTTATAGAAATATGAATAATGTGACATCATTGAAAACACGTAATTTCCATACCTCTTTTATGACTAATAGGCAATTTTAGATAATTATGCAGACACGTGTATTTTTAATATTTATTTTTTAAATATAACCTGTGGGTAGCATTCTTCTTATTGCATATACTTTAATAAATGTATGTTGTGAAACGCTAAAAACAATTATGGATTTGGCGCTATATAAAATAAACTATTAAAATTATAATTTTTTTTATTAAATTGTTACTTTTTATCAACTCTATTAGGCCCATATTACCAAAGCGTTGCCTTAGTTTGTCTTTTAACATTTTCTGCAGACCATAGTGATTGACTGATTGACTGACTGGCCGACCGACCGACCGACCGACCGACCGACCGACCGACCGACCGACCGACCGACCGACCGACCGACCGACCGACCGACCGACCGACCGACCGACCGACCGACCGACCGACCGACCGACCGACCGACCGACCGACCGACCGACCGACCGACCGACCGACCGACCGACCGACCGACCGACCGACCGACCGACCGACCGACCGACCGACCGACCGACCGACCGACCGACCGTCCGACCGACCGACCGACCGACCGACCGACCGACCGACCGACCGACTGACTGACAACAAAGTAATTCCCTGTACGTGACTGACGACTGATCTGTGCAGCAGACACAGTCCCGTGGGCGTCTGTCCGGAGACGTGGCCGACCGAGTGCGTGGACTGACCAATGTCTTATTCCACTTCGCCTTATTCCTGAACCCGGTGAAACACTGACCGTCGCATTGGTCCCCGGTTCACATTCCACGCCGGGGGTTAGTGTCAGTCAGGTCATTGATTCTTTATAATGAAAACAGTTTTCTCACCTGACACGTTGCGTCGCGGCCGTAATGATAGTTTCTGGTTACGGTCATTTGGGCCAGGCTCGGGATAAGATTTGTCCGCAAAATGAACAATCTTTGTTCCGGCTTCAACGGAGCTCTCGAGAGCTCCGCTATCCCGCGCTGCAATTCCTGCACCGTAGAGCCCTTCGTGCGGCTCGCACTGATCGCATTACCAAGGTATTTATAATGCTCCGTGACCTTAAGAGCTTTCATCACCTGGCCGTCCTTCGTGCGAAGGAAGCCGGTAGGATTACATACCCATTGCTTTGATTTGCCACTGACATCGATGCGAATCGTCGCCGATTTCGCTGCATTCAGGTCTAATCCACACTCACCTAGAGCCAGCTCCATTCTCTCGAACTGTGTCTGCAGCCTTTTGGGGTAGTTGCTAGTAACACGAGGTCATCGGCGAATGCTAGGCAAGAAAGTGTTTCCGTTCCTACGCTGATTCCTATCTCCTGATCAATCTGTCGAAGTGCAAGGTCGACCACCGAATTGAACAGCACCGGAGATAAGGGATCCCCTTGCCTCACGCCCCTCCGAACCATTATGTCCTGGCTCATTTCACCGTTGACCCTCAACCTCGTGGTCGACCCCGTGTAAACTGAGCGAATGTACCTTACTAAGGGCTGCGGGATTCCAGCCGAAGCCGCGGCTAAGAATATCGAGTCATGCGACACAGAGTCAAATGCCTTGGACACGTCCAGAAAGGCGAGATTGGTGGCTTGCGACCTAGCCTTGCGATCAGCGAACACGTTCGTCAGAATGTAAACATTCTCAGCCAATCCATCACCTTTCCGGAATGCCTTTTGAGAGCCACTGATTTCATAGAGCCTTTCCACACGCTCCGCGAGGAGTTTGTGATATAACCGGCAGAGAATCGAACCCATTGTAATGGGACGAAAATCTTTCGATTCCAAACCTGTTTGGTTCTTCGGAACTAGAACCGTGATACCACGCTTGAAGGCCTTTGGCGCCTTCCCGGTTAATAACCAGATGTTAAATCGACAGGCCGGCGACACGGCGCTAAGCCTCCTCAAGTCTTTGCGTCCACAATTATCCGGACCGGCGGCACCGTCTTTCATATTCGCCAGGTGCCGCTTCACCTCCAGCTCCGTTACTGGGTCAACCATCGCCCATTTCGGATTCACGCCGACCGGCGGAAGGCGTGAGTCCCGTTTTGACGCCGTTTCGAGCAACGGGCGCCAAAACGCCGTTTGAGTCTGTACGGAGAGCTGTGGGACAGCGGTGCGCCATGTACCGTTAAGGACCGTACGCGCACAACTTGACCTGGAAGACTTATAGAGAGACTGTATACGTGCATAAGCCTCTCTACGCTGCGGTCTGCGCGGTACGCCGTGGAGGACCGGGCCTTCCACGGAGACTTGGTTTTTCGATTGGGGGGAACAGTCCCATGAGATCTTCGTCAATGAGACGCTGTAGACTATCGGAATTCTCCGGGGAATTCTCGATAGCTACCTGGACGAGCACTGGGTCAATCCCGGCACTCATAGCCTGTTCGAGCAAGGCTTCAATGAGTGGATCTTGCCAGTGATACTCGTCTTCATACTCCTCTCGGTCTCTGTACGACGAGTGCCGGACACACTCGGGTGTTCCGACATCTCGTGTACTGGGAAGTTCCCCCAAGGTTACTAAA
>OZ024861.1:43944274-43946774 GCA_964017155.1 Oasisia sp. SBJ-2009 | reverse complement strand
TCAGGTAGTATTATACAGGTGCAGTAACATCCATCTTCTGACATATACGTTCTTCGTATGCTTCCGTATTGCGTGTGTCTGGGCATTCTCACACGTGCAACTGACTTTTATATATTTACATAAATGTTGTGAGAAACCCTTCCCAGGGTAGACCATCTGATTTGCAGCGTACTTCATGTTCCATACACAATTATTTGAACTGCTTTAGAAGTTATTCGTCTTACTGTTAGAACTATCGACATTGCCATCATCACCTACAAACGTACCCTGTAACCTTGTCTTTCTGGCGTGTGACTCCATACGTCCATACGTTCATGACTTAATTTTGCTAATTGGTTTTGAGATCAATCACTCTTTTTGGGCCGTAGTGTCTCTTATTTTTATTGTATTGCAATACATACAGTAATATTGTTATTAGTATTTCTTATCACGTGTGAAACCAGGTTTAGAGTTTATAGTTATCTATGTCTTCGCAATAGACGCACACTTGTTTGCAAATCAGCAGAAACTGAGAGCATTAAACAATATATTTATTGCACAATATGTAGATTTGGATGTATCATTAGAATAGAAATATATATGTTATCAGTCAGTGAGAATTGCAATGGGTTTCACCGTCAGCTGTATTATTTATTCATGGCTGAGAGACAGTCTCGAGGTATAGACTGTTAACAAGTATTCCCTATTGAACTATTTGGTCGGTTTATTTAACTGGAGTGATGGTAGGATAAACAACAGTCACACATAACTGTCATCATAGCGTGACATGTGACTGTCAACAGACTGAGCCATGCGGTGCCACTGGCTTCTCCTGGGAGCTGTTCTTCTCCTTGGCGCCATCGATGTGACGTCATCGTACAAGGTCTGGAAATTGGCGAGAGCCAACGGCAACTTCGCCTTCTGTCTCTACAGGAAGGTGACCAATGGCGCTGTCGGAAACAATGTCTTCTTCTCTCCGTTAAGGTGAGTAATACACATATAATTTACACTAAGCTGAGCATGATATTAATTCACTTTCACAAGAAGGCCCACGCTGATTGGCGTGAGGTGTATATATCAGCCCAAGCGAGCATGCATTACTGATATTTCTCTGTGTATCCAATCGCGCTTATATATAGCCGCGTTGGCGGTATAACACGAAATTCACAAATCAACCTTCCTAGAGAAGTCGAGATGGTGTTTGATTGAACGAGATATAAAGTATGAATCGCTTTGACCTGTGCGAGAGACAGGCCACATGCTGTATAAGAACTTACCTTTACCATATTTAAAGTTCCCATTCCGTTAGTAATTAGGTAATTGGTTTTCCTTAAGATTTGTATATCCCACATCAACTATCTCATCTGAAGTGAGTCTCCCGTATTATCCGCAAGAGGCTTTGTAGATATATCGGTGAAGGCTCCGTTTGGAATAAAATTGAATTAAAAACATTAGTTTAATTATCCACAGTGAACAGGAAATGTGGACAACATTTTGCTGTTTATATACATTTTCAGCTAATAATGTAAAAGTGTGGTTAGTTTTCGACGTAATAAACGTTATAACCGTTCTTTTCAATAGACAATTGGAACCGTGCATGCATGCACAACCAGTTACCATAGCAAATCCGTCAATTGAAGACTTAGCTACACATCAGTGTAGCACTGCAATTACTGCAGTTTACTAGCCTATCCAATTTTTTTTGGAATAGGGGTGGGTGGGTATCGATCATATCAATTGTTTTTTGCATTATTCAATTTTAATATTTACAAAGCCCATCATATAAAATAATATAATTGCAATGCTCAGTTAATAACAGCTTGTTGCACAACAAACACGGTTGACTGTGTCATTACTGTCTATTCACTTAGAACAGAACATATTTAGCAATGTTGTCAATATCGATAGTTCAACTGCTTACACTATGCAATATGTGTTACCGTTGCAGCATCTCGACGGCTCTGTCGATGACGTACGCCGGAGCCCGCGACAAGACGGCCTACGAGATGTGTCTGGTTCTCGGCTTCTGCCCGCTCTCCTTCAATGTCCACGCTACTTTCGCAGCTCTGCTTCGTTCACTGAACAGCCCTCAAGCGACGTACAAGCTAGCGTTGGCTAACGGAATGTTTGTGAACGATAAGTTTAACATTATCCCATCGTTTACCAACCTCCTAAGTGCGTGTTATTCGGCTGGTTTCAAGTCGCTGGACTTTAACAACGACGCTGGTGGTTCCGCTGAGTACATCAACCAGTGGGTCGAAGACAGAACCAACGGAAAGATCACTGACTTAGTCAGTGCCGGTCTAGTGCAAGGTTCACCACTAGTATTGGTCAACACAATTTATTTTAAAGGAGACTGGCAGTGTCGATTCACACGTACTACACAAGCGAATTTCCACTTGACCGAAACGAAAACCAAGTTGGTGAAGATGATGCTGCAGACAGCTACATTTGGGTACGCTGTAGACCACGACTTGCAATGTCAAATCCTGGAGCTGCCGTACGATGGGTGTAGAGTGTC
>OZ024861.1:43914274-43931774 GCA_964017155.1 Oasisia sp. SBJ-2009 | reverse complement strand
GGGTTTCATGCATGTAAAATCCAGATGAATACGAGATTTCCACATATTTCTTTATTAATTATAATGCACTGAAGACCTCGGCCACCAAAACAAACAAATCAACTACAACTATATATACAACAACGACAATAAAAATGTACAGCCGTATTACAAGATCTATGTCAACAGATATTCATCAACAACGACCGAATCTAGTAGGTATTGAAAACATGAAATCGACAGCTAAGTTGTGCAACCTCAAACTCTTGTATTCGTTAATTCGCCACTAGTTGCAGTTCCGTTACTTTTTTTGCAACACGAGAAAGTTTCAAAAACCATGGAACGAAACGGAGTAATTAAAACTAGATAAATGAAAGGATTAACACAAGAATTAACGACCGACAAAAACACCGCCACCATATGTATATCACTACCTACTTTGAAATCGACGACGCCTGTATTTCCCAGGACGTAATACCATGTGTCGAACCCGATGGCGAAGATAAAGATTGCTGTTAGCGTAACAGCTGTCTTTGTTATGGCCGTTTGAGCTGCATCGACGACTGCTGACCGATTCAAATCTGTTGACTTATTTCTACGATACAATGTTAGTACAACTCTGCCATAAAGAAACACGTATGCCACTACAGGCAAAGCATACCTGGCAAAAAAACAGAACAATACATAGGCGTAGAACACTTGTTTACCTGTATATCCTCCTATGAGATTTTCCCAAATGCAAGCACCGTGCTCGAAGCGGACTTGAAAGAAACACGGTATTGACACAATCACGTTAGCAATGTATATAACAGCAATGCTCTTTCTTGACAATTCTTCTCGAAATTTGGCATGCTTGAAGGGAAAACAGATGGCCATATATCGTTCTAGAGCGATAGCCGCCAGGTTCCACACAGATACCAAAATTGCGCCCCAGAAAGGTTCCTGACTGTGCCATATAAAACACACGGCGGTGTCAAAGTACTTGTTGCCAGTCGTCCACATCTGCGGTTGTAGAAAGATGATTGCTCCAGTGGCACAAACCCACGAGTCCACCAGCGCCTGGTGCTTCAGCAGCAGACAGGTGGAGGGTGGAAATATGTCACCGTTTCTCATGAGGGTGATCAATGTCATTGTATTTGCCACAAATCCTACAATGTAGACACCGATTTCAAGTTTATCCAATACGTTACGCCACATATCAACATCCGCTGTCACTGCTACAATGCCTTGTTCGAGACTTCGAGTTGTCTCGTTTGCTGATGAAACAGTTGTGTTCTCTGCGTATGAGATGCTTGTTCTTTCCGACGGAATGACGTCATTTGTCTTCTCTTCCTCGCGCGAATTCACTGCGACTGTCTGTTGTGTGGTCGTACCGGCCAGAACGTGTCCATCCGAGGTAGTGTTGTCTTTCATTTGTAGATGTTGTTTACCTCGAGTCAAGGTAAATTGCGTCACATTCTGCCGCGCCACGATCGGTGACGTTGTGTTTAGCGGTTCCGTCGAAATGTCCGTGGTTGGTGGTGAAGCCAAATCGTGTTGTCTTCCAATCACCGGCGAACGGTGTACGAGATAACACACACAAACTAGTAATGACACAAACGGCGCCATCTTTTACGAATAGTTTTTCTCGTGTTCCTTGTTCGGCCTTTAGCAATGTTCGTTGGTCGGCAAGTGGCTTTACTCGAGTTGTGTTACGTTTCAGAGCGATCCTTCTACAACGAATAGGCCGCTTGACTAAGCTACTCTAACTTTAATCAATATATATGGCTACGGTCGCTTGACACATTACGTTTGCTACTTGTGTCTGTCAAAACAAATTAACACTTTGCCGTAATGCACCTGCTGCAAATGGTGCGGGGATTATTTTTTACTTATAACGAGGTATTGATTTTGAATCAGATGTTTTAGGAGTACATTATACAGCAAGTCAACTAACTAAGAGCGCATGCAGTCGCATCGCTATTGCATACAGCAAGTTACACCAGTGAAACAACATTAACTGGTTTTTGTATGTGTTGGTTATGTTTTTTCCCGTTTACCTCCAATGACCTCTCTGATACGGATATTCTACGACACAACATGCAATACTAGCCCTGGATTCATTAGTTATGTGTATCCAATTAGTAACAACCTAACCGACATGAAATATAATTCGTCTTGTGTTATACTCCATGTCATAGATTAGTTACAATACATTTTTAAGCACCCAATAAACAAATTGCAAATTGAGAATAACATGCAAATATTTATGCGAAAACGATATAATATATATATATATATATATATATATATATATATATATATATACATATATATATATATATATACATATATATATATATATATATATATATATATATATATATATATATATACATATATATATATATACACATATATATATATATTATATGTATATATGTATACATATATATATATATATATATATATATATATATATATATGTATATATATACATACATATATACACATATATATATACATAGTAATAGTAATGCAACTTCTATTCCACCTGAAACATTGGAAAAAAGCTCAGAGGCGTATTAAGACAAAAGGATTGATCAGTGTCAGAGTAATCGATACCAATTCTGGATGACACCAGGTGGATTGATGCACCAGGGAGCTTCGTCGGATAGACAAGTTTTGATAGGTATATTTTTAGTTGATGGCGCAATAGTGTATGAATATATATATATATATGTATATATATATATATATATATATATATATATATATATATATATATATATATATATACGTGTGTGTATATATATTTTAAGAAGTATTTACTAATTTACTAACTGAGGAGCTAATTCCTCAAAACATTGTTGTGTTTCATGCTTGTACACTCCCGATTAATATGAGAGATTTCCACACACTTCTTTATTAACTACGACGTATTATTAATTTATTCAAAAAGGCAATGAAACCATACATCTGGAGAACATATTAACAAGAAACACTGCACACTTAGGATACATTGGTGTAATTTAATATAATAGTATGTTTGAATAATTTTGAATAGCATAGCTAATAGCTAATTGACAAAATGTATCAACAAGGTTTTTATGACATTTATTTGATTAACTTAGGTATGTTCGCATCAGCATAATTGCACCAAGGTGGCATACATGTTTTGGTATTAATTGAAAAAAATGAATTATAAGCAGTTTGCTTCTTTCCTGCTTATTGTTGATTGTCTATCCTGATTTGTATGTATATTTCATGTGTTTGTAATCGATGTTGTTTCTGACAATCACTCAGTAAAGCAATTGTGTGTTCTACGTACTGAAGACCTCGGCTACCATAACAAAAACATCAACTACAACTACATATACAACAAAGATAATAAACATTTACAGCCGTATTACAAGATCTATGTAATACAAATGTATCAACAACCGCCGACTCTAGATATTGAAAACATGAAATCGACAGCTAAGCTATGCAACCACAAAGTCTTGTTTTCGTTGCATCGCTACTAGTTGTAGTTCCGTTACTTTTTGTGCAACACGAGAAGGTTTTAAAAACCATGACACGCAACGGCGTAATTAAAAATAGATAAATTAAAGGATTAACACAAGAATTAACCACCGACAAAAACACCGCCACCATATCTATCACCGCATGCTTCAAACTCGACGACGCCTGTATTTCCCAGGACGTAATGCCATGCGTCGAACCCGATGGCGAAGAGGCAGATTGCTGTTAACGTAACAGCTGTCTTCGTTGTGGCCGCCTGAGCTGCATCGACGACTGCTGACCGATTCAAATCTGTTGACTTCTTTCTACGATACAATGTTAGTACAACTCTGCCATAAAGAAACACGTATGCCATTACAGACAAAGCATAGACGACGAAAAACCAGACCAAACAATAGGCGTAATACACTTGTTCACCTGTACGTCCTCTTACGAAATATTCCCAAATGCAAGCACCGTCCTCGAAGCGGACTTGAAAGAAACATGGTAACGTCACAATCACGTTGACAACATATATAATAGCAACGCTCTTTCTTGACAATTCTTCTCGAAATTTGCCATGTTTGAAGCGGAAGCAGGTGGCCATATATCGTTCTAGAGCGATAGCCGCCAGGTTCCACACAGATACCAAAAAGGCGCCCAGAAAGGTTCCTGACTGTGCCATATAAAGCACTCGGCGGTGTCAAAGTACTAGTTACAAGTCGTCCACAGCGGCGGTTGTAGAATGAGAATTGTTCCAGTGGCACAAACCCACAAACCCACGAGTCCACCAGCGCCTGGTGCTTCAGCAGCAGACAGGTGGAGGGTGAAAATACGTCACCGTTTCTCATGAGGGTGATAAACGTCATTGTAATTGCCAAAAATCCAACAATGTAGACACCGATTTCAAGTTTATCCAATACGTTACGCCACATATCAACATCCGCTGTCGCTGCTACAGTGCCTTGCTCGATACATCGAGTTGTCTCGTTTAATGATGATACAGTTGTGTTCTCTGTGCATGAGGTGCTTGCTCTTTACGACGGAATGACGTCATTTGTCTTCTCTTCCTCGCCCGAGTTCACTGCGTCTGTCTATTGTGTGGTCGTACCGACCAGAACGTGTTCATCCGAGGTAGTGTTGTCTTTCATTTGCAGATGTCGTTTACCTCGAATCAAGGTAAATTGCGTCACATTCTGCTTTGACACGATCGGTGACGTTGTGTTTAACGGTTCTGTCAAAATATCCGTGGTTGAGTCGTTTTGCTTTCCAATCACCGGCGAACGGGGTACGAGATAACACACACACCAGTAACAACACAAGCGGCGCCATCTTTTATGAACAGTTTCCTTTTGTTCTTTACTCGGCGTTTAGCAGTGTTCGTTGCTTAACCAGCAGTAAGAACCGAGTTATGAGACGTTTGCAAGCGATCGTTCGGCAATATAAACGCCGGTTGACTAATTAATGGCACGGGGATTGTTTTATTGCTGTCGATTTATTGCAGATTCCGATGTTTTAGAAGTACATCATACAGCAAATCAATTAAAAGCGCATGAAGACGCATCGCTGTTGCATAGAGCAAGTTACACCAGTCATACAACATTACCTGTTTTTGTTATGTGTTGGTTATGTTTTTCCCACTTACCGCCAATGACTTCTCTGATATATATATATATATATATATATATATATATATATATATATATATATATATATATATATATATATATATATATTAATAATAACAATAATAATACTTATATTGCACCAGAGACGCATTAAGACAAAAGGATTGATCAATATCAGAGTAATCGATACAAATTATGGTTGTCAGCAGGTAGATTGATACACGAGGGAGCTACGGTAGATAAATAAGGTTTAATAGATAATATATTTAACTGATGGCGCAATTGAACACATGTTAATAGTTACGTATATAAAATTGAAACTAAAGTATATATATATATATATATATATATATATATATATATATATATATATATTGTAAGAAGTATTCACTATATTTACGTTGCCATATTATCGCATACAACTTCTAAACTGTGGGAACCGTCGGAAAGGGTTTGAGGGACCTAATCCCACAAAACATTGTTAAGAGTTTCATGCATGTACAATCCCGATGAATATGACAGATTTCAACACATTTCTTTTTTATTTATAACGCACTGAAGACCTCGGCTACCATAACAGACATCAACTACAACTACATATACAACAACGACGGTAAACATGTACAGCCTGATAATAAGATCTATATACATATACATTCATCAACAGCCACCGACTCTAGATATTGAAAAAATGATATGGACAGCTAAGCTGTGCAACCACAAAATCTTGTTTTCGTTGCATCGCTACTAGTTGTAGTTCCGTTATTTCTTGCGCAACACGAGAAGGTTTTAAAAACCATGACACGAAACGGCATAACTAAAAATAAATAGATGAAAGGATTAACACAAGAATTAACGACCGTCAAAAACAACGCCACCATATCTTAGACTAGGCACATTTCGTGAAAATTTGCTTATTTAAGAAGCTGAAACCAAATCGTGTTAATTTATGGCATACATGCTATTTAGGGGTATTGAGGGGTGCTGAGCTCGAATCTGCTGTATGCCCGGCTCAAAAATGGCTCATAAGCCCTAAAAAATGAAAATTCCAAGATGGCCGCCACCGCCGTGCTAAAATTAATAAATGTTCATATCTTTTTTACTAAGCAAGTTAGAAACATGAATGAAGTGTGCTTTTGTATGTTTTCTAATATGAGAAATCCAACGGCAAACTCAGATTTGTGATAAAATTAAAAAGAAACTGCTTAAAACTCATATTAGACTAGACATATTTCATGAAAATGTGCATATTTAAAAAGCTGAAGGCAATTCGTGTTAATTTATGGCATACATGCTATTTAGGGGTATTGAGGGGTGCTGAGCTCGAATCTGCTGTATGCCCGGCTAAAAAATTGGCTCATAAGCCATAAAAATTGAAAAATCCATCATAGGCCATAACAATTGAAAAATCCAAGGTGGCAGCCACCGCCGTGCTAAAATTCGTAAATGTTCATATCTGTTTTACTAAGCATGGTAGAAACATGATTGAAGTGTGTTTTTGTATGTTTTCTAATGTGAGGAATCCAATGCCATACTCAGAAGTGTAGTAAAATAAATACACACTACAAAAAATTGAAACTGCTGGGAAAAAAAATATTTTAAAGGATGAACAATTCTTCAAGCAGGTAACAACAACTACCTTTATTTTTCTATCACTCACACGAACAAAAACAAGACACTTGGTTTAATTACATAACACACACATATTTATGATGTGATTTTCATATCATATATGATGATATATACATATAGTTATACAGGTCTCATGGTATGAAACATTATATTTAACAACTAATATCAACATACACCCAAATTTGATCATACGTGGTTCATATGTTAAAGCCTGCTGTTTCAGGTTGATCTGTCTACATGTGAGAATTCAATCCCAGTCCTCAAGGTCGTTCATGTCGTCGTGAATATTGCGACATACGTCAGCACGTCTCTTACAAGCACACATTTCGATGCACTCCTTGCGAATTTTCCTGCAGCTGCAGCGTTGGGTATGACATCCATTTGTACAGCCACATGAGGTGATCTCCCTACATGATTTCGGTATCGGCGGCAGATATAGGAACCGTGGGACTAGCTTGCCATCCCGGTGCATCCATCCCATTTCAGTGACAGGCAGAAGATCAGGACATGGCAAGTGTGCTTGGTTCAAAACACTTGCTTGATAGTGTGCTGCGCATGATGTGGAACGTTGTTGCATCCGAGGTTGGTGGGAGAGTCTTGTGTGCACGACTGATACAAAACAGCTTCACACGAGCTTTGTTGCATATGTCAACGTCTGGCACGCCGTACATCTTGCAAATGAATTTCTCAGTGGATGTCGCTATGTGATCAATGAGAGGGCCCTTGCAACATAACTCAACAAAAAGCCCAGTGATTGTAGTGGCAGGTGGGTTCAGCGAATCAACTACCGTCAAGTTTGATGTATCTTCTCTGCGAGCCGACCATGAAGAAGGTGATACTCGACTAATCCTGCATTGCATTCATGCTCATATGAACATGATAGTTCTATCAATACGTGACACCGATGTGCTTCTCCTACTGCTGGCCCATTATAGCAGAATAGATTGCACACGACTCTATATGAAGGCTGGAACATCAAAGGCTTCAAAATATCTCCCAGTACATGAGATCCACCAGAACCTTTCAGTGGAACAACTGGACACCCTACTAGCATCCCATGCTGTTACTGGCTGTGTTAGTGTGTCTCAGGTCAGTGGTCACGGTAAAAAAAACAGCCTGGCAAGTGTTCCAACAACATCACACTGACCTGATTGGCTTTAGCAAGGGCCCTCTCACTGATCACATAGTAATGTCAACCGAGAAATTCATTTGCAAGATGTACGGTGTGCCAGACGATGACACGTGCAACTAAGCTCGTGTGAAGTTGTTTTGTATCGGTCGTGCACACAAAACTCTCCCACCAATCTCGGATGCAACAACGTTCCACATCATGCGAGTACACTATCAAGCAAGTGTCTGGAACCAAGCACACTTGCCATGTCCTGATCTTCTGCCTGTCACTGAAATGGGATGGATGCACCTGGATGGCAAGCTAGTCCCACGGCTCCTATCTCTGCCGCCGATACCGAAATCATGTAGGGAGATCACCTCATGTGGCTGTACTAATGGATGTCTTACCCAACGCTGCAGCTGTAGGAAAATTCGCAAGGAGTGCGTCGAAATGTGTGCTTGTAAGAGACGTGCTGACGTCTGTCGAAATATTCACGACGACATGAACGACCTTGAGGACCGGGATTGAATTCTCACATGTAGACTGATCAACCTGAAACTGCAGGCTTTTACATTTGAATCACGAGTGATCAAATTTGGGTGTATGTTGATATTAGTTGTTAAATGTAATTTTTCATAACACGAGATCTGTATAACTATATGTATACAAATACATGTATATATCATCATATATGACATGAAGATCACTTCATAAATATGTGTGTGTTATGTAATTAAACCAAGTGGGTTCTTTTTGTTCGTGTGAGTGATACAAAATAAAGGTAGTTGTTGTTACCTGCTTGAAGAATTGTTCATTCTTAAAAATCACATTTATTTCAACAATTTCGATTTTTTTGTAGTGTGTATTCATTGTATTAAACTTATGAGTACAGCATTGGATTCCTCATATTAGAAAACATACAAAAGCACACTTCATTCATATTTCTACCATGCTTAGTAAAAAAGATATGAACATTTACGAATTGTTATTTTAGCACGGCGGTGGCGGCCATCTTGGATTTTTCAATTTGTATGGCTTATGAGCCATTTTTGAGCCGGGCATACAGCAGATTCGAGCGCAGCACCCCTCAATACCCCTAAATAGCATGTATTCCATAAATTAACACGATTTGTCTTCAGCTTTTTAAATATGCACATTTTCATGAAACTTGCCTAGTCTAATATGTGTTTTAAACAGTATTTTGGTATTTTATCACAAATCTGAGTTTGCCGTTGGATTCTTCATATTAGAAAACATACAAAAGCACACTTCATTCATGTTTCTACCTTGCTTAGTAAAAAAGATATGAACATTTATTAATTTTATCACGGCGGTGGCGGCCATCTTGGATGTTTCATTTGTTAGGGCTTATGAGCCATTTTTGAGCCGGGCATACAGCAGATTCGAGTTCAGCACCCCTCAGTACCCCTAAATAGCATGTATGCCATAAATTAACACGATTTGCCTTCAGGGTTTACATTTCTTGAAAACTGACCCAGTCTATCTATATAACCGCCTGCTTCAAACTCGATGACGCCTGTATTTCCCAGGACGTAATACCATGCGCTGAACCCGATGGCGAAGAGGCAGATTGCTGTTAACGTAACAGCTGTCTTCGTTGTGGCCGCCTGAGCTGCATCGACGACTGCTGACCGATTCAAATCTGTTGACGTCTTTCTACGATACAATGTTAGTACAACTCTGCCATAAAGAAACACGTATGCCATTACAGGCAAAACATACAGAGCAAAAAAACCAAAATAAACTATAGGCGTAGAACACTTGTTTACCTGTATATCCTCGTATGAAATTTTCCCAAATGCAAGCACCGTGCTCGAAACGGACTTGAAGGAAACATGGTATTGTCACAATCACGTTGACAACGTATATAACAGCAATGCTCTTTCTTGACACTTCTTCTCGAAATTTGGCATGCTTGAAGGGGAACCAGATGGCCATATATCTTTCTAGAGCGATAGCCGCGAGGTTCCACACAGATAACAAAATGGCGCACCAGTAAGGTGCCTGACTGTGCCATATAAAACACACGACGATGTCAACGCACTTGTTGCCAGTCATCCACATCGGCGGTTGTAGAATGAGAATTGCTCCAATGGCACAAACCCACGAGTCTACCAGCGCCTGGTGCTTCAGCAGCAGACAGGTGGAGGGTGAAAATGTGTTAGGGTGATCAATGTCATTGTATTTGCCACAAATCCTACAATGTACACAGGAATTTCAAGTTTAACCAAATCTTTACGCCATATACTAACATCCGCTGTCACTGCCTCAGTGCTTTGTTCGAGACTTCGAGTTGTCTCGTTTGCTGATGGTACAGTTTTTTTCTCTGCGCATGAGATGCCTGTTCTTTCCGACGGTATGACGTAATTTGTCTTTTCTTTCTCGCGCGACTTCACTGCGACTGTCTGTTGTGTGGTCGTACCGGCCAGAACGTGTCCATCCGAGGTAGTGTTGTTTTTCATTTGCAGATGTTGCTTACCTCGAATTAAGGTAAATTGCTTTACGTTCTGCGGTGCAACGATCGATTTACCGGTTCTGTCGAAATATCCGTGGTTGAGTCGTTTTGGTTTCCAATCACCGGCGAAGGGAGTACGAGATAACACACACAATAACAGAAACTATACTTGGGCTCTTTCTATCGACCACCAGGAGCCCCACTAGAACATCTAGAGCACCTAGAAGAGTCCCTAACAGAACTGCACACCAAATGTATGCGTAGACACCCACACGCTATAATCGCCGGCGATTTCAATGTTGGAGACATAGCATGGGACACAGACGAAGTGTCAGCGACCTGTGGTAGTGCAAACGCCAGGAAACTTGTAGCCATCAAAGAACAATTTAGCCTTACTCAGCATCAACGAGAAATTACACGACCTTCATCGAATGCTGTGCTGGACCTGGTTTTTAGCACAAACCCAAACCTCGTTTCTCGGATTGAAGTGGTCCCTGGGATGAGCGATCATCTTGCGGTACTCACTACACTTGATGTCCGTCCCAAACAGCACTCAAACAAGCTCTCACACACGGTGTACAAATACAAATCTGCAAACTTTGAGGGCCTAAGGGCAGACATGGCGGCTTACGCAGCGATGTTTTTAATGGAAAATCCAACATCTAGAACAACAGAGGAGAACTGGAAATCATTCAAGAGTGCATTACATCAAGTCATCGTTAAACACGTTCCAACGACAAAGTCCAAAACTAAACGACACCTGCCCTGGATCACACGGAACATCAAGTGTGAAATTCGGAAGAAAGACAGGCAGTATCGCAAAGCAAGAAAGTCAAAAAAGCACGAAGACTGGTCAGCCTACCGTATAAAACGGCAACAGTTACAGAAACTATTGAGATCTGCTCATGATGACTACATCAGAAATGTGATTGGAGCGAGCCTGCTTGACAGAGGAAACCAAAAGAAATTTTGGTCCTTTGTCAAACTCAATAGAACTGAAAACGTTGGTATCCCTATACTCTCTGATACAAATGGCCTCCACATTACAAACCAAGCTAAGGCAGAGTGTTTAAACACGCAATTTGTGTCAGTCTTCACCAGTGATGATGGTAAACACTTGCCTGACAAAGGACTGTCTCCCTACCGTGAGATGGACACCATACAGTTCACACAACCCGGAATTGAAATTTTACTAAAGAACATTGACCAAACGAAAGCTACTGGCCCAGATGAGCTACCAGCAAGGATACTGAAGGAGACTGCCAAAGAGATTGCTGGTGTACTGTCTGTGATCTTTCAACAATCCTATGAGGAAGGAACTGTCCCATCCGACTGGTTAACAGCACGAATATCTGCAATATATAAGAAAGGTGACAAGGCCAATGCATCAAACTACAGACCAGTGTCACTCACATGCATAACATGCAAAATTATGGAGCATATTGTATGCAGCCAGATTGGTCGTCACCTAGATCACAACAATATACTGCATCCAAATCAACATGGCTTCCGAAAGGGTTTATCTTGCGAGACGCAACTTGTTGATACCATACACGAACTAGCTTATTCAATTAATCAAAAGACGCAAACAGATGTCATCTTTCTGGACTTCAGTAAGGCATTTGACAAAGTATCACATGATAAACTTCTGCATAAGATCCGTTACTATGGGATAGGCGGAAAGACCAATACATGGATCAGTGCATTCCTGTGTTCTCGCAGTCAACAAGTTGTCGTCAACGGACAAACATCGCAGTCAGCTGGTGTACTCTCGGGAGTCCCACAAGGAAGTGTGCTGGGCCCTATGTTGTTTTTAATGTACATCAACGGCATCGCGGAAGGAGTGACTTCGCAAATGCGCATGTTCGCTGACGACAGTATTGTTTACCGTCAGATACATACTCCCGCTGACCACTTCACACTTGCGTCTGACCTGAACAAACTTCTCTCATGGGCAAGGACATGGCAGATGGATTTTAATGTGTCAAAGTGTGCCGTCTTATCGGTTACTACCAAGAGGAACATATCAACCTATAACTACTTCATGGGGAGCCAACATATACCACGGACTGACAACCAGGACTACCTGGGGGTTACCATCAACACAAAATTATCGTGGCAACCACATATCAACAAAGTCCAGAACAAAGCCAGCAAGACACTTGGCTTACTCAAAAGAACACTGCATGCGGCGCCACCGCAAGTGAGACAAACAGCATACGAGGTACTCGTGCGACCAACACTCGAGTTAGCCACATGCGCCTGGACACCTCACACAAAGACAGGCATTCAGACAATAGGCGTAGAACACTTGTTTATCTGTATCCTATGACATTTTCCCATATACAAGTACCGTGTTCGAAACGGACTTGAAAGAAATACGGTATAGTCATAATCACGTTGACATCGTATATAATAACAATGCTCTTCTTTGAAAGTTCTTCTCGAAATTTGCCATGCTTGAAGAGGAAGCAGGTGGATGTGTATCGTTCTAGAGCCATAGCGGACAAATTTCACGTAGATAACAAAATGGCGCCCCATAAAGGTGTCTGACTGTGCCATATAAAACACACGGCGGTGTCAAAGTATTTGTTACCAGTCGTCCACAGTGGCGGTTGTAGAAAGACGATTGCTCCAGTGGCAGAAACCCACGAGTCTACCAGCGCCTGGTGCTTCAGCAGCAGACAGGTGGAGGGTTAAAATATGTCACCGTTTCTCATGAGAGTGATCAATGTCATTGTATTTGCCACAAATCCTACAATGTAGACACCAATTTCAAGTTTAACCAATACTTTACGCCACATACCAACATCGGCTGTCACTGCTACAGTGCTTTGTTCGATACATCGAGTTGTCTCGTTTGCTGGTGATACATTTGTGTTCTCAACGCATCAGATGCCAGTTCTATCCGACGGAACGACGTCATTTGTCTTTTCTTTCTCGCGCGAGTTCACTGCGATTGTCCGTTGTAAGTCTTTGAATTTATTTCCTGTCTTTATATCGTATCATATCTAAGATCTGAACTGCATGTATGACATACCGAGAACTTTCTTGTAAGTAGCCATCGTATTTATATTCATCGCTTACTTATGTAAGAAAAACTACCCCAGTTCTGAGTTTCCTTTTTGACCCTATAGTAAATATTAACATATGTACAATTGCACCATCAGTGTACCTATTAAATCTTATCTATCCACCGTAGATCCATCGCGTATCAATCCACCTATTGACAACCAGAATTTGTGTCGATTACTTTGACATTGATCAATCCTTTTGTCTTTATGAGCCTCTGAGCTTGGTTTCCAAGGACTTAGATGTTTAGATACTTCTGCTACTTTTGCAAGGATGCAATAGAAGCAGTTTGGGGGTTTGTCGGAGCTAATCCCTCAAACCATTGCTAAGGGTTTCATGCATGTACAATCCCCATGAATATGACAGATTTCCACATATTTCTTTATAAATTACATCGCACTGAAGACCTCGGCCACCATAGCAACAACTGCATATACAACAACGACAATAAACATTTACAGCCGTATTTCAAGATCTATATAATAGATATTCATCAACAGCCACCGACTCTAGATATTGAAAACATAACATCGGCTGCTAAGCTGTGCAAATACAACATCTTCTATTAATTGATTCGCTACTAATTGTAGTTCCGTCACTTTTTGTGCAACACGAGAAGGTTTTAAAAACCATGACAAGAAACGGCGTAGTTAAAAATAGATAAATGAAAGGATAAACACAAGAATTAATGACCGACAAAAACACGGCCACCATATATATTTCACCGCCTGCTTCGAACTGGACGACGCCTGTATTTCCCAGGACGTAATACCATGCGTCGAATCCGATGGCGAAGAGGCAGATTTCTGTTAACGTAACAGCTGTCTTCGTTATGGCCGCCCGAGCTGCATCGACGACTGGGGACCGATTCAAATTTGAGTTCTTTCTACGATACAATGTTAGTACAACATTGCCATAAAGAAACACGTATGCCATTACAGGCAAAGCACAGGCGACGAAAAACCAGACCAAACCATAGGCTTATGTCACCAAGGCCATTGTTCACCTGTACTTCCTCTTATGAAATATTCCCAAATGCAAGCATCGTCCTCGAAACGGACTTGAAAGAAACATGGTATCGTCACAATCACGTAGACAACGTATATAACAGCAATGTTATTTATTATTTATTATTTACTTTATTTATGTATATTTATTTTATATATATATATTTTTTAATTCTGTTCCTATTTGTCAAATGCTATCTTCATGCTTTTAGATACTGTATTTTAGGTAGTTTAGGTATTCTTTACACATTTACTTTTATGTATGTTTGTAAAGCGTCTGAGAGCAATTTTAATTGATCGGGCGCTATATAAGTATTGTATTATTATTATTATTATAAATGCTCTTTCTTGACAATTTTTCTCGACATTTGCCGTGCGAAATTTGCCGACAATGACGTTTATCACCGTTTCTCATGAGGTTAATAAACGTTATTGTATTTGCCACAAATCCTACAATGTAGACACCAATTTCAAGTTTAGCCAATACTTTACGCCACATACTAACATCCGCTGTCACTGCCTCAGTGCTTTGTTCGATACATCGAATTGTCTTGTTTGCTGATGATACAGTTGTGTTCTATGCGTATGAGATGCTTGTTCTTTCCAACGGAATGATGTCATTTGTCTTCTCTTCCTCGCGCGCCTTCACTGCGACTGTCTGTTGCGTGGACCTACCGGCCTGAACGTGTTTATCCGAGGTAGTGTTGTCTTTCATTTGCAGATGTTGTTTACCTCGAATTACGGTAAATTGCACCACATTCTGCTTTGTCACGATCGGTGACGTTGTGTTTAACGGTTCTGTCGAAATATCCGTGGTTGAGTCGTTTTGCTTTCCAATCACCAGCGAACGGAGTACGAGATAACACACATAAAGTAGTAACGACACAAGTGGCGCCATCTTTTACGAACATGTTCCTTTTGTTCTTTACTCAGCGTTTAGCTGTGTTCGTTGCTTGACCAGCGGCAACAACAGAGTTGTGAGACGTTTGCGAGCGATCCTTCGGCTCTAACTTCAGTCACTTACTACGGTCACTTAACACATTCCGTTAAATAGAGTGCAACATATGTCTGTCAAAATAAATCAATATCATGCCGTAATGCAACATGCTGCAAATGGCACGGAGATTCTTGTATTGCTGTCGAGGTATACACGTTGCAGAGTCCGATGTTTTAGGAGTAAATTTGAGAGCAAATCAACTAAGTGCGCATGTAATCGCATAGTATTGCGTACAGCAAGTTACACCAGTTATGCTACATTAGCTGGTTTCTGTATATGTTGGTTATGTTTTTCCGATTTACCGCGATTGACTTCTCTGATACGGTGATTCCACGCCACAACAACACTAGTTCTGGATTCATTAATTATGTTGATCCAATTAGTAACCACCTACCGACATGAAGCTAAATTCTTCTTTTTCGACTACATGTCATGTATATTGCCAAAATTCGAACAAGTCTGACAACTGCAGCGTGCAAGACTCTCGTCCACGCCCTCGTGACATCACGGCTAGACTACGGAAACGCAGTCCTGTATGGCATCTCCGACCGCCTCTTGCACCGCCTTGAGATGGTGCAGCGCTCGGCGGCCAGAGTAGTGCTGCGGCTCAGGCGCGGTGACCGGCGAAGCATGACGGCCGCATTGAAACAACTGCACTGGTTGCCCGTGAAGTATCGCATCGAGTACAAGATACTCGTCATTGTGTTTCGCGCCCTACACGAGCGGACGCCGGCGTACATTGCCTCGCTGATCACACCGTACGTGCCGCGTCGCGCCCTGCGATCTGCAGACCGCGCGTTGCTAGTGGTTCCTCGGCACAACCTCGAACGTTATGGACGCCGCTCATTCTCTCGTGCAGGACCAACTCTTTGGAACGCACTACCTGAGGACTTGCGTTCTACAGTGTGCATGAACAAGTTTAAAACACACCTTAAGACTTATTATTTCAAGATTGCTTTTAATGTCTAGTTTTTCTACACCTTTCATCCTTTTATATTTTTATTTATTTACTTATTTACTCTTAATTAGCTCAACCAGCATGTCATTTTAATTATTTATTAATTAATAGTTTACAAATTAACATATATTTGAGGTTTTTTTTATAATTACAATTGACACAACTATTATATTGCTGTAGTCATTTGTTAATAATTAAGTACTATGTATATTATTATATATTTATTTATTCTGCTACTTTATTTATTACTTATTTACTCTTAATTAGCTCAACCAGCATGTCATTTTAATTATTTATTAATTAATAGTTTACAAATTAACATATATTTAAGTTTTTAATAATTACAATTGCCACAACTATTACATTGCTGTAGTCATTTGTTAAAAATTAAGTACTATGTATATTATTATATATTTATTTATTCTGCTACTTTATACACACATAGATATGTATGCATATTTTCTTGACTACATTGACATATGATATAGACTACAACAATGCCATCTCTGTTTAATTTTAGTTTCTCTTGTAGTTCTCTACAACACTGATTTAGACAAACGTTCTCATATGTTTTACTTGTACTTTTATTTTATTTATTTCTTAGGATGTTTTAATGTTGTAAACACTACCGAACAGAGTTTGTACTTTGGATTTTAGTGTCTAAATAAAGTGTATTATTATTATTATATTGGTTACAATATATTTGTAAACGTTACTGGAGCACCCAGTAAGCAATTTGAGCATAACATGCAAACATTAATTTTATGCGAGAACAATTTGATCACCCTCATGAGCAACGGTGACATATTTTCACCCTCCACCTGTCTGCTGCTGAAGCACCAGGCGCTGGTGGACTCGTGGGTTTGTGCCACTGGAGCAATTATCATTCTACAACCGCCGATGTGGACGACTGGTAACAAGTACTTTGACACCGCCGTGTGCTTTATATGGCACAGTCAGACACCTTTCGGGGCGCCATTTAGTTATCTGTATGGAACCTGGCGGCTATCGCTCTAGAACGATACACTTCCTTCTGCTTCCCATTCCCCTTCAAGCATGGCAAATTTCGAGAAGCATTGTCAAGCAGGAGCATTGCTGTTGTTATATACGTTGTCAAAGTGATTGTGACAATACCATATATCCTTCAAGTCACGTTG
>OZ024861.1:43896774-43906774 GCA_964017155.1 Oasisia sp. SBJ-2009 | reverse complement strand
ATCAATCAATCAATTACTACGTACGTTTGACACATACCGTTAAATAGACTGCTACATGTGACTGTCAATATAAATTAACATAATGCCATACTGCACACGCTGCAAATGGGGTGGGGTTTCTTATGTTGCTGTCGTGGTATACACATTTTGAGTCCGATGTTTTTTGGAGTACATTATACAGCAAATCAACTAAGTGCGCATGCAGTCGCATCGCTATTGCATACAGCAAGTTACACCAGTTATGCTATATTAGCTAGTGTTTGTGTGTGTTGGTTATGTTTTTCCCATTTACCGCCAATGACTTCTCTGATACGGTGATTCCACGACACAACAACACTAGATCTGGATTCATTAATTATGTTCATCCAATTAGTAACAACATACCGACATGAAGTATAATTCTTCTTTTTCGACTCCATGTCATATATTGGTTACGATATATTTTTAAACGTTAATGATGCACCCAGTAAACAAATTGTGCATAACTTGCAAATATTTATGCGAGAACGATATATATATATATATATATATATATATATATATATATATATATAATTAATAATAAAATACAACTTCTATTGCACCAGAGGCGTATTAAGATAAAAGGATTGATCAATGTCAGAGTAATCGATACAAATTATGGTTGTCAGCAGGTGGATTGAAACAAGAGGGAGCTTCGTTAGATAGATAAGGTGTATTAGGTATATTTAAACTGATGGCGCAATTGTTAATATTTACATATATAATATAAAACCAAATATATATATGTATTGTAAGAAGAATTCACTATATTTACGTAACCATACTATCACGTACAACTGTTTAACTATTGGATCAGGGAGAAAGGGTTTGAGGGAAATGTTCCCACATAACATGCGTGGGTTTCATGCGTGTGCAGTCCCGATGAATATTTCAGATTTCCTTACATGTTTTATTAACTACGCCGTACTGAAGGCATCGGCCACCATAATAAACACATCATCTACAACTACACATACAACAACGTCAATAAACATTTACAGCCGTATTACAAGAACTATATAATAGATATTCATCAACAACCACCGAATCTAGATAATGAAAACATGAAATCGACAGCTAAGCTGTGCAACCACAACATTTTATATTCGTTGCATCGCTACAGGTTGTAGTTCCGTTTCTTTTTTGTAACACGAAAACGTTTTAAAAACCATGAAGCGAAACGGCGTAATAAAAAATAGATAGATGAAAGGATTAACACAAGAATTAACGACCGACAAAGACACCGCCACCATATCTATATCACTGCCTGCTTCGAACTCGACGACGCCTGTATTTCCCAGGACGTAATACCATGCGCCGAACCCGACGGCGAAGAGGCAGATTGCTGTTAACGTAACAGCTGTCTTCGTTATGGCCACCTGAGCTGCATCGATGACCGCTGACCGACTCAAATGTTTTGAATTATTTCTACGATACAATGTTAGTACAACATTGCCATAAAGATACACGTATGCCATTATAGGAAAAGCATATACGGCAAAAAACCAGACCAAAGCATAGGCGTAATACACTTGTTCACCTATACGTCCTGTTATGGAATATTCCCAAATGCAAGCACCGTGCTCGAAACGGACTTGAAAGAAACATGGTATCGTCATAATCACGTTGACAACGTAAATAACAGCAATGCTCTTTCTTGACAATTCTTCTCGAAATTTGCCATGCTTGAAGGGGAAACAGATGGCCATGTATCGTTCTAGAGCGATAGCAGACAGATTCCACACAGATAACAAAATGGCGCCCCAGAAAGGTGTCTGACTGTGCCATATAAAGCACACGGCAGTGTCAAAGTACGTGTTACCAGTCGTCCACAGTGGCGGTTGTAGAAAGACGATTGCTCCAGTGGCACAAACCCACGAGTCTACCAGCGCCTGGTGCTTCAGCAGCAAACAGGTGGAGGGTGAAAATATGTCACCGTTTCTCATTAGGGTGATCAATGTCATTGAATTTGCCACAAATCCTACAATATATACACCAATTTCAAGTTTAACCAATACTTTACGCCACAGGCCAACATCCGCTGTCACTGCTACACTGCGTTGTTCAATACATCGAGTTGTCTCGTTTACTGATGATACAGTTGTGTTCTCTGCGCATGCGATGCTTGTTCTTTCCGACGGAATGACGTCATTTGTCTTCTCTTCCTCGCGCGAGTTCACTGCGGCTGTCTGTTGTGTGGTCGTACAGGCCGGAACGTGTTCATCCGAGGTAGTGTTATCTTTCATTTGCAAATGTTGCTTACCTCGAATCAAGGTAAATTGCGTCATAATCTGCCGTGCCACGATTGGTGACGTTGTGTTTAGCGGTTCTGTAGAAATATCCGTGGTTGAGTCGTTTTGCTTTCCAATCACCAGCGAACGGAGTACGAGATAACACACACAAACTAGTAAAGACACAAGCGGCGCCATCTTTTTCGAACAGTTTCCTTTTGCTCTTTACTCGGCGTTTAGCTGTGTTCGTTGTTTGACCAGCGGCAACAAGATGCCGTTGAATCACATCACCTTTGTGATGCAATACACGCCCAATGGAAACCATGCACGCATGCAATTAAAATCTCGTATTTCTGGATCGCATGACGTCTGCAATATTGTCGACGTATACGCAATATATGCGTGAGAGATATTTCATCTGGACTTTATGCTGCACTTAATTTTTGTAAGGAGAGTAAAAATATCAGTATTTATATGAATTAATAGACAGTTGTCATTGTCTTTTATTTTCTCTCACGAATCCAGGTTTCGCGCGGATTTTGTGCAACGCCAAACCGTATATGGTAGGACGACTTGTGGAATATCACTAGCTTGCAGACAATGCCTAAAGTCGCTTTAAATGTGTCAGTGTTTCGTCAATCGGTGAGTTCCGTACAAACAATGGAATGAAATATTTCTATTTCACAACTTCCGTGATAGTCAGCACCTTTTTTCTTTTCGATTTCGATACCGTTGCTACAAACGTACAAACGCCATTACGTCATCGTCATGATATATAAACGAGTGCTTTGTTACTGCACCATTCTAGTCAGTCGCTTATTCGTACCGCGAAATACTAACACGTTTATTTTATTTTTTATTTGTGAAAGGATGACCATTATGACTATAATTTACAATTATATTATAGATTATAGGTCTTGCATTTTATTATTAATAATGTTTTCGTAATGTTTTAATAATTATTTTATCTGTATTTGTATACTTTTATACTCGTGGTTTGTTTTTAACGCACGCTGTAAAAGAATTTCCCGGTCCGAGACAATAAAGTTTGTTATGCTTATGCTGGCAGAGACCTGAGCTAGTTTGCTGCAATAAATAAACAAGATTTCTTATTGTTGGTAAAGGTCATTTAATGACTGTATCGAGGATGTATACAAAAAATCCCTAAGACAATATACAGTTGATAAATGACAATCTTAGCAAACTTTCCCCCACCCCACGCATAAGCACATGAAACAGCATAGATGTAAAGTAAGTCAAGCTGATCGAACAAATCAAAGTGCTATCTATCTATAGTACATATCAAAAACCAATAGTACGGCGTAGTACATAGCATAAGCAAAACAGTACAAAATGTGAAAAGTGCGAGATGGTGGTAGCCATGGGGCGGATGGTGGGGTTGGAAAAACGATCTTCCTTTGTGCTGGGGAAATTGGTCGACTTCTGTAGCCAAATTCTCAACACAAAGGGACCGAGCCTCGTTCTGAGAGTTCACGGGCTATGACACGTTTGCGGAATACGCCACACACACACACACACACACACACACACACACACACACACACACACACACACACACACACACACACACACACACATACATACATATATATATATATATATATATATATATATATATATATATATATATATATATATATATATATATATATATATAGTAGAGAAGTCATTGGCAGTAAGTGGGAAAAACATAACCAACACATACAAAAAACAGCTAATGTCGTATGACTGGTGTAACTTGCTGCATGCAATAGCGATGCGTCTGCTTTTAATTGATTTGCTGTATGATGTACTCCTAAAACATCGGAATCTGCAATAAATCGACAGCAATAAAACAAACCCCGTGCCATTAATTAGTCAGCCGGCGTTTATATTGCAGAACGATCGCTCGCAAACGTCTCACAACTCGTTTGTTAACACAGCTAAACGCCGAGTAACGAGCAAAATAAAACTGTTCATAAAAGATGGCGCCGCTTGTGTCGTTACTAGTTTGTATGGAATCGGAATCGGAAGTGTTTATTGACCCAATAAAATGTTCATACAATGTTCATACAAAATTATTTACAACTCAAGTTATAAAATAGTATTACATTAGTACCGCTGTGCAGCAAACTGCCAAGTAATTGCATAAAAAATAATAGAAATGTAATTATAAAATGTAATTATGAATTGTTGTAGGTAAAATAAACAGGGGTCGAGGAGACTGTCACTAAGACCATTTTGGTCGCTGTCGTGGCAGCCACCCCATTAATTACATAACATTAAATATAGTTGACTATTTTAAGCACTTCCAAATAAACACATGTGCATAATACAGCAACACAAGAATGCCATTACTGGTTAAAAAAAAAGCCACACATCTCAACTAACAAAACAACACAATTTGTACATTAAGTTCACTTGGAAATTAGCAAATGATTATAATAACACTACGTAGTATATGTACATTTACGGAGGTATGCAAAGAGAAGAATGACTGTAAATTAGTACGTTGCTTGTTATGTATGTCCACATATATAACAGTTTGGCAAAAAGCACAGTGTTTTGTTATTTTGTAGAAAATTCTCTTTTGCGTAACTAATAAATCCTCGTAAACTGTGCGTTGTAATTTTGTTTTTAATGTTTAGTGTAGTATTGTTTATTAGTAAAGGGATATCGTGCCTAATGCATCGCTTGGCAAAGTCATGCTTAGCCCTATTTGTTTGAATATTGTCATGTATCAGTGTGTTAAATGTGTGGACTGCTTTATTTAATATAAATGGTAAGTTTTGCAAATATACTGGTAATGTCGAGTGCACAGTTTCAATTCATGCAATTTCAGCATATCTGTAACATTACGAATCTTGAGTTTCTTAAACAACGGCTCAGTATGTGCATTCTATTTTGTTAAACATATTATTCTAATTGCTTTTTTCTGTAGTTTGATTATTCTGTTACAGCTAAAACCCCATACCATTAGGCCATAATTGATGTATGGTAACATTAATGCATTATATAAAGTAACTTTTATATTTAGTGGCAAGAATCGTTTTAATTTGTTTAATATGCCTATCAATTTGGAACATTTAATTGAAATATTTTTTATATGAACATCCCAGCTTAGGTTTTCTTGCAAAGTTACCCCAAGAAGAATAAAATGTTGGACTCTTTCTATTACGGTTTCGTCTATTTTGAGGAGGAGATTATTCAATTGTTTATTTCCCAATTGATGTATTATATACTTGGATTTCTTTACGTTTAACGACAATTTATTGATTTTCAGCCATTCGTTTATCTTATTTAAATCTGAATTTAAATTATATTCGATATCTTTAGTGGGACATGTATTGGACAACTGAATTGTTGTAAACAGAGTTGTATCGTCTGCATACATTATATATTTGAATGTTTCACATGAGTTTGGTAAATCATTTATATATATTAAGAACAAAAGTGGACCTAAAATAGAACCCTGTGGCACACCAGTGGTAATGGGCAGGGTTTCAGAGATAGAGTCATTGTAAATTACATATTGTTTTCTATTTTTCAAATAACTTTCCATTAACTTTAGAGCATCAGCATCCATCCCATAAAATTGTAGTTTACCTAATAATATTGAATGGTCTAGGGTATCAAATGCTTTTGATACGTCTAAAAATATATTAATAGGTGTTTCGTTGGAATCCAGGGCGGCTATTGTTCGGTCTATAACTTCCAGAATGGCGTGTTCAGTTGAGTGACCGGATCTAAATCCATACTGGTTGTCATTAAAAAGTTGGTGTTTAGTAAAAAACGAATACATCTGATTATATATAAATTTTTCAATGACCTTTGAAATTACTGATAGTAGATATATCGGTCTATAATTACAGAACGATGTTTGATCCTCATTTTTAAAGATAGGAATTACTTTCGCAATTTTCATCTTATCTGGAAATATCCCAGTATTTAATATTTGATTTATAAGTAAAGTTAGAGGTTTTATAAGAACACATTTTAAATATTTCAATTGTTTTAATGTAATACCGTCACAGCCACTACTGGATTTAGTAGGAAAATTATCAATTATTTTGAGTATGGACTCTTCGTTAATTTCTTGGAATTGGAATCGATTTTCAGAATTTCCTGTTAAGTAGTAACTATAATTTTTATTACTATCGTTTTTTTATTTTGGTTGCAAGATCCTTACCTATGTTTGTAAAAAATGAATTAAAGTAATTTGCAATTTCTATATTATCAGTTATTTTATTATCTCCGTTCTTGAAATATTCAGGTAATGAACTTTTTTTAATTGACCTATGTAATATTTCGTTAATGGTTTTCCATGTTTTCCTTGCGTCATTTTTATACGAGTTACATAGTTGTTCATTATATGATAGTTTGGCAACTCTAATAGTTCTTTTAAGGATACTATTATATGTTTTTAAATTCGACGTTTTAATAACATGTTGGATTTAAAGTTTAATTTGATTATGTAGATTGTCTCTGTATTTTATGGATTTAAGTATACTATTTGTTATCCATTGTTTATGTTTATGTTTCAAAAATTTGACTAATTTGTATGGCATGTGTTTACAGTTTGCCTTTCCCAGTACCTCAGTAATTAGTTTATAATTTTTATTAGGATCAGACAAACTGTTTTTGTCTAATTTCTCCATTATATTTGGGTTGGTTATTTCAGAGGCAAAGTTCCACATAGCTATTTCATTCTGTATATGTATTTTGATTAATTTGGGAGGATATTTTTGGACTGGAGCATTGTCAATAAATATGAAATATGGGTGGTGATCTGAGAATTGCTTGATAAGGATACCTGCTGTTGATTCTAGCATTAATTCACTAATTTTGCAAAACAAGTTGTCAATCAGAATGCCATTCAGGGAAGAAGTATTCACTATATTTACGTTGCCATCTTATCGCATACAACTCCTAAACTGTCGGAACTGTCGGAAAGGGTTTGAGGGACCTATTCCCTCAAAACCTTGTTAAGAGTTTCATGCATATACAATCCCGATGAATATGACAGATTTCAACACATTTCTTTATTATCTATAACGCACTGAGGACCTCGGCCACCATAACAAACATCAACTACAACTACATATACAACAACGACAATAAACATTTACAGCCTGATTACGAGATCAATATACATATACATTCATCAACAGCCACCGACTCTAGATATTGAAAACATGACAGCTAAGCTGTGCAACCACAAAATCTTGTTTTCGTTGCATCGCTACTAGTTGTAGTTCCGTAATTTTTTGCGCAACACGAGAAGGTTTTAAAAACCATGAAACGAAACGGCGTAATTAAAAATAAATAGATGAAAGGATTAACACAAGAATTAACGACCGTCAAAAACAACGCCACCATATCTATATAACCGCCTGCTTCAAACTCGATGACGCCTGTATTTCCCAGGACGTAATGCCATGCGCTGAACCCGATGGCGAAGAGGCAGATTGCTGTTAACGTAACAGCTGTCTTCGTTGTGGCCGCCTGAGCTGCATCGACGACTGCTGACCGATTCAAATCTGTTGACTTCTTTCTACGATACAATGTTAGTACAACTCTGCCATAAAGAAACACGTATGCCATTACAGGCAAAATATACACAGCGAAAAAACAGAATAAACTATAGGCGTAGAACACTTGTTTACCTGTATATCCTTCTATGACATTTTCCCAAATGCAAGTACCTTGCTCGAAGCGGACTTGAAGGAAACATGGTATTGTCACAATCACATTGACAACGTATGTAATAGCAATGCTCTTTCTTGACAGTTCTTCTCGAAATTTGGCATGCTTGAAGGGGAAGCAGATGGCCATATATCGTTCTAGAGCGATAGCCGCCAGGTTCCACACAGATAACAAAATGGCGCTCCAGAAAGGTGCCTGACTGTGCCATATAAAACACACGGCGGTGTCAAAGTACTTGTTGCCAGTCGTCCACATCGGTGGTTGTAGAATGAGTATTGCTCCAGTGGCACAAACCCACGAGTCTACCAGCGCCTGGTGCTTCAGCAGCAGACAGGTGGAGGGTGAAAATATGTCACCGTTTCTCATGAGGGTGATAAACGTCATTGTATTTGCCACAAATCCTACAATGTACACAGGAATTTCAAATGTAACCAAATCTTTACGCCACATACCAACATCCGCTATCACTGCCTCAGTGCTTTGTTCGATACTTCGAGTTGTCTCGTTTGTTGATGATACAGTTGTGTTCTCTGCGCATGAGATGCCTGTTCTTTCCGACGGAATGATGTTATTTGTTTTTTCTTCCTCGCGCGAGTTCACTGCGACTGTCTGTTGCGTGGACATACCGGCCAGAACGTGTCCATCCGAGGTAGTGTTGTCTTTCATTTGTAGATGTTGTTTACCTCGAGTCAAAGTAAATTGCGTCACATTCTGCCGTGCCATGGTCGGTGACTTTGTGTTTAGCGGTTCTGTCGAAATGTCCGTGGTTGAGTCGTTTTGCTTTCCAATCACCGGCGAACGGAGTACGAGATAACACACACAAACTAGTAACGACACAAGCTGCGCCATTTTTTGCGAACAGTTTTCCTCTTTCTCTTTACTCGGCGTTCAGCTGTTTTCGTTGCTCGACAAGCGGCAACAACCGAGTTGTGAGAAGTTTGCGAGCGATCCTTCTGCAATGTATTCGTCGGTTGACTAACCTATTCAAACTTCAGTCACTCACTACGGTCGCTTGATATATTTAGTTTAATAGACTGCTACAAGCGTCTGTCTAAACAAATCAACATCATGCCGTAATGCAACATGCTGCAAATGGTACGGGGATTCTTGTCTTGCTGTCGTGGTATACACATTAATTGTAGAGTCCGATGTTTTATGAGAAACTTATACAAAGTACACCAGCCAATAGGAATTACTCGTGGTGTTTACAGTTTATAGTACGGACTTTATTACGGATAAGACTGAGTATAATTATTGTAGGTGAAAGGTCTGGGAAGTCGTCATACAGAACATATACATGGAATGATCGCTACGCCACACGATACCGGGTACTAACACCACATTTGTGAATCAATAAACGTCCAACGGAAACCATAAATGTCTGTGTATAAATAACATGTGAAGTCCTAACCTGTAATACGTGCATATTATGTAACTACATTCGTTACACACTGTTCCGGTTTCAATGCACACATGCAATTTGAATCTCATATTTTTTATTGATCGCATGACGTCTGCAATATTGTTGCCTTGTCGACGTCAGCGCTGACATTCGTGATAGACATCTCCGGTTTCATTCGCCATTTCATCTTTATGCTGCACTTTATTTCTGTAAGCAGATTCAAATTAGCATTATTTCTACGACGACTTAATTACGTCCATTAAAATGCAGACCGTTTTCGTTGTTTTTTATTTTCTCTCACGAATCCAGGTTTCGCCCGGATTTTGTGCAACGCCAAATCGTATATGGTGTGACGAGTTGTGGAATACCACTAGCTGGCAGACAATGTTTTCAGTGTTTCGTCAATCGGTGAGTTCCGTACAAACTATGGAATAAAATATTTCTATTTCCCAACTTCCGTGATAGTCAGCGCCTTTTTTCGATCTCGATGCGGTTGTTACAAACGTAGAACATTGGGCTTCCACAAATCCACGTTAGTCGCTAGAGGCGCTAATACGCAACTAGATCTCAGTTGTGTATCAGCGCCTCCAGCGACTAACGTGGATTTGTTTGCATGTTTTGCTGAAAGCTTGTTTAAATC
>OZ024861.1:43856774-43891774 GCA_964017155.1 Oasisia sp. SBJ-2009 | reverse complement strand
ACTACTAATCATGTTGTATAAATCAGGTGCGCGAAAGAAGGAAGGAATGACGTATAAGAAAGGAAGGACGGGAGTAAGGAAGGGAGGAAGGGAGGAAGGGAGGAAGGGAGGGAGGGAGGGAGGGAGGGAGGAAGGGAGGGAGGGAGGGAGGGAGGGAGGGAGGGAGGAAGGGAGGGAGGGAGGGAGGGAGGGAGGAAGGGAGGGAGGGAGGGAGGGAGGGAGGGAGGGAGGGGGGAGGGGGGAGGGGGGAGGGGGGAGGCGGGGAGGCGGGGAGGCGGGGAGGCGGGGAGGCGGGGAGGCGGGGAGGCGGGGAGGCGGGGAGGCCGGGAGGCGGGGAGGCGGGGAGGCGGGGAGGCGGGGAGGCGGGGAGGCGCGGAGGCGGGGAGGCGGGGAGGCGGGGAGGCGGGGAGGCGGGGAGGCGGGGAGGCGGGGGGGCGGGGAGGCGGGGAGGCGGGGAGGCGGGGAGGCGGGGAGGCGCGGAGGCGGGGAGGCGGGGAGGCGGGGAGGCGGGGAGGCGGGGAGGCGGGGAGGCGGGGAGGCGGGGAGGCGGGGGGGGGCGGGGGGGCGGGGAGGCGGGGAGGCGGGGAGGCGGGGAGGCGGGTTGGATCTTTTTTGCGCGTGTTTACATGCACTATCTAATATAACGTGGAGCTAAAAAGGCCTCCACAAATTAACTCTTCCTGCTAGTACGTGTTGCTCATAGATTATGACATATTGGATGCTGATATGTATACATTACATGCAGTTACTACACTTCTCTTACACATTTCCACTTTAATATTAGTATTATATTTATAGTATTTGTATTACATTTTCAGTACAAGTCACAAGGAGTCACCACAGTGATAGCACCACGACTAAACAAGTGTTTGAATTTTGAGGTCTTCTCATCTTCGTCAAGAGAAATCATGGGCAGAGTTTCATCGTAGTCAAGGCATATTAATTGCACCTGTCGATTGTATCATTAGCCATAATTCATTATACTACGGTCACGGAAGAGCTCATCAGGATCACTTTTAGGCTTAGCAGAAGTAGAGTAGGAGCAGGATATGGTATGTTATGTTATTGGTTTTGTTTTGTTCTGTTATGATAATGAGCACTAAGCTCTGTCTTTCAGTAGTTAATCACATCATTAAAGGAGAGGGTGAATTATTTACTACAAATTAACTGATATTGAAAGACGAGAGGTTTGTGTGAGCAAAAGGATGTTATATTCTGCTTGCAATAGAAGCGATGTTGTATCCCTATTTTATACATACTTGCAATATACAACCAATATTTGTGTTAGATTTCTAATTTTTAGTAACACTGTCTTCAAGGGTTGCCACTGAGTGTAACAGGCCTTATATTTTACATACATTTCTGCCAAGAGTATTTATTTTAAGGTTTAACTAGAAAGCAAGGTTTCTTTGGAGGCAGGGTTGGTTTTCCTGGTCCCTATCACAAGTATAAAACATTACAATATAGTGTACAAGTATATTAAAAACACCTAAGCACACATCTACTGGACATCATGTTAGTTTTAAACGCAATGTATTGCTAGTTGACATGACATAAATGGACTGCTGTATGATGAAGTAGTATTGAATAGACATGTTAATAATAATTACAATCCCGTTACCTTTTGTAATTACATGCATTTAGCCATAAATTATGCCTTTCATGGTTAATTTGATATGTGTGAAAATTACATGTTAACTGACATCTTCACCCATAATAATGTCTTAATACACGCCCACGACGTCACGAGTCGGCGATCCTTCTATATTTATATCTATGAGAAAACGTATTTTTCAGTATAAATTGGCCATTACACAGATGGTGGAGGACTGAATCGAGTCACCATAAGAGGTAGATGACGCATTGTACTGGCGATGAAATAGTGGGCAGTCACGGAGACTGGATACATTACTTTGTGATAGACGGATTCGTAGTCTGTCCAATAGCTGTTCCCTGTTAGCGGACGGCCGGTTAGAGTGGCGACCAGTCTCTGGCCATCAGGCCATAACCTGAACATCGCCGCTTGCTGAATAACAACGGTCGATGATCTCTGCAACAAGTGCTCCACTGGCGCAAAGGAGAATCGGAACGAGACGCGTGATGGCGCCGCGTTTGTGTTTGCTGCTTTCTGTTTGTTACGTTTCGCTTGAGTTTACCGTTTGTGGTGGAGTGAACGAGACGACATCAACAGCTGCGTCAACGGATTATGTGAAAACGGAACTAGGACGTACCTCGCAACTGATTGTAGGGTCAGAGAAGGTCACACAAGTTGTCCCAACTCACGGCGTTCAGGGATCGTCTCAGCCAACGGAAAACAACACACCAGCCCACTACTACGATGCAACACAATTACAAGTTGCTGAACATGAACACACGTCCGACGGAGAAAATAACACATACGTGGGAATTACCATGAGCATAGAGCGTGCTACGTACACAGAGGAGACCGTCAGTTGGTCTGCCACAACCAATACTAATATATATTCCAACCAAACTACTGACTCGACGCCTAGCATCCAAACGTGGTTGAAATGGCTGGACAAGTTTCAACTTGTACTCTCTATTGTCGGATACATAACAAACAATCTAACGTTCATTACATTCATAAGAAACGGTGACATGTTTTCGCCTGCCATCTGCCTATTGCTGAAACACCAGGCGCTGGTAGACTCGTGGATCTGCGCCATGGGAACAATCCTGCTTCTGCAACCACCGATGTGGACGACCGGAAATGAGCACTTCGACGCCGCCGTGTGTTATCTCTGGCACGGCCAGGCGCCCTTCTGGGGTGCCATTTTGTTGTCCGTGTGGAATCTCGCCTCCATTGCTGTTGAGAGGTACATGGCCGTGTGCCGTCCTTTCAAGCACGGTCAGTTCAAACGAAGGCTTTCACAATACAGCATCATTGCAATGTACATTGCTAACCCGATCATAACGATACCATCGTTTGTTCAGGTACGTTTCGAAGACGGTGCTTGCCTAAGCGAGTTCATCATACAAGGACCGGTGGGCGAGAAATTGTTCTACGTTTACTGTGTGATTTGGTTTTTGGCCGTGTATCTGGTGCCTGTGACGGCATACGTTTATCTTTATGGCAAAGTCGTATGGTGTCTGTACCGTAGAAAGAACTCCACCGATATGAGTCGGTCCAAGGTTATTGATACGGCTCAGGCGACAATAACGAAGACTGCCATTACGTTGACAGCAATCTTTCTCTTTGCCATCGGGTTCGACGCATGGGCGTACCTCTTGGGATACACAGGGGTCGTGGAATACGAGTTCGGTTCCGCTAAGCAAAAGGTCGGAGTGTTTTTCTCTGTATTCAATTCCTTCGTTAACCCGTTCGTGTATTTAAGTCTAATGCCGTCGTTTCGCCTCAGTCTGAGGAAAACGTTTTCTTGTTGCCTAAAAAGAAACACCGAAGCGGACATGTCGACAGAATTCAGTGATATGTCCAATACAATGGCATCTAGAATTTAGTGTACCTTCTTGTCTTATTATCACATAGCACATGCGTTTTCTGCTCGTTGCCCTGTATTGTCTGAGTGTGTTTTAAAATATGTACTAAGTGGTACAAGAAAATAACTGTTCTGCATGAAGGCAAACGAACGGTTTTCCATATTATATATATATATATATATATATATATATATATATATATATATATATATATATATTGAAAGAGGTTATAGCATTGTATTCATCATGTTGTGAAATGTTTGTTAACGCATATATATTATATGATATTTCAGTTATAGTTGCTCAAATAGCGTATGTAATAACGCTATGCTTAATAGTTTTGGTTTATCTACGAATGCCTATACTCATGTAATATGTGATTTGTATTATTAAAGTATCGCAATTAAAAAATGTACTTGTATTCGTCATTTTGTGAAATCATATTTAAAAGGATATCTATTGCAAGTTATATGTATAGCATTTAAAACAATATATTTGTAAAGGCGTGAAATCTGTATAATTACATTGTATAGTTTGTTTTACCAAAGTATCATACTTAACAAAACAATATCATATTATTTGAGAACACGCTCGTCCACTGACAAGGCAGGACTTCTACGGTGATATTATTTCAGTTTACAGTCATGGGCTGCCTTAGACTAAGACTCGTCCACTCTACGATGTTGTCTGTGTAGGTATAATTGTTGTGGTCTTTGTCATTCTCTGCGGGCAGCCTTCAGCCGTACCTTGAAAATAAGGAGTTCGATAGCTGATCTATAGTGGTGTCCTTCATCATCATAACTAGAATTGTTTTGTATTATATTTATGCGCAACTGAAGTTTCTTATTTTCTACGTCAAATACTACCAAAAAAAGCTATTGAATACAGATGAACCTTTTCAAGACTATAAACCATTCCGTTAAAATGCATTTAGGATTAACGCTTAAAACGTTCGATAAAAGCAAATTTGAGACACGTAAAAATATTTGACAAGTTGTTTATCATTGACAATAACATAATTAATAGATATGTTCTGTGTGCGCATGTGAACAGTTCGTCGGCAGATAAATACAGTTGTCTAAAATATTGATATTCGTCTTAGTATACAAATATTCTTTTTATATATTTTGAATAGTAATATGTTGTGAAGCGCCACGACTAATTATGGATATGGCTCTAAATGAAATAAAATATATTACTGTTTATTAATTGATATGACATTCACAATTAACATTCTTTAAATTAGATATACACTCTGTTTCAGTTTATCATCTCAAGCTTGTTGGAAGTATATTTCCCCTGAAGATTCGTTCCTGAAAAATCATCGAAAATGTGTAGACACATTTTAAAATCGAAGGTTCTGTCAATTTGAAACTCATTTCAGTGTTTTCACTGGCCTCTGCGTTCTTTGACAGGAACTTGTATGTTCTTGTTTTTGTCGCTAGACAATGTGGCAAGCTCTGTGTAGGACAGATGAATACAGCCAATGGTATCCAACATGTTGAAGTGAATTTTAGAAGTACAGATGTGCTATGAAACATATTCGATTTAAATCATTTGTCAAAGATAATTAATATCTTAAATCCGTGGTGTATTCTGGACAGGAGCTAACGTTGTTGTCTTGGTGATATTCCGTCATTTGTATTTATTTTGGCAATGATTTTATCTTTCAATATCCTCTCTACTGCCGCCGACAAAAGCAATCCAAAACAATATAATACCTTCATTTACAAACATATGGGTGAAATTGTTTTGAAATATTTGGTCGTTTTTCAAGAGTCATTTCTCAAAGCAGTAAACACTACGGAAGATATTACACAAATGAGGTGTTATTTTGCTAACTAATTTAGCTATCACAAAAACACCAGTTTTCTTAATTCTCGAACATGGGCTGCAGGTTTTCTGCAGATCGCATCCTTCATTTGTTATATTAATCTTGACCTTTTCAAGGGTTTTCGTGTTCCTAATGTACAATTATACCGGCTAAGAGCTTTGTTCCAGCATGTGGCGGTCATCGCCTACGACAATTTCTTCTACTTCTAGGTACTATGTCTGTTCCATGCGTCGGCGACCATGGTCCTCCAAATCGCACGGTCGTTTGTTGTTCTTAGTAGTTCTATTGCACTCTTTCCACGCCGTGCTGGCAGACTATCAGTTATTTGTATTCAATGGTGTCCTCTTGATTATTTCCCTTCAATCTTAAAACGCCAATTAGTGGTGTGCTGTGCATACTTTGTGCAATGCAATGACAAATTGGTCGAGTTGTTTATGAGTGAGTGGAATAGGCCCTAAGGTTTTCTCAACACAAATTACGTTTAATTGGTTAAATGCAATTAGGTGTGATTGTTATCGTGTTTTAAAATATTGAACAAACAAATGTTGCTAAATTTTAATTTATCGCACGGCAAATAGTTATATTTAGTTATACTAACAGTGTATGTGATATTGTTGAGATAACAAGGAATACGTAAAATATTTATTTAACAATAAAATGTTTCTTTTCTCAACATAAATGAACTTCGTTTAATAAATATATTTGAAATGCAACTTGACAGTGTATTCTTCTAAGAATAAATGACAAATCCGTCATTTGAACAGGAAAGTGTCTTTGGAAACGGAATGTTGTTCTTTTTAAAGTAGCATAGGTCGCCTGAAACAAATAGACGTTTCTTTTATTTAAATGGCATTTTCAAAAGGAATATTGAAACGGAAGTTGCATTTGCTGAAACATAAAGTAAGAGACTTTAAGTACCGTGACTTACGTAGTCCGGATATATTACAAGAACATTTTCTAGGCACTCCATTCTTGAAAGAAATCACAATTTTCGGGATTTATGAAATGTAATTTTTCTAACTTACCACATGAGTCTCATCAAACGATGCCCTTACCAGTAACAGGGTTCGGGCAACAACCTGAACCACGGCTACAGTTTTGAGTTTGCAATAAAACATGGCGTCAATACTACATCAGCGTTGAATAGTATCTATCGATATCCATGTCATAAGTAAGTATGTAGTTTTACAAAACCGTCACACGTTGCCGGGCGACTATTGTCATCTGGCAGCGCGTAACTTGATTTCAAAAGTGCAAGCCTATGTCATTGTCTAAGTGTTGCTGGGAAAGGTTTGTATTTGTATTTCCCTTAACACAAATTTATCCAGTTTCTAGCTCTCTAACACTTTCGCACATGGTTCGTAATCATCAACATAGCTACATCAAGCTAGTCTCGTACATCATCCTACATTTCATTTAATTAACAAATATTACACATAATACGGATAACTCTTGTTCTAGTTGTTTTCAAGTATTCGGCTACGTTCTGTGTTGTTGTTATAATTTCTAAATTCAGCTAGTACGCTTTTTTCAGAACATTATCGCCATGCCAACCCTTCTATGCTGGCAGTGAAGGTGGTCACTGTCAGGGTGCTTGTCGTTCTCTGTGATTAATTTACCCTTCTCCCCCCCCCCCCCCCCCCCCCACCAAATGAGATGGATCTCCGAATCACGAATCCCAATCCCAAACAGCCGAATTCTGAATGGCAACGAGACGATGGTTCAACTTAACACCAGCGTTTTGGTAGCTCGACACGAGACAAAATATATTGAAACTGGTGTGATCAGCAATTCCCTTCATAGTGGCTAGATAATCGAAGTATCTCACAACACTGCCGCCACACAGTGCATTGTGAACGTACTACTAGTGATGATCCCACCTGGTGACGTCCTACAATGTAGTAGGAGTAATTTACGCTGTACAGAAGTCGGCCGTTGGTCTAGGATTTTTTCAAATAATTAAAACGGTTATTTCATACGGTATGTTGTATACAACGCCAACTGGCAATACTTCTGACTCTTTTACAACCATCTAAAATTCATAAAATTGAAAGAAAAACACGACTGGCGTAACCAAGTCCGAAACTATTCGTCCGAAAAGCGCATGCCCGGAAGAGCAGATGGTACAAATCTATCAATTGCGTTCTTCCACCGAACCACAGTGTGGGTAACCTCGATTAACAAGACTCCGTGAGGTGGCAGCACTTGTCAACCCCTCAATTCCGATGTGACCGACATCCCAGATTAGGGTAGAGACGCTGATTGGGTCTCAGGCCGAATTTAAAATAACAAATTAAATCAGGATACCTGTTATCAGATAATGCTGTATTATAAAAACTATTCAAAATTAAACACAAAAATAAAATAAATACAAATGTACAGTTATTTATAAGAATTATGACAGGATTAATCAGTATCCGTGAGGTGCCAGCATTGGTTAGCCCTACACGGTTAACATTCAAACGCCGGTAAAGCTACCAGACTATTTTCCCGGCGAAGTTACGCAGCCGAGCGACAGTTGGTTAAGCGAGACTACAGAGTGGGCTCACAGTGATTGTTATATAATCATAATATGTTTCCCGTGCTGTCCGAGAATATGCATCGAAAAACCAATAGCCTATAGTATACCGTATAAAATATACCGTAGATCTACGAACCGTGTACCGTATGACGCTGTACAGTGTACGACTCTAGTAGATGCGCATGGTTCTCCATCTCGACGGCAAAAGATTCAAGCATATCAAGTCTTTTGTGGAAATTAGAAAAACGTAAGAAAAACATAACTCCGAAAAAAATGTTTTGGTTATCTTCCGTCTCTGTTTCTGAGTTTGTATCTGTATATACCTGGACCTGTATTGGTGTCTGTATCTATATTTGAATATATAGTCAACTGTGTCTGTGTGTCTGTCTTTGTGTCCGTGTCCGTGTCCGAGTCCGTGTCCGTGTCCGTGTCCGTGTCCGTGTCCGTGTCCGTGTCCGTGTCCGTGTCCGTGTCCGTGTCCGTGTCCGTGTCCGTGTCCGTGTCCGTGTCCGTGTCCGTGTCCGTGTCCGTGTCCGTGTCCGTGTCCGTGTCCGTGTACGTGTACGTGTACGTGTACGTGTACGTGTACGTGTACGTGTACGTGTACGTGTACGTGTACGTGTACGTGTACGTGTACGTGTACGTGTACGTGTACGTGTACGTGTACGTGTACGTGTACGTGTACGTGTACGTGTACGTGTACGTGTACGTGTACGTGTACGTGTACGTGTACGTGTACGTGTACGTGTACGTGTACGTGTACGTGTACGTGTACGTGTACGTGTACGTGTACGTGTACGTGTACGTGTACGTGTACGTGTACGTGTACGTGTACGTGTACGTGTACGTGTACGTGTACGTGTACGTGTACGTGTACGTGTACGTGTACGTGTACGTGTACGTGTACGTGTACGTGTGTCTCGGTCTCGGTCTCGGTCTCGGTCTCGGTCTCGGTCTCGGTCTCGGTCTCGGTCTCGGTCTCGGTCTCGGTCTCGGTCTCGGTCTCGGTCTCGGTCTCGGTCTCGGTCTCGGTCTCGGTCTCGGTCTCGGTCTCGGTCTCGGTCTCGGTCTCGGTCTCGGTCTCGGTCTCGGTCTCGGTCTCGGTCTCGGTCTCGGTCTCGGTCTCGGTCTCGGTCTCGGTCTCGGTCTCGGTCTCGGTCTCGGTCTCGGTCTCGGTCTCGGTCTCGGTCTCGGTCTCGGTCTCGGTCTCGGTCTCGGTCTCGGTCTCGGTCTCGGTCTCGGTCTCGGTCTCGGTCTCGGTCTCGGTCTCGGTCTCGGTCTCGGTCTCGGTCTCGGTCTCGGTCTCGGTCTCGGTCTCGGTCTCGGTCTCGGTCTCGGTCTCGGTCTCGGTCTCGGTCTCGGTCTCGGTCTCGGTCTCGGTCTCGGTCTCGGTCTCGGTCTCGGTCTCGGTCTCGGTCTCGGTCTCGGTCTCGGTCTCGGTCTCGGTCTCGGTCTCGGTCTCGGTCTCGGTCTCGGTCTCGGTCTCGGTCTCGGTCTCGGTCTCGGTCTCGGTCTCGGTCTCGGTCTCGGTCTCGGTCTCGGTCTCGGTCTCGGTCTCGGTCTCGGTATCGGTCTCGGTCTCGGTCTCGGTCTCGGTCTCGGTCTCGGTCTCGGTCTCGGTCTCGGTCTCGGTCTATGTGTGTCCCTGTTCCTGACACCCATATATATATGATCACTTCTCCCCAATCGTCGACATACAGTGTTCCCATTAAAAATGTTTTTGAATAATCTATTAGAGCTTAATAATGATGATTTATGCGCAGAACTCATCTAAATCTTCTAAGGGAACCCAATTTTTGATTGTCTATCTTGAAAAGCCTTGTCTGTAGAGACAATATAGTGTGATTTTGAGGCAGTTTTATTGACATAAAAACATTGCATTCAACATTGCACTGTAAGTTATTTAATAAAAAAGTATATGATATGTGCATTCAATCTAACCTTAAACCTCATATTGAGTAGAGCATGTGTGCAACAAACAAATTCCCTCCCACAAGAACCTGAGGGTACAGCTGTGCCTAAGTAATTGTGTAATTTTTTGAAAGCATACGTAATACATTATTAAACACGTCGTTAATGACATAAATAATAATTCCAAAGTACTAATTTCTTCATACATTTGTAGCTTATATTGTCTATTTGCTGAAACCAATAACATGCATTTCCATTATATAGTTGGCAACTTGTCAGAATACACAACGAACAGAAGGATCGGTTTGGGGTAGTTTTGAGTGAAAGCATACGTAATGCATTAAATCACGTGCTGTTAAACCATTTCCAAAGATTAGTGAACACCATTACAGGACAAGTTAAATGTAATATAATGGACCAAATGTAAACACACAATATCATTATGTGGGCATTGCTGTATGAATTATGGTCGGTTGGATCCGACTGAAAGCGTCCGTACATGCGAAAGCGTACGTACATGCGAAAGCGTCCGTACATGCGAAAGCGTCCGTACATGCGAAAGCGTACGTACATGCGAAAGCGTCCGTACATGCGAAAGCGTACGTACACAAGAAGACCTCTGAGGGAATCAATGCAGTGCTGACGTGGGGTGGATTGGACAGGAACTAAAATGTGCTGCTCGACATCCTTTCAGAACGCCAGACGGACAGTGATAACCTGAATTCTTAGTTCTTTTTATTACTATTCTGACTGTATGGTTATGAAATGATGATTTGTAACGTTACTGTCTGTATCTTAGATTAGGTACATTACATGAAAGTCTTGAAAATAAGGGTACTTTGTTTGTTAAACTTGAAGCTACGATGCTGGTCGAAACGCCTGGGTGATATTTACATAGGGGTTGCTCTGTATCTGGCCTTGTATGTATGCTTTCATGAATGTATGTACGCTTTCATGAGTGTACGTACGGTTTCAGTGTCAATGTTAATGTTTATGTTTCGCGTCAATTATGGCCAGAAGGTTGTGTCCTAACCGGTGTATGGGCAACACATACTGAAACATTATATAATTGATTGTTTTTATATATTGGGTACCCTATGAATTTGATTTTGATAGCAGTATGGTGTTATTTCATGTGATCTTATAATTTAATTAATTTCACTTGACATGTTACTCCCCCAATAAATATTTTTAAGGACTGAAATTGCGCACATACATTTGTATATCCATGTCTATGATATGCTATCTGTCACATTTTGTATTCTACAATTTTTTGGTTTCATTCTGGGCCCTGTACGTACGCTTTTATGTCTATTACGTACGCTTTCATTTTTAATGTAGTTTGTCTTTCTCTTCAATTACGGCCAGAAGGTTGTGTCAAAACATCTGTATGGGCAACACATACTACAACATAATGTATTTGATTGCTTGCTATATATTGGGTACCATATAAATTTGATTTTGATAGCAATATGGTGTGATTTCATGTGATCTTATAATTTAATTAATTTCACATGACATGTTAATCCCCCAAAATATGTTTTTAAGGACTGAAATTGTGTAAGGACATTCGTCAATCCATTTCAATCATATCACAGGTGTCAAATTTGGTATTGTAATAATAATAACCCCATGGTTTACAGATGCGTGGGGAACCAAAAAAGTACCACGAAAAGGAGCACAAAATGGTTAAACCATAACCAAAACGAAGCTCCTGGACATCGGCGAAAGCAAGGAGACTTCAAACACGAGTTTTGCGTGAGAAGCTTCTGAGTAGGTATGAGGTGACCATACAAATGGACTATGCCGAAAATTTGGAGACAAAGTATCAGAACGAACCATCCTCCATGTACTACGACAAATCTAATACGACACTACACCCTATGGTGGTACAATTCAAACGCGACATGGAGGAATTAACAGCAAGAAGCTTTGTTGGAGTAACCAGGGAAATGGCCCATACAGTCCCAACCCATTACTCTTTTATAACTCAGCTGCTGAACAACCGGAAAGAGGTAATGCCGGATCTGAGACTCATCCACTTCATAACGGATTCGCCCTCCTCACAGTATCGCAACAGAACAATTGTAAATCTCGTTGCACGCTTTCCAACACCGTTCAACATGGATGCGACTTGGACATGGTTAGAATCGGGCCATGGCAAAGGGCCATGTAGTGGTCTAGGAGGCGGCGTCAAAAGGAAAGCCGATAACTTGATTAAGAGTGGAGTGGTGATCCGAGATGCAACTGTATTCTGCAAACACCTTTCAGAATCCAGTTCCAATGTTCAGATATTTGAGGTTAGCCCGGCCACCATCAAGAAAAACAAGGCTGCCATCACAAAATGGAATGCACCAGCAGTACAGCACATATCAGCTGCCTACTGCATCATTCCATCAGGTGCATACATCATGATGCGTGAAGCAGCATGTTTCGAAGACTGCTGCTATGAACAAGGAGGCATATTTCACCCAACTTGTGATGGATGGGTTAGCACAGGGGTCCAAGTACAGAGACCTTCATTGGCAGACACACCAACTGACACACCGCAGGGAGTGGAGCAAAAAGTCACCATGGCCGACCTGCCAACTCCCACACCACTGGAGCAAGAAGCCGACGTGCCAACTCCCACACCCCTGGAGCAAGAAGCCGACCTGTCAACTCCCACACCACTGGAGCAAGAAGCCGACCTGCCAACTCCCACACCACTGGAGCAAGAAGCCGACCTGCCAACTCCCACACCTCTGGAGCAAGAAGCCGACCTGCCAACTCCCACACCTCTGGAGCAAGAAGCCGACATGACATCTCCTACACCACTGGACCAAGAAGCCGACATGACAACTCCCATACCTCTGGAGCAAGAAGCCGACATGACATCTCCTACACCACTGGACCAAGAAGCCGACATGCCATCTCCCACACCACTGGAGCAAGAAGCCGACATGACAACTCCCACACCACTGGAGCAAGAAGCCGACCTGCCAACTCCCACACCCCTGGAGCAAGAAGCCGACATGCCATCTCCCACACCTCTGGAGCAAGAAGCCGACCTGCCAACTCCCACACCACTGGAGCAAGAAGCCGACATGCCAACTCCCACACCCCTGGAGCAAGAAGCCGACATGCCAACTCCCACACCCCTGGAGAAAGAAGCCGACATGCCATCTCCCACACATCTGGAGCAAGAAGCCGACCTGCCAACTCCCACACCACTGGAGCTAGAAGCCGACATGCCAACTCCCACACCCCTGGAGCAAGAAGCCGACATGCCAACTCCCACACCACTGGAGCAAGAAGCCGACCTGCCAACTCCCACACCGCTGGAGCCCACAGTCATCGTGGCCGACACGCCAACTACCACCGAAATAAAACCCAAAAACAGGAGACTTTGTCACTGTTGCCTATGGAAGGCGTTGGTGTGTTGCCAATGTTGTAGGGCTCGAGGGTAAGTTGATGTCAATTTCATACATGAAGCCGATAAGGGGCAAATGGAGGTGGGGACAGGAAGATCAGGGGGAGGTTAGTTCTGATGATATTCTCATGGGTGTTGCTCCACCAACAAAATTCGGAAACCTCTACGATGTCAAGCCAACAGAAAAGGAAGAATCCTCGGAGAAGTTCAAGAATATGAAATGTTGAAATTAACTGAAAGCATACATACATATTGGAAACAGTACATACACATATTTTTTTTTCAAATGTACTTCTTATAATGATATGAAAGAATGAACTTAACTGACAAGCACACAAGAAAAGCTATTAATAGACACTTCGAAATGTTCCATGATTTTAGTTACTTGCATGTAATAAACATTATACTATAGTAATGTTTAGATGTCAACAAATACATCTTCTGGGCATCTCACCAACTTCTTGGCAATGAAGACAGCAATTATATTTTTCATTAAGGCAATGACGAACATCCACAACCTATGATGGACTGTTTAATTGAACTAATAGTGAAAATGAAAGCGTACGTACATTAAATGAAAGCGTACGTACATCACATGAAAGCATACGTACATGCACAGCTGTGAAGAAACAAATTAATATTAAAACATAAAACCATTCAAATCAGGTGCAGACGATATAAACGTATTAACTACATCAAATTTTAGTTCTAATAACATAACTACGTGTATGAAACAGGCTTCTCATGCTTTGCGCAGCTGGGTTATTCTCGATAAATTCAATGAACATCAATATTAAAGGACAGAATGGTGAGAACTACATCGTCTAAGATCATCGTCAACTTCCTCACAATGAATAAAACCTATTTAAATGTTGTTTTGGATAACAAATGGCAGAAAATCGTCTTGTTTCAGTTGTTTCAATTGTTACACTATAAACTACGAAATGAAAGCGTACGTACGGTAATTTTTAACCACCTCCTGTGAAATCAAATATTATCAAATTTTCACATATTATATATAAATGCAAAGGAAAATCTTTCAACTTTATGTCCATACAATATCTATCTATTTCAATGAATTATCACGAAGTGACAAGCATTGATGTAACCTGATGTTCATAAAACGTATGTGGCAAAAATCATACAAAATGTTACGAGATGTGGCAAATACACAAGAATATGGAAACTAAAAAAGGTTACATTGATCTGGTCACTTGTACATATGGTGAATGCAAGGAACACAAGAAAATTCACCTACTAATGATATAATATAGGATAACTGCAACATCAGTTCACTATGTCATGTTCGTACGTACGCTTTCATGCATTTACCTCTTTCAATTTCAACTGGCCAGTACAGAAAAAGTTACAGGAGTTAGTGTTCCCAAACTTGACACAATATACCTCAATATGGTGTCATTGGGTGGTATTAATGACAACATCATAGATACATTATGAATCTGACACCCCAAAAATCCTGTATGTCGACGTTTCGTGAGAATTGACCATATATATATATATATATATATATATATATATATATATATATATATATATATATATATATGTATATATATATATATATATATATATATATACGGCTGATTACGTCAGTACCAGCTCTTCTATTCCCCTGGTACCAGGCGTACCAGGGGAATAGAAGAGCTGGTACTGACGTAATCATTGCACGCTTAGACCGGGTTGGAGTATGTGAACGGTTACACACTGATCGCTTCTCAAGCCTATCGGGACCGTCGAATTATTGAATACAAGTCTCCTTAGTGAATAAGGCGATTAGTGTTTTAGTTCTCCCCGTTATTAAATTAATTACGCTCGCTTACAGATGTGTCTCCTTCCGCCTTTCAAATAAGTCAATTCGATCTGGAGTCTCTGCAGTCGAATGCAAATTAATGCCCACTTTGTAAAGAATCACCGCTTAGCTTTTAATATTTAATCATATATAATCATAATGCACTGCTTAGCTTTGAATATTTAATCATATTAATTATATAATCAACGTACTGGCTACTTGTACTGGCTACTAGACATGTAGAAAGACACTTTATATAATCGTAGACTAGCACGTTAGACATAAGGAAACACTCTACTCAGACAAACAGGGAACGGGTTGACGCCCGTGTACTAAGAAAACAAGTTTCACATCAGGGAGACAGAAGTGTTTATAAAACGGAGAGAACAGCGACTGGTACCCAGTTCGTGCAACCTTGTATATGATTAATTGCTCAGAAGGGTGGTCTGCCCCACCCTGGAGCACCCTGGGAGAACGAATACGTAGGGCCGACGTTTGTAAACGGTCACGGTTATACGTGAACAGTTTAACTACGGATCTGCGGGAAGCAGAGCAATCTGGGATAACTGTTAACCTTTAAAGGACAATACGTGAATTATCGTTACAAGCGGTCATGGCTACGCATGTGCAGTGAGAAAGAAGCAGGGATACTTGGGATAGATTTGAGGATTGAAATAGGGGGATTTTTGGGAGATACGGGGAGACCGAACGCGTTCGAAGATGAGTTACGGTCTACCATTTTGGCGTTTCAAATTCACTATTATAATATGAGACTGATGCTCATATTTTCATCATGAACTTCTAAATTATGCGGCTACGTTTAAAAACATGTCAAATTGTAGAGGTTTTGTAGATATCCGAAGAACAGTAGGGATTGCAAGGCTTTGAGTTTATATTGTAGTACTTACGTATTGCAAAAGCAATACACTGTATGTGTAGTCGATTGTATGATACTGAAATCGTAGCGATGAATACATTCGAATATCACTTCTGATTCTGGCGAGCGCATTGACATGACGTAACATGTCACACACACACCCACGCTGTGACGATGGCCACCCCCGCGCACGCGACCCAGACGGGGTGTCATCATTACAACTTGTTTGGCGGCGGTGTGTCTCATGAGGTCATGGCTCATGCATGCATTTCAATGCCTTCATGCCTGCAGTGTCTCTATCAAAGATAAGATTGACCTCATTTCGTGGGATAATAATAATAATAATAATCTTTATTTCATATACCGCTCACAACGCAAAACATACGATTTCCCTAAAACAACAGTATACATTTAATAGTAAACATTTTACAAATATAAAATGTAATGAATTAATTAAATTAATAAGAAAATAAGATAAAGATGTTGTTTCAACATCAGTGGATTATAAATAAAACAATTACCATGGTAATTAAAGTATTGTTTTTTAATTATCGGATACAAATATGAATCAATTATAACTAAAATGTCTCAGCGGCCATTTAATCGGTGTATAGGTTGTAATTAATAAGCAAGGTTTTAATACCGCCTTGGACGGATTTCAAAGTAATTTTGGACGTCACAGTAGTTGGTAAATTATTCCCTATTACTGCAGCAGCATTGGCGAATGCACATTCGCCAGCTTTGTTTAGGGTTCTCGCACCGACAAGACTGTTGCCCCCAGTGGAATGTAGATGTCTGGCTGGTTTGTAGACTGCCATAAGTGTCTACAGATATGGTGGTGAGAGTTCACCATCCATTGTGCGGTCTGTATAAAACCCAGTTACACTCTTCACAAAGACATGTTTTGTAAATCACAAAAACGCATCCGTGTTACTGGCATACAACGGCGGTTGTCCAGAATCGAGTTAAGATCAGATGCGTATGTTCCTTTGCTACGTGTAACGTGTGTTCAACGCGGTCAGTGTCACAGGCACATGGTCAATGACTGACCACAAGTGGTCGAGTGGGTGTTGTAATTACCGCTTGACACTGGGTGCATGGAGACACGTGCATGGTAGGCACAGTAAGCTAGGTGACTCGGCTTTTAATTTCGTTCACGTGGCATGTGCACACTTGTGACTGTGACTTTTGGAGAATACGTATCAATAGTGTCTCTTTGTATCCCTGTTTAAACACCACACACAAACACGCACGCAGACACACACACACACCACACACAAACGCTCGCACACACCACACACACAAACGCTCGCACACACCACACACACAAACGCTCGCACGTACACACACACACACACACACACACACACACACACACACACACACACACACACGCGCGCGCGCGCGCGCGCGCGCAAACACATACAGACATAGAGTTGCACATACACACACAGTCGCACGTACACAGTCGCAAACACAGCCGCACACATACACCACAGTCGCAAATACACACGCGCGCCGTTTGTTTTTCCCCAGAAAACACACACACACACACACACACACACACACACACACACACACACACACACACACATTATTATAGAATATTTCTGGAACAAATAAATATTGTGCCATCTAATGTCAAACAGCAAACAGTCTGTGTGTTTGTGTGTGTGTGTGTGTGTGTGTGTGTGTGTGTGTGTGTGTGTGTGTGTGTGTGTGTTTGCGTGCGTGCGTGCGTGCGTGTGCATGTGTGTTGGCATAGTCGGCATATAAGTGCATGCGTGTGTCACTGGGCAGCGTTTACGTGTGTACGCCAGTTTATCATAGCGTACATTCTGTAACAAAATCATATCAGTTAAACGTATTCAGTACGAAGATAATGCCTGACTGAGACAAAACGCAATTATAAAAGATAATTTATTGTCATGTGTTTTCATTGCAGTTACAGTAAATTGGAATGGATTGTAATGGTGGGTCGTCGTACAAGTATTTTCACATGACAATACCAAGCGATTATAATACAATATACTGCTATAAAATCATTAAATAAATAAGAGCATTATTATGACTGACATTTAAATAGCAGTAAAAAAAATCATTATTACATGTGTGGACTGTAAATGTCTTTAACTATAATTACGCTTATCTCATAGACGGCGTGCATATGGGGCGTGACACATTAAGGTATTAATCTACGGCCATCATGCAACATAACATCAGTTGTTCGAAACGCAAAACGTAATGCGCGCATAAACCGGAAATCGTAACTTAAAGGCGATGTGTTCTATTTCTTTGAAACTTCCTATTCGTAAACTTAATGTTCTTGTAAAGTAATGTGCCATATATGAATTATGCTTATTGCGAACTTAAAGCCGGGAACTCACTAAGCCGGCCGGGCGGCCGATTTTGCATCGGCCGGTCATCGTGGGACGTCGTGGGGCATCGGCCAGGCATCGGTTATGTGAGTTCCAAAAATCGTGGCATCTGCCGGGCGTCGTGCTTTGAGCCGATGTCCGCACGACGTCGGCCGGCGGTATCAAATATGTTTGATATTGCCGGCCGGCTGGCCGACGCCCGCCCGACACCCGGCCGGCAGATGTTTTGGGTTGCTTGCCACAAAAGCGGCGCTTGCAGCAACACAAATCAGCATGAATTCATCCTCTGAGTCCGCCATGATGAACTTTGGGATGTGGGTCACCTGGGCGAGCATATTGAATCCCTCTATGGACAAAAAATCAAATTAATTTTTATTTTAATTAATAGCGCTTAAATTATGAAATCGGTCGGCTGGCCGTCGGCTGTGTGTGTTCGAAAAATCGTAGCATCGGGCGGACAACCGCCGGCCGGTCGGCCGGTTCTGTGAGTTCCAAAATTACCAAACCAGCCGACGGCCCGATGTTCCCACGACGCCCGGCCGATTTCGTTTTTGTGGCGTCGGCCGGCCGGCCGGCTATCGGCCGGCTGACGGTTCAGTGAGTTCCCGGCTTAAGTAACCAAACCTGACAGGGAATTAGTTCGGCAAATGTTGCCATGATTATGTTAATAAATCGGGACATATTTACAACTGTGTAATATTTTGTACATTGCACAACTGATTTAATTTCAGAGTATTATGTTTGATTCTAAAGCTTTTCTTTTTGTATTTCGATCTTTCTTCTGTTAATGATGAACTGAGATAGTAGTGTATGTCATTGTTTCATTCTGTGACTTTTTCATATAGATTTTAAATAATTGTGATTTTGCACTTACATTCACCCTAAAGGATTGAGAAAAAAAAACGTTTCCATTTTGTGTCCACTTTTTCGTGGGAAAATTCAAGATAGCCGCCATCGTTCACAAAAATTCTTATAATCGCTATATCTTTGGAAATAAACGGTATAGAAACTTGAACTCGGAGTCGTTTTATATGTATTGATGTATGTGGAATCCAATGCAACAATTATCTTGGTTAAAGAAATGAAAATAAAGATATACTAGCCAAATATGCGTTAAAATGACCGTAAAATGTATATAGTATATATAATTATGTAGCAAATATACGTCCTGTGATTTGTTCATGTAATTTTTAATAATTGTGTTTTTTCACATATATTGACCCTAAATGATTGAATAAAAAAAATCCATTTTTTTCGTCCACTTTTTCGTGAGAAAATTCAAGATGGCCGCCACAGGTCACCGAAAGTCTTAAAATCGCTACATCTTTGTGGCAATAAACGGTATATAAACTTGAACTCGGAGTTGTTTTATATGTTTTTAAGTATGATGAATCAAATACAACCATTATTTTGATGAACATAAAATGAAGTTATACCAGCCATACAGGTGTTAAATTAGCTATAAAACGTAAGATCCAAGTTCTGGAACTCTGTGCAACGCCAACACAAGTACTGTGTCACTGAAATAAATGTGCACAATGATACCTAGATCGCCCAATGTTACAACTGCATACAGTGTCATCATTGTATTTGCTTACTTAGGTGTACTGCGAATTAAAATAGCCATAAAACGTAAGATCCAAAATATGTTTAAGGAAAATCCTGAAGATTGTAAGTTTTCGTTGTGTGTGTCCAGTGGTGTTTGCTCCAGTAAGTGCATGAAACCCTGGTACAGCTTGTCTTGTCAGGATCCAGAGCACCGTAGATAAGCTTTAGTTTGACAGGGCGCTTACTGGGGCAATTACTGGTGCAAACATCACTGGACACACACACAACGAAAACTTACATACTTCAAGATTTTCCTGAAACATATTTTGGATCTTATGGTTTATGGCTATTTTAACACCTATATGGCTGGTATAACTTCATTTAATTTTCATCAAAATAATGGTTGCGTTGGATTCATCATACTTAAAAACATATAAAACGACTCCGAGTTCATGTTTCTGTACCGTTTATTGCCAAAGATAGCGATTTTAAGACTTTCGGTGACCGGTGGCGGCCATCTTGAATTTCCCCACGAAAAAGTGGACGAAAAAAATGGAAACAGTTTTTTCCAGTTCTTTAGGGTAAATATAAGTGAAAAAACACAATTATTTCAAATCTATATGAAAAAGTCACAGAACATGTATTTGCTACATAACTCCGTATACCACAGGTAATGGTTGTGTTTCCGCAACGTAATTTGCAGGCCATAATAGTCTACAGGGCGTGAAATTGCAATCCCGTAATATTTGTTTATATCGCTATAAAAATAATAATAATAATAATGTTACTAACACATTTGTCGCTAGATGTATGCAGTTATTACCTTTACTTTTTGCATTATTGTTGTTTGAGCACCGTTTCTGTTCAATGTTAGTATGCCCCCGGCCGCACATATATTACAGGATTTAGAATATTCGCGTGATATTCAAACGAAAACAACTAACAAATATATTCTAGGTACACCATATGGCGTATTTGTAGATAACATTGGTATCCCAACTGCGATAGAAAACTAGTAAATCCCAAAGCAATTTTTTTTAAATCGCAATATTCAAACGCTAATATCTGTAAAGTGAAAACAACATACCTGCGGGCAGCCAGCGACAAGTTTGTGGGCAAACATACGCTCATGGTGACATCTCAAACTATGACATTCTGCGATTGCAATTTTAGGTACAGTCCGAAACACCACCTCGCATAGACGGGCGGTGTGTTAAATACCAGCAGCAGTTACTTCAACGACGTCATCACACATTGCTAAAAAAATTACAGAAACGCGATACCAAAAGGGGCCTTGAACAAGGCTATTATGTTTAGAGTATATATAATTCAAATAAGATATACACAGTTTATTTCATATGGTCCTCGGCTATCGTAGGTGCGATGCGCGTGCGCGACAAAATAATTCAGGCACGTTTCCTGCGTCTCGAAATGTTTTAGCTACCAATAGCATATTATAGCACTGCTATTTGACAATTCAACTAGTATTTGACAATTCAACTCTCGCACGATCGAGGCAAGTCGGCCGACGTGAACTGCACATTATCTCCATCCTTCAGCACATTATCTCCATCCTTCAGCACATTTTCTCCATCATTCAAGCACATTATCTCCATCCTTCAGCACATTATCTCCATCCTTCAGCACATTACCTCCATCCTTCAGCACATTACCCCCATCCTTCAGCACATTATCTCCATCCTTCAGCACATTATCTCCATCCTTCAGCACATTACCTCCATCCTTCAGCACATTACCTCCATCCTTCAGCACATTATCTCCATCCTTCAGCACATTACCTCCATCCTTCACCACATTATCTCCATCCTTCACCACATTATCTCCATCCTTCAGCACATTATCTCCATCCTTCAGCACATTATCTCCATCCTTCAGCACATTATCTCCATCCTTACAAACATCGAGTGCTGCTGTACGTCTGTGGCGCTTTGTCGTTCGACCTGATTTAAACGAACACATCTATCAGCGAGCACATTGAGCTATTTATGTAACGATGCTGTTTTTTCTCATAGTTCTGTATGTATTGCTATCAAGATCCTCACATATGAACTGCAAAGGCATCCCATCAGAAGACGGGTATTTCGTTAGTGTTGCCATTCTGCATTGACAGTGCGAAGAAGTTTATCTATGATCACACAGCACGTGAACTTATCTGACCCAGTTGAGCTACACGCAGTTGTTGTCCGTGTGTTGAGTCATGGTGGCCGAATTGTTTCCGCTTCCGGTGGGTGATGTCCGGCAACAGAAGGTCTCCGCGAGACTGTCACGAAAGGCGGGCATAAGGAGGAGGTAGACGAAGGGGTTGATGACGGAGTTACACACGGCGAAGAACACTCCGATCTTCTGCACCGGAGTTCCAAACTCATAGTTCGTCACGCCCGTGTAGCCGAGCGTGTAAGACCACGCGTCGAATCCGATGGTGACCATGAAGACAAGGGTGACGACGAAAGCTGTTTTCGTTATCGCCGCCTGCACCGTCTTCAGCGCCTTTGACGTTCCGCTCTGCGATGTCTTCTTGTGCCGACGAAGTGACATGATGATACGACCGTAGAGGAACATGAAGGCGAGCGCCGGCAGAAGGTAGAGCGTGAAGAGGCACAGGATGGAGTAGCCGTAGAAGAAGTCTTCGCCGAACTTGCCCGGGATGAGGTACTCGCTGATGCACATGTTGTCTTCGAAGCGCACCTGGATGTAGGAGGGGAAGAGGATGACGACGCTGGCGACGTACATGCTCGCGATGATGGCTCGGACCGGAGTGCCCTGGAAGTCGTTGTGCTTGAACGGGTGACACACGGCGATGTATCTCTCGACGGCGATCGCCACCAGATTCCACACGGACATGTAGATGGTCGCCCAGTAGATCGCCTGGCTGTGCCAGACGTAGCACACGACCACATCGAAGCTGTAGCGGCCCGTCTTCCAGAGCGGCGGCTGAAGCAGAAGTATCGTGCCCATGGCGCTCACCCACGAGTCGAGCAGAGCTTGGTGCTTCAGCAGAAGACAAATGGCCGGCGAGAACATGTGGCCGTTCTTGACGAGGGTGATGAAGGTCACCTTGTTGGCGACGTAGCCGATACAAGTGAGTGCCAACTGACATCGGTCCAACACGATGGCCCACGTCTCCACACCGGAGACTGGGACCGCTTCTTCTGTCCCGGTTTCGTCGAATAACACCGATGTATTTTCCATCCAACTCATCTCGGATTCTTCAAACGTCTTTATACCCGTAGAGACAGTCGGTTCAGCAATAACTCGATCATGACACGATGTTCTAAGACCATATTTCGGGGTATTGCCAGTAGCAGTCGACCTTTGCTCTTTGAATTCCCGAGACACCCATGTGTTGGCTTCGTCAGATGCTTCCCGCTTTTCTCATGCGAAAAGGTCGAAGAATGTTTAGATAACACGCATTTCGCGGCGTACTTCCGTAACCTGCGTATCAGGGAAAGGTTTGACTGAGTCGGTGTCTGAATAGGTTCACTTGAAGACGATCGCTGTCGGCGTACTGACTCGTTCTGGTGTTCTCTTGAAGCAGCAACCTGCGACAGAACATCGCGTGCTGTGGCTGCATCAGGTGTAGAGTTAAGATGGATCACAAACACGACCTGATCTGCCCACGGATAGCTCTACCAAGTAATGCGCTAACAACAAGTAATGTGTGCGCATATCCCAGCGTTTGCGTTCATTTCGCTGTTGGCGTCTGCTGAAACATCTGAGTAGTTGTGGCGAGTGTGGACGATTCGCCACCTCTATTAGCAGTCAAATCGATTATTAATTACATCTATCAGAAATAATTCCGTGTGCTTCTGTCAAGCTAATAATCTATTCACAGTAGGTGGAACGGGTTGGTGTCCTGTCCAGCTGGGAATTTATGGCTGCAGGTGGACGTGGTCGGTTTAACAAAAGCTATGTGACAATCCATTCCCACAGCTCTCGATTAGTAACGGTAGTTATTTATGAGGTAATTGGCATTATTTAATTATTGTAATCAACTTCAGAACTGTCGCATATATCATATGTTACGAATACTTCGTTCGAGACATAAATATTTAGTAGTTACGTTGACGTCATAGTTGAAGATTGGTATAGCAAAGGTCTCGATACATCAAAGGTGGAGGTGAAGGCAATATATGTTTATAGCTAAACATCAAACGTGCGATGTACAGTAGAGTGAACCAATCTTTCATGGCGAGAAAATATTTTTTGAAATCAACCACGCATACGGGCTAAAGAGATGAGGTTTTGGCTGAGAAAACAACCTTATCAAATTTCAGAGAAATCGACTGAGAGAAAAAGACCTTTCGATGCACCCAAAATGTATCGCACAACGATATAAATTTTAAAACTTGTCCATTTAACATTCATGTGTTCAACAGTAAACCTATAAATGTTCTATCATATGTAGGTTGTGGTTGATTTGGGCTCATCCGGTCCTAGAACAAATGGCCACTGGTCAGATCTAAAATAAATACTTTAGAACCACTTGTCTTAGAATTATGTGTAACACCTCTTTTTAGGGGTATTTGGTATGTATAATCCATGTCTTATGTTACATTTTCAGTTCAAGGCCACAATCAGATGCTGATAGTCAGATAAAGTCAAAGTTTCAAAGTTGACCTCTCGGCGGACAACAAATGGAAACTGTTATGCTATTATATTCTAGTTTATTCTTGAATATAAATGGATAATCTTACACTATTTGACACATTTGTTCATGAGAAAAGAGTATTCAGTCATAATTTACATTATTTGAAACACGTATTCACACATGATACACATGTGAATGGCCACGCTGCTCTGTCCACTGAATGTATTGTCCATCATGACCATTATATACAATCAATGTAATATTCACAGTGCAGGTAGATGAGGCTCCCATTAAGCCAAGTAATACTGTCGTGGGAACCACCTAGTTAATGTAATGTAATTATTTGTTTATTGTCACGTGGTCAACCCCATATAGTGATAAACATGCATATATATATATATATATATATATATATATATATATATATATATATATATGTGTGTGTGTGTATATATATATATATATATATATATATATATATATATATATATATATATGATGCTGTGAATATATACAAAAAAAATTGTTTTAATGCTCAATTATGTGTGTTATCATCCATACAGTTTTCTCATGAGGACCTTGTGTTGTGTTGTGTTGTGTTGTGTTGTGTTGTGTTGTGTTGTGTTGTGTTGTGTTGTGTTGTGTTGTGTTGTGTTGTGTTGTGTTGTGTTGTGTTGTGTTGTGTTGTCTTGTCTTGTCTTGTCTTGTCTTGTCTTGTCTTGTCTTGTCTTGTCTTGTCTTGTCTTGTCTTGTCTTGTCTTGTCTTGTCTTGTCTTGTCTTGTCTTGTCTTGTCTTGTCTTGTCTTGTCTTGTCTTGTCTTGTCTTGTGTGGTGTGTGTGATACGACGCCACCATAAACACAAACATATGGTATTGTATTTATTTCGACTCAAATAGCTATGAATAAATACAAAATAGTAGTTGAACCACGTATTCAGAACACAGGGTTAACAACTAGTCAGAAGATGCGGTGAAACAAATGCATATTGGAGAAGGACGGAACACATGCCTCCTACAATTATTCTAAAATTGAAAGCTAAAAGGCTCATTCATTGGCGTGATCTGTCATTCATGGTTCAAGGACTGATGAATGTGTGCACTTCGCTTTAATCATCGGACGTAGGCGTCAAGCACCGACAGGTGTGTCAAGTAATGTGTCACTGCTCCGCTGCTAATTTGCTAGCAAAACCACAGATGCCACAAGATCACCGAGAATTGGTTACGGACTGACGTCTTTGTACCATCTGTGAGAACAAGATTAAAATTTCCGTCGTAGTAAAGACAAACACGCTCTCGCGCAAATGGAATCAAGACCCCATCACCAATTAATAGCGTAGGCTTTCAGTGGATTCATTCCCAGACAATCGCTGTTTGTTTTGTACCGTGTTGTTTACTTCTTTACAACAGATGTCCATTTGCTTTCCACCAATATTTGCCATTTGGTGGCTTCAGGGTATGTGCACCATATATCCTGACTTGCCTGTAAAACTGTTACATTGGCACCGCACCCAGTGTTGTCAGTGTTGAGCTGGTGTGGTTTTAAATAGGTTTTAAAAAACCGGTATACTTCACTTTAGAATCTACGATAGCCATGAAATGGTGTAAAACCTATGACATTTTACGAAAAGACGACATTCAACACAACCCTTCCGTTCGAAAAAAGCACATGCCACAAGCAGAGCTAATCCATCCGAGCTGTGGTTCTTAAACATGCAGCGCCCTCACACGGAAGGTATAACAACTTAAAACAGATACCGTGCTAAACGACAAGGCGGCCGAGATTGAGCGAAATCTGCGCGCGTTTGGTTCCACGAGGGGAGTGCCCCAGCTCCTATTTAATAGCTCTGTTAAGTCGTTCTCTGGTGTTGTCCCACCAAACCACGGTGTGGCGCCACTGGTACATAACCTTCGTTTCCTGTGCATTTTGAGAACCAGACCTTCAAGCACTTTTAGCAGCACGCTTTAGCTCGCGACAGATACAGTAGGCCTCCTACTATTAAAACAAAAGGTACGACATTAGCATGGTCTTTAAATTGTATATTTAAAATGCACCAGATAAAAACGCGGGTGGACATTGTGTTACGCTCCCAATATTTAGGGACGATTTTTGGAGAACATGAAAACTGTGAATTTTGCCATTATCCCAGGCTTGTGTTAACATGTTGAAAATATACACAATCGCATCTTAAACCTCCACAGGTGTTCTACTGCCATGATGTTACAGCGGAGTGGACCAGCTGACCTTAGTCAGACCACACACTATTACAACATACATTTCGTCCTGACATCTGTGAGTTACTATTCACAAATCAACCGAGCACATTAACCCTGACCTCTCCGATTAGTTAGAATTGGCATCCTATATATTGCGCGTTATTCGGGTAATTTCGCCTACTTTGTTATTTTCTAGAAACGGACGTTTGAAACGACTGGGCGTGTTTACAAATTATTTATATTGTAATGAATTACTTGACATAAATATTTATAGGCCGATGAGCCACCACCGGTGTGTACTGCATTAAACAGAATCATATATTACGCCTCTCTTTAGTTGCACGTTTAAAACTGCGCTATTACATGTTATTGGGTGGTTGTCGTGACATACCTTGTATTTGTTGATTTCCTAGTAGGCATTTATGGACACATTATGGTGGAAAAATTAATACTAACAGCTATTATATTACAACATAACAACATATCATGTCATGTCATTTATACCAGAATGCGGGTAACCAATATACAACAGCCAGGTCGGTAGGCCAGGGTGCAGCGTATGATGTGTGTGGGGGTGTATGTGTACTTCTTTCTCTGATGTGCCCGTGCGGGTGAGAGTAAGAGAGACAAAAAGACAGCGAAATACAGACAGAGACGCATAAACAGAGAGAGGGAGATAGAGGGAGAGAGACAGACAAACCGACAGAGAGACAGACAACCAGACAGAGAGACAGACAACCAGACAGAGACGCGAAGAAAGTGAGACAGACAGATACGCCGACGCCGACGCCGACGCCGACGCCGACGCCGACGCCGACGCCGACGCCGACGCCGACGCCGACGCCGACGCCGACGCCGACGCCGACGCCGACGCCGACGCCGACGCCGACGCCGACGCCGACGCCGACGCCGACGCCGACGCCGACGCCGACGCCGACGTCGACGCCGACGCCGACGCCGACGCCGACGCCGACGCCGACGCCGACGAAGAGAGAGAGACGGAGGCGGAGGCGGAGGCGGAGGCGGAGGCGGAGGCGGAGGCGGAGGCGGAGGCGGAGGCGGAGGCGGAGGCGGAGGCGGAGGCGGAGGCGGAGGCGGAGGCGGAGGCGGAGGCGGAGGCGGAGGCGGAGGCGGAGGCGGAGGCGGAGGCGGAGGCGGAGGCGGAGGCGGAGGCGGAGGCGGAGGCGGAGGCGGAGGCGGAGGCGGAGGCGGAGGCGGAGGCGGAGGCGGAGGCGGAGGCGGAGGCGGAGGCGGAGGCGGAGGCGGAGGCGGAGGCGGAGGCGGAGGCGGAGGCGGAGGCGGAGGCGGAGGCGGAGGCGGAGGCGGAGGCGGAGGCGGAGGCGGAGGCGGAGGCGGAGGCGGAGGCGGAGGCGGAGGCGGAGGCGGAGGCGGAGGCGGAGGCGGAGGCGGAGGCGGAGGCGGAGGCGGAGGCGGAGGCGGAGGCGGAGGCGGAGGCGGAGGCGGAGGCGGAGGCGGAGGCGGAGGCGGAGGCGGAGGCGGAGGCGGAGGCGGAGGCGGAGGCGGAGGCGGAGGCGGAGGCGGAGGCGGAGGCGGAGGCGGAGGCGGAGGCGGAGGCGGAGGCGGAGGCGGAGGCGGAGGCGGAGGCGGAGGCGGAGGCGGAGGCGGAGGCGGAGGCGGAGGCGGAGGCGGAGGCGGAGGCGGAGGCGGAGGCGGAGGCGGAGGCGGAGGCGGAGGCGGAGGCGGAGGCGGAGGCGGAGGCGGAGGCGGAGGCGGAGGCGGAGGCGGAGGCGGAGGCGGAGGCGGAGGCGGAGGCGGAGGCGGAGGCGGAGGCGGAGGCGGAGGCGGAGGCGGAGGCGGAGGCGGAGGCGGAGGCGGAGGCGGAGGCGGAGGCGGAGGCGGAGGCGGAGGCGGAGGCGGAGGCGGAGGCGGAGGCGGAGGCGGAGGCGGAGGCGGAGGCGGAGGCGGAGGCGGAGGCGGAGGCGGAGGCGGAGACGGAGACGGAGACGGAGACGGAGACGGAGACGGAGACGGAGACGGAGACGGAGACGGAGACGGAGACGGAGACGGAGACGGAGACGGAGACGGAGAGAGGGTGTAAGGGTGAAACGGAGATGACGAGCGAGCACTTGTGTGTGAGGGTGTTGTGAGTGTGGGCGTGCATGTGCACATGTGTGTAAGTGCGTGCGTGTGTAGTTTTTATGAATGACCATGCGTGCGTGCGTGCGTGCGTGCGTGCGCGCGTGCGTGCGTACGTCCATTGTGACGCATGTCCATCGCCGTGAGGTCACTCAGTCACCTGCAGGCAATGAATAGGTGACATCTGCGGTTTCCCTGGACAATACACGGCCGTGCAATAAGTCAACTCTCCACAACCTGCACCCATGGCCTTGATCAACATACATCACAGAAGACTGTGGCCGTTTTCATTAACACAATAAACATGACACACGGACGCACGCGCCATAACGTCAAGACACAGCGATGACTCAGCGTTTGATATATGCACAGTTGTTGTAATCGCCTGTGCACAATGAAACGAGATTGACGAGTGGACAGCCGTTTTGATTCAAACAAACTGGTAGTTGTCGGATGCGGCATACAACAGTGAACACTCATTTAAACTGACCAGAAGCTGTCTGTTTAAGTACCACAGTATGACCTTACACGATGCTTGATCCTGGTATTTCGATTCATTACACTTACAGGTGTATACTTCGAGTAGCATTCAATCTTGATGCTACCTAAAATTGCCCGCACACCGCGAAGACTCGCTCACGCCTCGCTCAAGACGCGACCTCAAGACTCGACCTCAAGACTCGCTAAAGACGCGGTCAAGACGCATCGAAAACGTGTCTTGAGCGCGTCTTTAGCGAGTCGTGAGCTAGTCTCGCTTAACCGACTGTCGGTCGGCTGCGGAACTACGCCGAGAAGACAGTCTGGTGACATTTGCCGGCTTTTGTTTGGTATCCGCGTGATCTATAAAATGCTGCCACCTCACGGACACTGCCGTAATATTTTTTTTTATAAACAACTGCAAATTTGTATTTCTATTTATTTTGGGTTAATATAAGTTTAATTTTTAATAGTTTTTATAATACAGCATTATTTGATCAAAAGGTTTCCTTATTTAATTTGTATGCTATCCGTGTCGGGCTAGACAATGCTGCCACCTCACGGATACTGGTTAATCCTGCCGTAATTCTTATTTTATAAACAACGGTAAATTTGAATTTTTACTTACTGTTGTGTTAATATAAGTTCAATGGTGAATACTTTTCAAATGATATTATTATCTTGTAAAACTATATCGTTATTTAAATTTTTATTTCATAGTTGGCCTGAGAGCCAATCAGCGTTTCTACCCTATTCTGGGGTAAGGCTGCCCGGATGTAGAAACTTAAGCATATATACTGTCCCAGGCGTAGTTGAGGGGGCTTAAAAGTGCTGCCACCTCACGGAGTCTGGGTAACCGAGGCTAGTCGTGAGCGAGTTTTCTCCGTGTGCGGGCCGCTTAACCGTTGTCTATTTATTCTGGAGCGCCGGAGCTCTAAGGTTAGAGCATCGAGCTAGGGTTATAGATATCTGACTAGAGACAATGATGGGAATTTGTGAACGAATAGTCTTCGCACAGTATTTATTGTTTGGCTGAAAGCTCCCCAGGGAAGTCGAGGTGATGTTCGATTGAGCACGTGTCTGACTTTGACACGTCTGAATAAATTGTAAAACGCGTTATACAATTATAAGGATTGCTCAATGCGACATATAAGTACTCGCGTAAAAAAAATACCACGTCTATGTCGATACGAACTGTACATGCAGCAAAATGAAGTAGGAAGCCGTAAATAAATTGAAATTGCAGTTTGGTCATAAGCTATTTATTTAGAGCACACTTGTGCGTATGTGTTTATGGTTAGAGCTTCACGGAAATAAAATAATTTTCGACACTGCTATTAATTGCATATCTTGAATATTTAGCTGCAACTCATACTTGGACCAAAATATACTGTTTCTACAAATTATTCTGCAAACAACCAGGAATTCCTGATTGGTGTCATCATAGCTGATTAAGATTACCTCGGTGGCCGTAGTTTGCTTTCCGTACGTAATTACGGTCGCAAGTGGACGACAGCGCCGTCTCTCTTGGCCTGTCCCTACTGACCTATGACACCTACGCAATAAATGTTCAAGCTAGCGGAAGAAACATGGGAATTACCTGTGATACTCATGATTGATAAAATCGATCTGGCTGATATGAGTGGCGGTAAATCGCCTATACCCACGGCGTTCAGTAGAGACGAGTTCCGACAGTGGACGGCATCGGAATGAAAGCTACCCAGCGGATCGTTGCGATATGTGTGGGATTGAGCTTCTTCTTTGTCGCCCCTTCCGGTCAAAGAGCCGGAGCCCTGAGCGACGGAAATGCGACAAGTACGTTGAGAGAGAATCGACAGCGATCTCCTAGTTGGAGTGAACTTGTTACTACATTTATACCGGAAACTGGTCGCGGACAAAACGACTCAGAAAGTACCCCGCAACATGCACGACGAATGGTAGTTACGGAACATTCCATGAGGTGGAGAAGAAGAGATAACGGACAGGAACGAACGGTTACGTCGCAAGAGATCGAAGCGCAAACTTCGGTTGATATCGTTGATCCCATAACGGATGGCATAAAAGCATCGTGCAATGATGGAATTGTTGTTGAACCCACTGACTCTTTGGGTTTAAACCTGCATGACCAAACCGAGATGAGTTGGACGGTGAATACATCGACGTTATCCGACGACAGCGCGACAGGAGAAGCGGCGCCAGTCGCTGGTGTGGAGATGTGGGCCATCGTGTTGGACCGATGTCAGTTGGCACTCACTTGTATCGGCTACGTCGCCAACAAGGTCACGTTCATCACCCTCGTCAAGAACGGCCACATGTTCTCGCCGGCCATTTGTCTTCTGCTGAAGCACCAAGCTCTGCTCGACTCGTGGGTGAGCGCCATGGGCACGATACTTCTGCTTCAGCCGCCGCTCTGGAAGACGGGTCGCTACAGCTTCGACGTGGTCGTGTGCTACATCTGGCACAGCCAGGCGATCTACTGGGCGACCATCTACATGTCCGTGTGGAATCTGGTGGCGATCGCTGTCGAGAGATACATCGCCGTGTGTCACCCGTTCAAGCACAACGACTTCCAGGGCACTCCGGTCCGAGCCATCATCGCGAGCATGTACGTCGCCAGCGTCGTCATCCTCTTCCCCTCCTACATCCAGGTGCGCTTCGAAGACAACATGTGCATCAGCGAGTACCTCATCCCGGGCAAGTTCGGCGAAGACTTCTTCTACGGCTACTCCATCCTGTGCCTCTTCACGCTCTACCTTCTGCCGGCGCTCGCCTTCATGTTCCTCTACGGTCGTATTGTCACCTCACTTCGTCAACATAAGAAGTCGCACAGCGGAACGTCAAAGGCGCTGAAAAGGGTCCAGACGACGATAACGAAAACAGCTTTCGTCGTCACCCTTGTCTTCATGGTCACCATCGGGTTCGACGCGTGGTCTTACACGCTCGGCTACACGGGTGTGACGAACTATGAGTTTGGAACTCCGGTACAGAAGATCGGAGTGTTCTTCGCCGTGTGTAACTCGGTGATCAACCCCTTCGTCTACCTCCTCCTTATGCCCGCCTTTCGTGACAGTCTAGCGATGACTTTCTGCTGCCGAAAAACTACCGAAGAAGGAATCAGTAACTCGGTAACTCGATCTTCAGACGACAATATCGTGTAGAGTTCATTAGTTCCTAATTTTATTCATGAGTGGATGTCAAAGCCGTTACTGTTTTGTGTTATGCTTGTTGGTTAACAATGGCGATGTGCGAGTTTGGTTAGATTACCTGCTTCTTCGTTGAAGACAAATACCTGTGTTAGTTGACTAAGAAATTATTAAACAAGCGTACGATAGCTTGATTGTAGTAGTTAGTATTTTGTGTGACGATAAATGTCACTTAAACAATTCTGAAACATGTAATGTATTTGTAATTTCATATTTTAACAAATTATTTTATAATCAACGGAATATGTAACCTTATATGTGTAACTGTATGAATACACATCCAGGAAAAGCGTATTTTCGTACTTGTAAATAAAGAAAGGTAGCATAGTGTGTATGGAAGAATTTAGGACGAAGCCGAAGACACGAAGAAGTAGACTTTACAAGAGAGAGATAGAGAGAGAGGGAGAGAGAGAGAAAGAGAGAGAGGGGGAGAGACAGACAAACAGCCAGACAGACAGATAGATAGAGACATTGACATACACAGATATGTACAGGGACAGAGAGGCCAGGCAGAAGGAGATAAAGAGATAGATAGAGACAGAGAGAGACAGAAAGAGACAGGTACAGACAAACAGAGACAAACAGAGACAGTGATAGACAGGCAGTGAGAGAGAGACAGAGAGAGAGAGAGAGAGAGAGAGAGAGAGAGAGAGAGAGAGAGAGAAAGAAGAAAGAGAATGACAGGCATGTCGAAAAATAAATATAAATATAAATGGAACATTTGCACCAGCCGCATTATAAATTATTGTAAATGCGACACGATGTATGGGCAGTCCCCGAGTTTAAGATTACAATTGGGAATTCTGTCAGGCGGGTTTCTCAATATATCTTGTGTGTTTAGTAGTGCCTTATATTCTGGATATACCTGTGTTTTTATGATAAATGTTTGAGCCACCAATAATATGTTTTGGTATAGACGAATATGTAACCATCTTTGGTCGTCGTGTCAAAGGAAGCCGCGACATCGGCACATTGCCGTATTACAACACTCGGTGCTATCATCGGCGGACTAAAAGATGCGTAGCTGACTTATTATTCCAACATTATATATATATATATATATATATATATATATATATATATATATATATATATATATGTATATATATATATATATATATATATATATATATATATATATATAGGTGGTTATATTGGTGAGGTGACCGTACAACGAGGTTCTACTGGATTTATTTTGCGGAATTACATTGATTTGCCTATAAAAAATAAACACTATTTATTGTAAAAGTGTTATATTACTAAGTTCGTGTATTATGAGAAAATTAACTTTGTGCGATTGTTCTTAATACACGCTGCGTTACGTTTTCATATTCAAATAATGAAACACCATTTGTTTCGTATCAACTGTTGTTCGGGAATGGTATTCCTCGTCCAAACGTGACACTTTGATGTATATATCCTTTGTCCAAGGTTATGTATCACGAGGCGCAAAATACACATTGAAACATATATCTCTTTCAACAGTTATACTTGCGTTGGAATTAAATCGGCTAAAATTGCGAACAATAACGTATTAGCTTTTATAATTTATGAACAGCTATTGCCCAAATCAATGTCGTCTGTCGTGGAGTGCTTTTGAACATTGATATGCATTTGTAATGTGCCATGTGTCTGAGTGGTATAAAATATAATAAATTAATTAAATACGTTAAATAAATCAACCAATTAAATCAGCATGCAAAATGCAACTGAAATTAGTTCAATGGTTGATACATTATACAATTATGTACATATTCCTTATGCAGGCAACTTAGAGTTTTTAATGAAAATGAATAACTAAGTACAATAGGCATAAAGACAACTATGTATCACTGTGTTGTTATAAAATACCAGTCTAAATACTCTTTCAAACGATCCGACAGAATTGGGTAGGCACGAAGACGTGTAAATGTTATTTTGCCTAGACCGAGCCCTGATATTGCGATTAAACAACTGACATAATTTTAATCAGACATCCGTTTCTGGAGTGTCCGTGACAGTGAAATACGAAGTCAGACTCTTTTTAAAGACGAAATCGTTGAAGGGTTCGTCAATTCCCGATGGTAGTAAGTTGGGCTGCGATTACTTTTTACATTAGTTGATAATCAATTCAACCCAGCAGAAACTGATGTCTAATTACAATTGTGTCTTTTGTTTGCATGTCAGTCGGCTACGAAACTTAGTCTCGGTTAAGACAACTTGATGGATTAAGTTCTACCCAATAACTGGCATCTACATTCATCATGTGCCCAGCTTATTTCTAGTTCTTCACAGTGCATGATAATTGTGAAGCAATTGATCATTATTCCTTATTTGATATGGATCAGAAATTAATGATAACCTGCTGACTGAACATTTATTATACTGTTGTCATCCACGAAAAAACGCATGCTCAGTATTAACATTTCACCACGAAACACCGCAAGACGCATCCATCATTGTTTTTCATACAATATGTAACTGTAGGCCTATAATAAATTCACCTTTTCACACTGTGGTAAACAGGTCAGAATGGAAATTTATCACATGCCATTATTAGAAAATGTCCCACAAGCAAATATACGTCTGAACGAGACTATGCCGAATCTGACAAAATGTATATAAAGAACAACGGATTATCGATAGGTTATACACTTCTGCTCTGGGTGAT
>OZ024861.1:43849274-43851774 GCA_964017155.1 Oasisia sp. SBJ-2009 | reverse complement strand
TTTTCATAATGTTCACGCGCCTTCCACGCGCCCTGTTCACACCCGTTGAGCCACCTGCCGCAGTTTTCAGAACAACACATTTACCAGCACGCCGTCTATTACGCGCTACAATAAACTAATCGGTCGTGTAGTTCGTTCGTTTCGAATCGATTTACTTATAGTCACTAACAGTAAACGATTATTCCATTGTGTGTGGTTTTGTGACGCATACAAAGACATAATGTGGTTAAAAATAATGTATCCATAAATTTAGTTAAAATCCGTATCAAAATGTAGTACGGCCGTATCACTTAAAAAACCGCCAAAATCCGTATCGGATACGGGTAATCCGTATCATGTGGCATGTCTGCTGTCAATGCATGGCGATAGTCAGTGTGACTATAATGTGTTATTGGTGTACTTTACTTTCGATAGTGGTCGTCCAATAGTATATTGAATAGTGCTAAGGCACCAACCCGAACGTACATTGTAATCAGTCTGGCAAAGTAACGGATAAAGGCGGGTACTAGGAGAACCCTAGCACATAAATGACGTACCCCGTAAGTTCCCAAAACGTTGAACGTCGCCACCAAATTGTTAAACAGTTATTATTTACAACATTGCTTTCAACTTACAAAATCCCCTTTTGTACAATTTAATCATATCATACATCTATCGTAATTGCACAGTGGTGCAGTTGCTAGGGCTTCGGAATTTCAATTACGAGAACCCGGGTATGAACCGTGTGTCGCTGTGTCAAGCGCTACATTGCTCAAATTTACTCAATTGTATGGTTGAGTGTCAGATTGAAACAGTGGTGGATATGTATGTATGAATAATAGCCTTCGCGCATTAATTGCAGCATGGCTGAATGCTTCCCAGAGAAGTTGAGAGGGTGTTCGATTGAGCAGATCCGCCAGGAAGTAAAGTGTAAAGCACTTTGGGCAATCGTGAAGATTGAATTCTGCGCTATATAAAACTTACGTTTTTACAAATCGCTGCCATCTTCCTGATGCATTCGACTTGTTTGTTTTGGCACTGGTCATAACTGATGATCTACAGATGTCATTGACAGGAGAGAGGGATGGATATTTAATAAAAACTTCTCAAGATAGGAGACCTCAGCAACTGTTCCAACCACAGAGGAATCACACTTCTGTCAGTGCCGGGGAAAGTCTTCAACAGAACAATCTTGGAAAGAATGAAAGATGAAATCGACTCATTGCTGAGAGATCAACAGGCCGGATTCCACCCAAAAAGATCATGAGTGGATCAGTTCGCAACACTGCGTATCATAGTAGAGCAATCTTTGGAGTGGAACTCCTCAATCTTCATCACCTTTGTAGACTACGAAAAGGCATCTGACAGCATTAACTGGTCTATTTTATTAAGAACATGAACAGGCTGCAGAGTAATCCAAGGAGGGCAACTAACCAAGCATTTCAAAGTTAAGACCGGAGTGAGACAAGGTTGATGGCTGTCCCCGTTCCTCTTCCTTCTGGTCATCGATTGGATTACGAAGACATGCACAAGGCACAGAAGAAATGGAATGCAGTGGACACTGTGGACACAACTTGACGACCTGGCCTTTGTCGACGATCTGGCACTGTTGTCCCACAGCCATCAGCAGTTGCAGGAGAAGACCAGTGAGCTGGCAGCCATCTCTTCACGGGTGGGCATAAATGTACAAATAGACAAGGCAAAGCTCTTCAGGGTAAACGCAGCCAGCACGGAGCCAGTCGCACTGGAAGAGAGTGAAATTCGGGAATTGAAATTCACGTACCTGGGCAGTATCATTGACAAGCAAGGTAGTACAGATGCGGATGTTCAAGCAAAGATTGGCAGAGACGTGGTAAGACACACAATAGACAAACCGTGGGTGCCGGACAGATTCCGAGACCCAATTCTTCGGCGTCGACATGCATGACCGGCAGGTGACCGAGGTTAATACCGTCTTTACAGAAACAAGGTAAACCGTCTAAGCACATCATATAAAACAAATCTACTACGGTAAACCCATTACTGGTTTAAAGTTACCTAATCTACACAATTGGTGGTAGCGCATGAAAGAACTACTTGGCTATCAGAATACTACCAGTGACCCACTTTGCTTTACCTCGCCAATCAATGGTATGATGTATAAACGACTTCAGTGAGTGATCATATACCTACATGCCCTGAGAGCTGACAATGACTACCAACAGCTTGAATTGCGACGTGTACCCTCTGAATACGTTACCTCGGTTGAGAAGGTGGAAAACCAGCTACGTAAACTTGACACGTGTAAAGCAATGGGCCTGGACTCTGGGCTAATCTGGGTCCTTAAAGAGTTATCTGACTTGCTTACCAGCCCAGTTGCCACAATCTACAACAGCTCACTTCGCGAGTGGTATGTTCCACTATCTGGCGTGCTGCATACGTCAGTTCCCTTGCGAAAATGAAACGGCGAGAACATATCGCAACAGATCATAGACCAATCTCCTTGACTGCTGTGCTGTGTAAAGAAACGGAAGAATTCGTT
>OZ024861.1:43816774-43844274 GCA_964017155.1 Oasisia sp. SBJ-2009 | reverse complement strand
GTAACAAGTATAGTAATAAGCAAATAGTATTAATGGTACATTATAAAATACGTTAAAATTGGAATTTAAGTCAGAATGCAACTTTTAAGTCAAGAAGGCAGTATACATACGCGAGAATAAGATTTCATAACGTTTGTGTAGGCAAGTCATTTTACTAAATTTTAGTGCGGTTACATTTCAAAGGTTTGTGGGGACACACGGTATAATTACTACAATATGCAAGCGTTGTCTGTTAGTAATCCTTAAATATGTATTATCTGTATTAATCGATGACGATTAAAAAACAAATATGCAGAATTTTTCCGACATCCAACGACAGCGTTATAGAAGGCATACGTGTATCTTTACAATGGTGTAGAAAAATATGAAATTCCGCACGTACAGCTTTTGATATTTTGTGACGGGCGGGCGGGCGGGCGGGCGGGCGGGCGGGCGGGCGGGCGGGCGGGCGGGCGGGCGGGCGGGCGGGCGGGCGGGCGGGCGGGCGGGCGGGCGGGCGGGCGGGCGGGCGGGCGGGCGGGCGGGCGGGCGGGCGGGCGGGCGGGCGGGCGGGCGGGCGGGCGGGCGGAGGAAATTTGCAATATATGTTGGTATCCAGTTTGTTTGGCTGAATAATCTGCCATGTCCCATTATGTTTGGTTTGCTGTTATTCTTTCATTTAGTTTGATAGACAGACGGAAGACAATAAATTGGGTGGTGATGAATCATTCCAAACAACATGAATGTTCAAAATACAAGAGCGTGTGCGCGCACACACACATAAACACACACACGCACGCACGCACATATACACATATATATACACACACACACACACACACACACACACACACACACACACACACACACACACACACACACACACACACACACACACACACACACACACACACACACACATAAACACACAGACTGTTTGCTTAGAACGGACGGACGGACGGACGGACGGACGGACGGACGGACGGACGGACGGACGGACGGACGGACGGACGGACGGACGGACGGACGGACGGACGGACGGACGGACGGACGGACGGACGGACGGACGGACGGACGGACGGACGGACGGACGGACGGACGGACGGACGGACGGACGGACGGACGGACGGACGGACGGACGGACGGACGGACGGACGGACGGACGGACGGACGGACGGACGGACGGACGGACGGACGGACGGACGGACGGACGGACGGACGGACGGACGGACGGACGGACGGACGGACGGACGGACGGACTGCGCCATGGCATCCACAGTTTACCTGTCTCTAAGATAAGACAGCACAATAATTCGAATTTGGCCGCCAACGAAACACACGACATAGGTCTAGCCCAGCGCTTTGCACCAATTAATATGCGGCTCTGTAATGACGTCAAGGCACGGGAATCAATCGATATCTCACAAAGCCACTCCGCAATGATGATCATCAAAATCTGCGCGCGCGCTGCAGTGACCGGCGCGTGCATGCACGGGGAAGCATCGTGCATAATTTATGTTTCGCGTAGAAACCAAAATGGCGGTCTCCAGTCGAATTCGTTCCTCGTGATCCGTGCTTTGTTGTTGTAATTCCTTCTGGTGGCGGGCGCCTGTTTTCGACGCTTTCTCTCTGGAGCTGGTCTTCGTCATGGACTCGCTCGGCTACACAACCTTTCACACTCCCAGCTGGACCCTCCGGCTGAGGACCTTTATCTCCGAATTCTGCGATCTCTTCAGCGAATTCGGAGGGTATATCGCTCCCTCCTATAGGCATGACAGATGCGAGAGGTAAGGTGGTGGTGCGCATGGGTGCAGTCCTTATAACGCAGGATTAATGCAGTCCTTATAACGCAATCTCTCAGTCTGTTGTGTTTGATTTGACGTTGTGTTTGATTTGACGTTGTGTTTTGTTTATTATTGCCTATGTGAAATAGAGCTATGCTTTCAGAAGACTGTTTGACGTTGTGTTTTGTTTATTATTGTTTTACACAAAATTATTTTCATGAAAGTGTTGTTGAACGAAAATATTTGTTGTTCATGCTGGTGGCACGTGGTTCATTTCAGGAGGTGGCGTTTAAATCATAAACAGTAATCCCCACTTCCACTTGCATGCACTCTGCTTGATGTTCACACATGTTATTCAACATCAACCCTCCCCTACAAGAATCACACAAGAACTACAATTGCACACATACCCTTGAACCTCACAAAACAATAAAGTATACCCCGCTCCCACCAATACATTTTCGTTTTTTTAATCTGAGACAGCGAGATATCTCCTTTTATTTGTTAATTGTCATAATGGAATTATTTATATCCTACAGACTCGTCCACGACAAATACTGCATTTCGACAAAAGCATTTCTTAAATCTTCCCAGCGTACACTAATGTAAAACATTTGTCTATAACTCGCCGTGCACCCAATGTATCACGCACTGTCACCTGGGGACGTCCCAAGTGTAATTGAAATCACCTTCAGGCGTGAGTAGCCCAACCAATCAGGGCCGAACCAATTTGTCCAATTGCCAATTGGGCGATTGCCCAATTGCCTACATCTTTTTCGACTGAGTCCAGCCGCATGCAATACGCATTGGCAAATGTATGTGATTGTATAATTACTAACCTCATGGAAAGCAATGACGTATGTTTTGAGAATGGGAAGTTAGTGAGAACGTATGTTTTGAGAATGGGAAGTTAGTGAGAACGTATGTTTTGAGAATAGGAAGTTAGTGAGAACTGATTTTGGTAATGAACGAAAACTTACAAGGAAAACGTCGTGTGGATGCAAGAATGTCCGAGTTAGTAAAGACCACGATGAATATGTATACCTAAACACTAAACAACGAATTTTACAAATAACTTTTATTGAGGCAAACCAAATCTCCAACTGACGCACCCCTGCGCCAAAATTATGGGGGCTAAGCCTATTTTCAGCCAGCCCCCGAAAAAAATCAGAGCTCGGGGCCCACCAATAATCAAGCTACCCAACTAGCTCCCGGTTGCGACGTTGAAAAGTCGCATATTAGCAGATGATTATAGTGTCCAGTTCTATAATCAGCCTCTGCTAATGTTCTATTTAGTTCTAGCAGATGAGACATAACTAACTTGCCAATCTAGTACAAGGACAAAACTTCTACATACTCTGAGATGGATATTAACCTACTACTACTAAGTGCAAAAAACAAAGCTCATCACACACACGCACGCACGCACGCACGCACGCACGCACGCACGCACGCACGCACGCACGCACGCACACACACACACACACACACACACACAATATATAAAACAACGAGAATAGCATACGTATAAGGGCATATACAAGTCAATAGGAAAGAGTTATAGAAAAAACATTACAAACTTCAAACACATCGATGCATACACTGTCGGAAGAAAAATCGATTAAAAAAAAAAATTGAGAAATTAACGCACAAGCCTCTGTCGCACTGGCAAGATGTGAAAAAACAACATCACCCTGAAAAATCATTCTCGCAAACTAGAGGTAGTCGCTTTGTGCTACAGTACCCTTGCTGGTGGTCTCCGCAAACCGGGGAGGTGAGCGGAATCGAACTATTTTTTTATATAGCAGTTGACTTCGCCGATCGCTACTGCGTCAGCAATGGGAACAGCGCAAATAACCACCCCAATTTGATGAGAATCTCAATCGCATCTTAAACTGTACATGGAACACGAGCAGCTGGAATCACCCAATATTATATCACATGGCCTTAGGCCTTAGGCCTCTTGCGCGATTTAATTGTCTTAGGCTAACATTGGAGTTTTGCTAAGGGATGTGCCATTGGTACACAGGCTGGTACTGATGCAATCAGCAGCAACGACCCCTGGCGCGCGAGGATGTGGAAAACAAGATAAGACTAATGCGTGCATAAAAATAGACATGAACCTTAAGAACACATCAAAACAATAATAAAGAACGTGTGCTGTATCTACCTGAGGTAGCGCGTATGAAACCTGTCGCCAGCCCAGTGAATTCATCTCGTTTGGTGTGCGATACTTTCGATTTCGCCGCAGGCAACAGTTTCCGGGTGGACATGCGCACTGCGCACATAATGTTTACGGTGCGGAGGCGGAGTTCGTTCGGTTGAAATATTGTAAACTCAAGTCATTTACATCATGGGCCGTTATGAAATTGAACCGTAAGCATGAACTTGTAGTGTTTTATTCAGTTATCGTAACTTTTGTCGCATTAGTGTTCTAGGTATTACATACGATCACAAACTAGGTGCCGATGACACTTCTGTCTCAGACGCGGCGTCAACGTTCGACGTGTGACACGACTCGGCGTTAGAGTAGTTATCCGACTCCGAGACCGAGGTGTCAGTCATTCAGTAACTGACACTTTGTCGTGTTCGGTGTGTGTATGTATGTGCACGTGTGTGTCATTGTGTGAGTGTTCATACGTGCGTGTGTGTATATGAGTGTCAGTAATCTTCCAGTCATTGAGAAGTCGAAATATAGAAAACAATTAGCAATATTTTATCAATTTAAACTTTAAAATAATAAATCCACATTATTATAAGATTATACAGAATACAAATGATGATGATGTAGCCTAAGGTTTGAGGACATATCCGCAAATCGCAAGACATCGTCTTTGCTTTCCTGATGCTTGTGTGATGCGCTAACCGCTCACACCCTGTGACATCAGCTTATTTACATCAACTCGATTAGTAAAAAAATAATATCTGACTTCTTTGTACTGGAAGTTATGTAGAATGACATTCCGAACACATACACATCAAAAAGGTGATAAAAACGTTTTGAAAAGGCCATGATAATTTAGGCCAGTTATAGCTGGAAGATTACCGGTGTGTCGTGTGTGTATGTAGGGTGGTAGGAGCAAATGTTTCTTTCAAAAATAATATATTTTCTCTGATAGTATAGTCATATATAAGTACAATGGTAGTTGTTTCATGTCTTTAAGTAAAATATTAAACAAACTACAGATGTGTAAAGAACTTTACAAATTTCATGACGTTTTCTGACGATATGCTAATATATGTAATTTTGTTTATAAACCAAACACATTTTATTTTTTATTTTCTCGAAATTTCTCATACAAATGTTATACCAAATATAAATAATAATAAGGTTGAAAACTAATAGTTTAGTAAATAGTATTTGTAAAGGTCCCCAAAATCATGACATTATTTATGTGATATTCTGAACAATACTATACTTTAATGTATTCTACTGAAGATTATTAAAGAGCACAGGATAAAGATGTAATTGTTTTCTAAAGAACAGATAATTAAATTACAACAGAGACTTAGTTCATGTCAGAGGCTTCACCTTGAAATAGAAATAAATAATATATCTGTATACTTAGAGAGGAAGCATGTCATTACTTGAACACTGCAGAGAGCAGCTATTTTCTACAATCTTGATAGGCCATTGGTCCACTTGACAAGATCTTAGATTGAGAAGAACATGCAACATTTGTATGATTTAGTAAACACAAGTAAAAGCCCGCTTTGCACAAATGTCAGATTTGATTGATTGATTGATTGATTTAATTTAATATAAAATGTAAAACATTGTACAGATATAAATATAAGTACAAACTACATTAAGAATGACACAAAAAGTGCAAGAGCTTATTTCCACTGTGCTCCCCGAATTGTTCATCATTTTGTCATGTACATGAGCGTCTCTACTTGAACCATATTTTCATTGTTCTGCTATCAACAAATCTTCACTCAAAACAATATAAGTGTTGTAAAAAATGAGAAAAAATATTCAATATGTCTTACAACTATATTCTAATAATGTCATACACTGCACGGTTTTAAATCACAAAGCACAGCACATGAGTGCATTAACTACAATATATTACAGGGGTAGAACTACCCACTTGTCCACTAGTCCGTACACTAGTAAAGATAAGGGCAGACTAGTAAACCTGCCTAATAACTAGTCTGGTTGTCTAGTACAGGTCAATGTGTCATCCAACCCACCCTATCAATCAATTAAGTCTTTGTAGTCACACTGACCCTAACCCCAACACATCCACAGGCTGGGGGATGTAGTAACTAAATCCCATGTCATTAAAATGTTGATAAATTGTTGCCAGTGAGCAACTGGCTACAGCAGCTTCCTTTTCTGAACAATGATGACATAGCCACCAGCTATGAACTTGTCTGGGCACTATTTGTAAGATTAACTGTTCTTTGATATCTATAATTTTCTACTTTCTGTGATATTTTTATTTTCCAGTATTACAGTCCAGTAGAACATGTTTTCCATAACACTGTAATGTGAGCTAAATTTCCAAAATGATTATAAATATATGATATAGAAAATTAATAATGGTAGGGTGATACTGCCGGTCAATGAGTGCAATCGGCATTCTTTTTCAATTGCGCAGTTTTTAATACAGATCATATCTTCACTTTTAATTAATTACTTTTGTTATTTCTGTATTATTTCTTTGGTACCTTTATGAAAAGTGTATTGTTATTTAACTGGGGTTGCAATATGTACTATTTTTGTAGTTTAAAAACAAATTGGAACGACTTAAATTTGGATTGTTTATTTTTATTTTTGCGGACTAGTAAACCTTTTGGCGGACTAGTAAACTTTTGACTTTACTAGTCCCGCTGTCTAGTAAAATAAATGCTAAAGTTCTACCCCTGTATTACATCCGTATGTCCCCCCTTACTGAATCCAACAGTCGCTACACATAACGGCGGCTGAAAATAGATTTTCATTGTGTAGCAGAATTGACATTTGGTGATTTCCAAGCCCCAACAGCCACCAACTGTAGAGCTCGGATATAATCCCATGAGTTCTCAAGTGATGTCTGCAGCTGTGTTATGTCATTGGTCACACGTGTAGTTGTGGTCAATAATTCCACTGGTCACTGAAATAGTCGTGTCAGTCTTGTGAGCTACAGAAATGTATTGTTGATTATCCTACGTATGACAGTAAGCAGCAGCTAGCTGGTGTATTGATCCAGTGCATGATTGATCCATATTTGAAACTTGCATAAAATGTCATCTATTTTAATACTTCAGTTCTTATTTCTATAGAGATTATTTTGTCTGCATAAAATAAAATGTTCATTTAAGTTAAAATGTCTACAAATATATTTCCTAAAACTGTATGTGTGTATTTGTAAAATTAAATGGCTGACCTGTAGCACATCAGATGCTATGTTTATGATGTTTATGTTTGCCTATTCGGAATTTGTTGCAAATTGAATAATGACACTGGGAACTGGTGTGGGAATATTATTTAAATTATGTATATATGTACACATGCTTTATCTCGAGCCCATCCTAAATCAGCGGAACAGAGCTTTTGATGAATAATTACATACAGACGTGTTCTATGTTTATCAATCAATGTTTTTAAATGGATGGATGTGACTTTGCGTGTGGCCAGTCACTAAGTTTTATTTCTTTTTCTGGCTGTCAGCCAGTTTGGTGTAATTTGGCTGTGCACAGGTGTTTTATATGTCACCAAATAATTTACACCGTCCTCACACACCAGGAGACAATGCTGTTGATTACGTCAGTGTCAACCAGCAATACCCCTGGCTGAGCCCTTCACAAAACACTGAATTTAAGCTCAGCCAGTTAAATCACTACAAGGCGTGTGGTTGGCCTCCAGTCATATGATATCATTTTGGGTGATTTCAGCCAAACGTTGCTCGTCTTACATGCAGTGTTTGGGGTGTAGAATGAAATATTTGAATACACCAAATTGTTCAGCTGATTGTGTGGCTGATTGTGTGGACGGGTCATTATACTGGAATTGCCAGAAATTGTTTATCCGTCTTCAAATTGGGGCGGGTATTTGTACTTTCCCACGGGTAGTTTGACTCGGCTAACTCCCACATTTCATGTAGTGGACCTTAAGTTATTAGTTTCACAGATCTGCCATGATTACTTTCACACGCCAAACAGCCTTGGTGTGTCACACTATTCAAAGCAGTGTGTTTGTTTGTTTGTTTGTTTGTTTGTTTGTTTTCATCAATGTTTATCAAATCAAACAAGTGCCGTTGTGTCCCCAGGTCGGTCCAGATGCGCCTGTACACACTGAGCAAGCGTCAGTTTGTCCTCGTCTTTGCCACATTCTTCCTCTGCTTCGGTGTCACTGTCCTCATTGGCCTGACAGGTGAGTTCACTCAGTCAGGCTGATTTATCTCAGCACGTGAAGGTAGACGCATAAGTTTACCAACTGTCCCAAGATATCTATGGCATTACATAAAGGTCATGGCCTCATGGGTTGGTCTTCACAGTAAATGGCAAGAGGTCGGTTGGCAGGTGGGTGGGGCGGGGGTGTACTGTGTAGGGATGGTGGGGTGTAATGGTGGGGATAGGCGTGAGGGGGTTGAACCATTTGTTGAAGCACAATGTTTTGCTGGACACCCTGACCAGTGACCACTACCCAGTCTACCCCTGAAGACAATCCAGTCCTTCCCTGTCCACTACTCAGTCCACCCCTGACCACTACTCAGTCCACCCCTGACCACTACTCAGTCCACCCATGATCACTACTCAGTCCACCACTGACCACTACTCAGTCCACCCATGACCACTACTCAGTCCACCACTGACCACTACTCAGTCCACCCATGACCAACTACTCAGTCCACCCATGACCACTACTCAGTCCACCACTGACCACTACTCAGTCCACCCATGACCACTATTCAGTCCACCCATGACCACTATCAAGTCCACCACTGACCACTAATCAGTCCACCACTGACCACTATTCAGTCCACCCCTGACCACTAATCAGTCCACCACTGACCACTGTCAAGTCCACCCCTGACCACTATCAAGTCCACCCTGACCACTAATCAGTCCAACCCTGACCACTGCTCAGTCCACCACTGACCACTATCAAGTCCACCCCTGACCACTATCAAGTCCACCCCTGACCACTAGTCCTGCTCCCCTGTTATTTATATCTTTACATTGTTGGAAGCATTCAGCTGTGCAGACATTGACTAGATAAAGTGAATGTGTTCTAATGTTGGTCACACCATGTGAACTGTGTGAAGAATCATGCTCTAGTCAACAGTGGCGGTCGTGTTCCGATTTCTGGTGTTAGTTAGTTTAACTATGCGAAGTGTGACCCTGTGTAATATTGTCATTTACTGGGGCACAAGGGTGGTCAAATCGACACCCAGTGAACTGGCTAGACAGAGTAGCACAACAACCAAAAGTCAACCATCCATGGGAGAATTCTGAATAGCTTGCCCTCATAATGCCGCCCCCTGGGCATAGATGTGTAGTATTGTGCAGTGTGTACACAATACTACACCCATTCACACTCAATTCCCACAGCCCAGTTTAACAAGTTCACCACCCCCTTATGAACATTGCATAGCTTCTGCATAGCTTTATGTAAAGACTAGAGATCCGACCAACCATGTTTTGGATAGGTAAAACCTCTTTTAGAAGGTACACAAAATATCACTGACAGGAAAGAAAACTGTGTGTAAAGTCTTCCAAAATCATAGATGTTGTCAGTTATGCTATTAAAGTTGGTGTCACACGTGTGTTTATAGTATAATTTAGGTCATATTACACATTTCAACTGGCTTGTATGTATGTGAATTGACATGCATGTTGCCTACCAACAAATTCGTGACTGCAAAAATGTTATCCTGCATAAAGACCACCCATGGTGACACAAGATAAATCTCACATTTATGCCATTATTCTAAAACCAGGACTCAATCACACGCAACATTTTGTATGTAATCAATTACAATGCTTTGTTACACCTAGCACTGATCAAGGTTGTAAAGTTGATAGGGCAGTGGATATAATTTACCGTTAATCTGCCGGAATATCAGCCTATCCTGGTAAAATATTAGTTGATTTAGAATGTTGTTAAAATGTGTAAATGTCTTATGTTGTCACAGGTCCGGCCATTACAGAAGGGTCACAAATAAACGCGACGGCGTTGGTGCCAAAAGTGGAAGATCTCAGGGTAAGAGCTGCAAGGGTTAACTTTCACGAGCTGCAATTAGTTAGTGTCTACGTAGGCTGTCTACAGTCAACCCATCTTCCTCGCCCCAATAGAGCCACCTCAATTAAGGTCAACCAGTAATGCAACCACTGCACAGTTAATGTAGCATCGGTGTTATAACCATCTCGTAACTAAGGTCACCTTGTCAATGCAGCCACCTCACAATTAAGGGCACCTCAGTAGTGCAACCACTTCACAATTAAAGTCACTTTAGTATTACAGCCACCTCACAATTAAGGATGCATTGGTAATACACACACTTCACAAAATTAAGACCACCTTTGTAATACAATCATTGCCCAGTTAGCATCTTTCTATAATGGTTATTTTTGAGACAGTGATGAATCCCACCAATATGGCCACCTTGTTAATGGGGACACTGACATAGTCGTCACAGTAGCCTTAATTATGAGCTTCCGCCATATTTAACATCCACGTTTTTATGTCGACTTTACATACCGAATCATTCTCACTGAGAGCGTTTAGACAACCGGTGATTGTACCAACGTGTTAACTATATTGCGTCAGCCATTTGACAAGAGCCTGGTGTTTCAGAAAGGACCGTTTGTGCTCCAGTCTCCGCCAGTGTCGTCCTATCACCAGCAGCTGTGGCTCATAGCCCGGGTCACCACGGACTACAATGGAGGTACGGCCACTCAGTCTGTCGCACCTGCAGGGCGCTATAATTGATGGAACAAGTGTTGGAATGGGTTGGAACTGACTGAAAACGTAGCTGTGTGCCTTGTATGAAATTTAAACTTTGTAAATCATTGATTAGTGATATATGGTAAATCATATGTTAGTATGAAGGTATAGTATGTAGAATAAGGTATATTTAAAGGACAAAAAAAGGCTACGGTTTCGTGTCATACACCTAATAGAGTTTATACAAAGTAACAATTTCCACATATACTCAATTTTTTAACTTCAGCAGTTTACTCAAAATGTGACTTTAAAGTCTAAAATTCTGACGAACTCCACGATGGTCTAGACGCCGCCATAGGTGAAGGGTTAACTTAGCTTGGCCATTCAGCGCGCTGCATTCTATACCTCTGTCAGCTTCTGGCGACGTTGTTAAGGGTCAACAACTTCGAGTCTTCGAAAGTTCGTTCAGTTGGCGTGACAGCTAGCAGCTGCTTATAGACGTATATCTAAATCTGTGGTTAAATCTATGGTAAACTTTAGTAATTATGCCTTCGTGTTCGGCATACGGTTGCAATAATAGTTGAAACAACCGGTAGTATTGAAGCAATGGATTCACATTGGTGATTTGCGGGCGTAATGTTTGGAATCCATCCAGTCCAAGTACAGTTCACTTTGCGCGGTCCATTTTGAAGAGAAATGCATTGATGTAGACATGTATAATCAGTTGATGGGATGATTTCAGCGATAACAATAATAGACAACTTAATATATTTACCGTCATCAGCATGTTACGCGCGTTGCCATTTCATGACAACAGCCAAACCCCATGTAGGGAATCTACGTGGAGAGCGCCTCGATCACCGTCGTGACGTCATTCTTTGTCTAAGATGGGGTAGCGCATAGTATTTGGATGGCTGTGTGTTAAAAAATATTTTTCTGGTAAACCGCTGGCGTTAAAAAATTGAGCATATCATTATGTGGAAATTGTTACTTTATATTAACTCTATTAGGTGTATGCCACGAAACAGTTAACTTTTTTTGTCCTTTAAGTCCATTTCACCCATTCTAGCATTTGTTCCATGACTTGTTGTGGCAATCTCAGATCCCCATCACCTGTTACGTTGAGAGCCATTCTTTTACCTTCCTCGTGAATGTGGAACCCTGTAAATGAGAATTTATAAATTCTGAATAATAATAATTAAATAATTATAATTAAGATAATTTTATATAGTGTGCCTAAATTAGTATTTTATGTGAACTGGGTGCGGTTCAGTAGGCAAGACTGAAGCTGGAATGTATTTGCACTGAAATGATGGATTATGAAATGCACCAGGATTGTTTTGTTTTTAATGTAATTTTCTACCAACCACTTGGCAGCCTGACATCTGGCTATCTTTGTCAGTGTTTATGGGCATCACACATGGATGCCGTTTTTAAAGATCTGAAAGTATTTGATTTTGATAGAACATGTTTCTCATATCAGTGACATGATTGCAGTAGCTGTGAGGAAGTTTCATAATTTTTTGGGCCATGTTTTTCTGATAATTAATCAGACAAAGCAGTAACATGATCACCAGAGAGAAATTCAAATGTGCCCTGTGCATGTTATGTAAACAAATGACAGAGCAGTTATGTCTGAGGAAGTTGATTTATTAATGCATTAGCTGTTGTCTGTGGTCTTGAGGTTTATCTTTCGATTCATCAACTGATTGATTATGTCTGTTGTTTTATCTAGAATAATTGATCTAAGGTTAGTGACAAATTACGGTTTTTCATCTGCATTTTCATATTCAGATACTGGTGTTTTTCAGGTTTCAATTCTTAGCCAGAAAATGATTGATTGAGTAGTTCAATGTTAGCTGTTGTGCAGGTTCTTCTGTGAACATTGTCGGTGTATTTATAGTTAGGATAACCACAACTGGTGTTGGTTAATGTAACATTATTGTGGTAAACGGTGTTCGGCGTCTGGTCGACGACAACACAACTATAAGTAAGCGTGGTATACTTGCAGTCTGTTGTCGTCTTCCTTGCCTCACACACGTATTACGTAGCCACTGGAATGACTGCGACGGCCTAGGACGACGACGATTGGGTGTTGCATCATAGGTTCTTTAATCACAGTAACAGCATAGTTTTACAGTTTGCAACCCTTATATACATGACAAAGGGGGCGTTCCGGGGCGTTGCCCCGAGTGGCTAATCTGCAGCTACCCTGGCTGTCCTGGCCTACCACATTATTTACACACAGCAAATACACCAAAAACAAATCCATGTTGGTAGGTTGTTTCTTTTACTTACTGGTGACAAGGTCTGGGTGTAACTGGGGTGTTGGTTGTTTGTAGACGGGAAGTTTGAGCAGCCGTTTGACGTTGGCATCAAGATCCGTGGTCTCCTGGAGGAGACGGGCAGTGAGGTCGTCTACAGCAACATCGTGCACAACAGGAGCAGAGTGCTCAGGTGTGGGCAGGTCAGTCGCCTGTCACATTGTGTCTACAGTTTCGTTTGACAAAGTTCTGTCCACTAGGCAAATGTGCAGCCACCACTTTCAATCTAGCCTCAGGTGAGGCTAGATTTAATGAGATAGATATATGAGATATATATATATATATATATATATATATATATATATAAGCACTAATGAGACAGATGTATGTACTAATGACAGATACATCATACTCACATCATATCAGTGTGTTGTCAAGGTGTGATAATCTGTGTTGTAGAACCGCGATCATCTGATTTTGTTGTAAAAGTTTGGTGATATGTGTTGTAGATGTGTGATGATCTGTGTTGTAGAAGTGTGATGATCTGTGTTGTAGATGTGTGATGATCTGTGTTGTAGAAGTGTGATGATCTGTGTTGTAGAAGTGTGGTGATCTGTGTTGTAGAAGTGTGATGATCTGTGTTATAGAAGTGTGATGATCTGTGTTGTAGAAGTGTGATGATCTGTGTTGTAGAAGTGTGATGATCTGTGTTGTAGAAGTATGATGATCTGTGTTATAGATCTGTGGTGATCTGTGTTGTAGAAGTTTGGTGATCTGTGTTGTAGAAGTGTGGTGATCTGTGTTGTAGAACTGTGATGATCTGTGTTGTAGAAGTGTGATGATCTGTGTTGTAGAAGTGTGGTGATCTGTGTTGTAGAACTGTGATGATCTGTGTTGTAGAAGTGTGATGATCTGTGTTGTAGAAGTGTGGTGATCTGTGTTGTAGAACTGTGATGATCTGTGTTGTAGAAGTGTGATGATCTGTGTTGTAGAAGTGTGATGATCTGTGTTGTAGAAGTGTGATGATCTGTGTTGTAGAAGTGTGGTGATCTGTGTTGTAGAAGTGTGATGATCTGTGTTGTAGAAGTGTGATGATCTGTGTTGTAGAACTGTGATGATCTGTGTTATAGAAGTGTGATGATCTGTGTTGTAGAAGTGTGATGATCTGTGTTGTAGAAGTGTGATGATCTGTGTTGTAGAAGTGTGATGATCTGATGTTGCTTCATCTCGGCTTTCTCGACTACTCTCGATACATCATCACGGTTCAGTTCAGCAAACTACAGAACATGCAGTACAGCATCAGTGACATCAAGTTCTTGGTACGTACAACTTGTAATCGGTTTTTACACACATGCACCACACACACAGATTCATACACATTTATTTACACACACGCATGCACGCACGCATGCAGCAGGCATGCACGCACACACACACCAATTATCTAATACACAAACACATCATACACCACTCACATGCACATCACAAGCACACCACAAACATCACACAAACCACACACCACACACCACACACCACACACCACACACCACACACCACACACCACACACCACACACCACAAACCACACACCAAACACCAAACACCAAACACCACACTTAACACACACACCACACTTATAATTAGTTTGCAAAACTGCATTTTTATTTTTATTGCCATATTGGTGTGCATGGTTATCATATGTTTGATTTACACAAATCTGTACAGCATTTGAACACAAATGCATATTTGTATACGTGTGTCGGCTATGGTTATTCTCCAACAAGACTGGCATTGCTTTAAATCATCAATAATGTCTCCTCTGTATGACTTACTACCAGTTGTACATCAATGACGTCATGTCAGTGTTTATATTTGCTTCTTAACTGATTACCAGAGTGAAGCTGTCATGCAAATGTTATGGCACATGGCAGCGACTGCAGGGCTTTATGCAGGACCAAATTATTGTCAGTCATACATGTTTAGGTGGATACATGGATGTTAATTGTTAAGCCATTTTACAAACTTGAAAATGTGTCTGATGACCTGAAATGGACTACAAAAACACATGCATAACTGACAATATCTATGGTTTTGGAACACCTTTATTGCTCCTTCACCTTTATTGCTCCTTCACCTTTATTGCTCCTTCACCTTTATTGCTCCTTCACCTTTATTGCTCCACCCATATTTCTATCTGCCCACAACGGTTTTTACCCATCCAAATGATGGGTGGACGGGTCTCTGCATAAAGCTATGGCAGCAAGAGACTGTGTAGTTAAGTGTGTGTGTGTGTGTCAGTATTGCCAGTGAGTGTTCTCACTGTACTTGTAGTTCAACACGTACAACCCGGCCTTCACGCAACTGGAGATCTGGTTCCGCTTCGTCTTTCTGCTGCTCACCTTCATCTCCACCGTACGTACCAGTCCCAAACTTTCTACAGTTGTCAGCTGTCGGGTGGTTATCTGAGCATGTACATTTCATGATACGTGTTCCTGAAATCTCACAACATCCTACTCCGTGTCCAGGTGGGAATGATTGAATGAATATGTAAACAGCCCTTCTGAAGTTTTTGTAAGTTTTAGTTTTATTCATGCTCTTCCTGTGAACATTTACGCAATCAGAAGAATTTTTTTTCATACAATGATATACCTTGTTCATAATTTAATTTTTTTTTTATCTAATCACACTGGTGTAATATTACTTTATGTCTTCAAGTCATGTCCTTTTTTTAAATATGTTTCTCGTCATAGTTTTTTAATATTTTTGCTACCAAAGGCATCCAGTGATGCCTGGGAAAAAATAGTAACCTGTGCTAAAACTGTAAAATTGCGATCCCAAGGTCCCACCCGCATTGTACTTGTACAATTTTGCTAGTGAAAAAAGGCAGTTACCTGTGTTAAAATGTTCAAAAATTACATTGTATTGTTTCAATGTAACGTTCCATCACATCTTACCCTTGTGTGCAAGACGTAACAGAATGATGACATGTGGCATACTCCACATAGGGCCTACAGCCTATTGAGGTATTGAGCCCCCTAATTTATCCACCCCCTAGAGAGGCCTAGAGGAATGTTGTAAGTTTAAACCTACAAACCATCCTTGTGGGCCCTCTAGTTCGCACACCGAATGTCAGCATGACACATGCATAACTGACAGAGACATGGGTCATACAAGCCAACAAACAGAAAACGCTGTCTTAGTAAACTAGTTCTCTGTCGTGTCTCCAGGTGTTGTTTGCTCTAGTTCTCTGTCATGTCACCAGGTGTTATTTGCTCATTCACTGCGGAGGTTCTCCGTGCGTGACTGGTCCATGGAACAACGCTGGATGTCAGTGCTGCTGCCCCTGCTACTGCTCTATAACAGTAAGTCTGGCTCCACTAGCACTCTACTGCTCTCATGTACAACCACTGGACACTGACCAGACCATAACTGCATCTGTTGTCCAGCCTCACTGACATTAACTCAACAGTTTTGCCATTTTTAAGTGATCTCTTAAGATATGTTTTTAAATGTGACTGCTGACAGTTTTTTGTGTAATACATCCTAACTTTGTTACTTTTTATCATGTTTATCTGAATAATTATATGATTTTAAATATTTTACATTTCCTGTCTTATTTTTGGTTACGTTTTCTTTTAATCAAAGTAGTAAAGTATAATATCTTGGTATGTGCCTATAGTGATATATATTATGGATATCATAATTACTAAATATATCACAAAATGTTTCAGTTTGTAGTATTTGACAGATAGAAAAGTTGATTTGTAAAGTACTGTTCATGTTGTTGCATCTTGCATAGCTAAATAAATGTTTCTGATAACCCAGACTAGCTTTATTGCTAACAAACTGGCAATAAACAGAGCCAGGGCTCATCTCAGTGTGAAATCAAACAGTCATAATCTCATATTTATCCTGTAAATTGTGTTAAGACGTTGCTTAAAGTCAGATGTGATTCCTCTTTCAGATCCACTGTTTCCTCTCACCTTCCTGGTCAACAGCTGGGTGCCAGGAATGTTTGACGCCCTCTTCCAGGCAACATTTCTAGGAACACTGCTACTCTTCTGGCTGTGCCTGTATCATGGAGTACGCCAGGTGGGATACTGAGAGTCAGACAGAATGTAACTGCGGAATCAAAACGTTTACTGTTTATGGCTAGAAAGTGTCAGATTTATGTTGTGATCATCTAGTACTGTCCATTGTGGGACATAAATTACATGATAGTATATTATGATATGTCTTCAGTTTTGTTAACGTGGTTAACCATGAACATCATAGTAGGGACAATTTACTATGCCCAGTCTCTTGTCAAGTCATTGTCAAGTAAATTACCTGGATCCTGGCTCTTAGCAAAAACCCTGACATGAAAAAATGTATTGTTATGATAAATTACGTAAATATTTTACAAGTACATGTATTGCTTGCTGTCTTGCTAGTTCATTTTTCATAAGTAGATAATGGAAAACTAATTGTTGCTATTCATTGAAACAAATTTGGCACATGAAAACAGAATAGATATCATACGATTTCATTTCAAAATGATATCTAGAATTCATATTAACATTATGTATAGATTATTTTCACCAGACCCAATGAATGTATAGATTCTCTGCTGGAATGTCCCCACCTGGTACATGAGAAAAGTTAATTCATTCTAGATCATTAACAAGAGTCGTAGAGAATCACAACTGAACCTGAAGAATGTTTAGTAATATTTCATTAACTGTTCCGTGGTTTTGTGTTGTCAGAACAAGAGACGTTTCTGTGCCTTTTACCTACCGAAGCTGATCATAGTCGGCCTTATCTGGCTGACGGCCGTCACCCTGTCCTCCTGGCAGAAGTACAGCGAACTACAAGACCCGACCTACAACTACAGAACAGACACAGCCAACTTCATGGTGAGACTGCGTGTCTTTCATTGTCACAGGGATCTGGATTTTGACTTAACTGCAGAGGTCGGTCTGACCTTTCACTGTCCTCCTAGATGACCCCCCCCATTTGTTCCTGTCCAGAGCACACTGCCTTTGATGTCAGCAGTGGGAGTCCAGTACCATGCCTGACTTGACCGTTTTATTTATCTTTTTTGTGGTCTTCTCTTTTTCTTGATCCTCAGAAATCTTCTTTGTAGGCTAATTTAATTAAGCTTTCACTCAGCATATGACAGATGTATCCAAACACAATCTTTCACAAATTGCTACTGCTGAAGACTAAAATGTAATGTTTTCAAATTATTACTAACATGGTACACTACATAACCACAGACGAGAACATCACGAAACTATTTGTCTTTGTGTTGCAGGGTTTCAAGGTGTTTTTCTTCATCGTTGGAGGCGTCTACCTCCTTTACCTCGTCTACTTACTCGTGAGGGCCTACGCAGAGCTCAGATACATGCCTTATTTCGGTGAGTTTCCATTCAATAAATGCTATTTCTGCGTGAAGGGTTTCAGAATGGATTTCAGTGGGGGCAGACGTATGATTTGGCCCCATAACTAAAATTGCAGCCAGCAAAATTTAAGATGCCGTGGGGCAAAGAAATATTCCCAGCAGCACCCTGACAAAAACAATTTGGGGCACGCGAGAGACAGTGGGGAAGGAAAAATGGGGCTGAGGCTTCAGCTGTACCATACTTTTATGTAGAGACCCATCCACCTGTCATTTGGACGGATAAAAACGAATATGGACGGGTAGAAATATGGGTGGACGGGTAATAAAATGAAGGAGCAAAAAAAATGGTCTTCCAAAACCATAGATACTGTTAGTTATGCCTTGAAAGTGAGTGTAAATGGTTTCGTGTGTGTTTGTAGCCCATTTCAGGTCATCAAGCACTCAAACTAAAAATAATGATGGAGGTGACCCCTTATTGTGTCTATTTCTGCACCACAGATCTGAGACTCAAGTTCATGACGGCGCTCATGTTGATTGTGTTGGCGATAAGTATCACAATCATGGTGCTCCGCTTCGGCATCAGTGAACTCCAGGACAACTTGATGTCAGAGATGACGACACACTACCAGAACTCGGCTGAGTTCCTCTCGTTCTACGGCCTCCTCAACTTCTACCTCTATACCATGGCCTTCGTGTACTCTCCCTCCAGAAACGCTGCATATGGTAAGACTTGTTTCTGTATTAGTAATGCTTAGCTTGGCGCAGCAGCACCATGTTTTAATCAGTGTTTATGTTTTAGATTAATGTATAGATAATTATTTACATACACAGATTTAGTAAATGTTTTAATTTTATATTAATTTATATAAATTACAGAGGCTTAGTACTATACATCTTTAGTATGATTTATATAATTGACTACAAAGATTTACTAGTGTGCATTTTAATTATTAATACATTTAATATATGTCTTGTACAGCGTATTGATCCCCCATGTGGGAATTAGCGCTATAGAAATACAGTATTATTATTAGTGATATTCCAGGCTTTTCTGAGAAGTCCGACAGATTTGCAGAAACAGTTATTCAGTAGAGTTGTTTGATGTTGTGTTAGTTATGCTCCAGCAAGCGTGTTCTCTAATAGTATAAGTATATAGTGGTTTATTTTTTTATTTTTTACTGTTTTCCATTGCAGTGTACCATCAAATGGTATAGATGAACCTTTATACATGTATATAGGAAATATATATCTAATGACATCAGTAAGTTACACATATTGTGGCATATTGATCATGTTTCTGTACATGAACAGAGGTAGCTTTACGTTGGCTTGACATCATGCAGGTTTATTTAAAACTATTTACCCTGAACAAATGTTAAGAATTACATTTCAAATGATCCAAGATTTCATTACAGTGGCCTGTTGTGTTTTGTGAATCAATATTTACATTAACAAATTATTGATTAAAAAACTCAATAAGATTGTTATTAATTAACCTGATTCAGAAAATATATGTATAACCAGTGTTTTGTGTGTGTGTGTGTGTGTGTGTGTGTGTGTGTGTGTGTGTGTGTGTGTGTGTGTGTGTGTGTGTGTGTGTGTGTGTTGTGTGTGTGTGTGTGCGTGCTTGCGTGCGTGTGTGTATTAATTTTTTTAAATTATATACTTTAATTTTTTAATTATATTATAGATTTGTCTTGTATTTTATTATGATTAATGTTTACATACTGTTTTAATAATGAATTTATTTGTTTTTTTATTTCTCTACTCTGTATTTTATATTTTTATGATGACGAATGCTGCAAAATGAATTTCCCGGTCCGGGACAATAAAGTTTTATTGTATTGTATGGTTTATTTATTTAATAATATACATTTATTACATTGCTTGGGCAGCACATTGATTCAATTTAATGCTAGAGAAAAATCCTATTATTAAGCGAGTGACAGATGGTCGTGTCTCCTTACAGAGTCCCACTTCAAAGACAACCCTGCCCTTTCCATGCTGAACGACTCAGACGATGACGTCATCTACGGGTGAGAATATTACTGCTAGTCTAGTCTTATTTAATCATCAATTTTAGAATTGGATTGGATTTACAAAAGATTATCATTTTTTTTTAACATTCCCCAAGTCCGTTGTCAAATAACTTATATTGGCAAATAAATTATATTGAGAACAGCAATTTCATGATTCTATGTGTATAGGCATATATGTATCAGTACTTTATAAGTTTATGTTTTGGGGTCACAGGAAGACGGCACATTATATGCCATGTGACCACCACGTAACAATACTTTTTTGTTTTGATTGCTCATGTATAATTTTTTTGTTACGAAATTTTAAAAAAAATCATTTCATTTTATTTCATTTAATTTTATTTCATTTAATTTTGATTTGATTTGATTTGATTTGATTTGATTTGATTTGATTTGATTTGATTTGATTTGATTTGATTTGATTTGATTTGATTTGATTTGATTTGATTTGATTTGATTTGATTTGATTTGATTTGATTTGATTTGATTTAAACACAGAAAATTTGATTTAAACACAGAAAATGGATTCAGTTAAATGGACCTACCCCGGGGTAGTCTGTGCGCTTACACTGAATCCGTCGATGTCGTTAGCTTACCTCCTTGCATGTGATCAGGTAGACATTGTCTGCCTCCAAACAATCAAACATTTACTACTTATCAAAAATTAAAATTTACTTAATACAAAATAAATATTCACTTACTAAACTTGAAAACATTTTCTGTATTTACATCTTATGCAATGTGTTTTTGTTAAAAATAGTTCCGACTTGGAAGGAGAGGTGGCGTTGACGAGGAAAGTGCGACCAGTCGACAGCGAAGAAGAAGCCTTCAACTGACAACATCAGTTGAAATAATACTTCTGGTAGCTACTATATGCTATGAACATGAATGACAACTGGTGCTGTGAACATGAAGGTTCAACATAACAACATCCACCACATGACTTGTTGCCTAGCAACTCGGTTAGTCAAACTTACAAAATGGCTGCCCAACTATGAAGCTGTCAGACATTCCGTTGTCTTATTGAGATTCCTGCCCTAAATGGATTCGTTTGTGACAAACAACATCAGGAAATGTGCAAGTGAGGACTGTATGTGGGTTAGATTGACCTGGTTGATGTCATGTTGCCATGGTAATAACACACTGTTGGTAGGGCAAAGGTTGCCAGAGGTCATGTGCATGATTACGACTGGATTGTCAATCTCTGGAATTGTCAGTACTGGAAATCTGATCGGTTTTAATACACATGGGCGGTAGTGGACTTTTAACAAAATATGTTTGGCTCAGATGCCCCAGTATTAAGATTTAGGGATGTGTTTTACTTTGCCATTCCTTCGAGTGGAATAATCTTGGTGCTGGACAACCATTTCTTCATGACTGCAGCTGGTAGTACCAGTAATACAGTAATCTAATGATCTAGTCAGTAGGATAGAATTGTCTCTTAATATGGCCAAAGGTTTTAGCTGTAGATTGTATGTCACTAAATGAATTGAATATTTTAAATGTTCTTACATCCTGTATATAAACAAATACACATACAACACACATACGTTTGTACATAATTGCCTATATCAGCTGTATGTAATAGCAATCCAAAGTTTTTTTGTTTGTAGGTGTTTTTATGTACACATGTACAAAGTGTACATACACAGTGCATAAGTACACTATAGGTGTGTACAGACGTGTGTGATACGTGTGTGTATATACATGTGTTTGTGTGGGTCGATGCATGTGTTGGATGACAGTACATGAAAATGTGTATATATATATATATTCAACAACGCATATCTTAATGTATCAGTATGATATTTATTGCTGTGTGATATCCCACTGAACCGTTCAGTGTGTCATTGTGTGATTATTACAGACCTACGCAGACCCTCTGTGAATGGCTGAGATGCAGTGGTGCAATAACTTTATGGGTAGGGGTGACTTCTAAACACTGGTGTAGACCACAGAAATGTATTCTCACACAGATGTTTTCACTTATACAATAAAACATTGCTTGCTTTCTGCCCACAGTTCGTTGTGATGCGAACCTTAGTTTTGTCTCGAGACAATTCAACAGTAACAGTGATTGGAACAATTGAGAGAACATATATTCACATTTCCTTATTATCATTTCGAAGTTTGCACAGTTTTGTTCACTCCACATTGCTCCAGTTCACTCAGATGTATACATCAGCACCTGGATATAGACTGGTGAATCTGTGTGAATAAACAGTCGTTGGTTATGAATGCTTCCCAGAGAAGCATGAATGATTGAGCATGTTTGCCAGGGAGTGAACTGTACAGAGCTTTAATCAGACCTGTGGACTGGACATTTGCACTGTATAAGAACTAGGAATTTACTCAGCCAAAGAATTTAAAATCTCCACCACTGTCTATAGGCAGGTATTTCTTTAATGCCTTGTGAGCTGATATTACGTTTCGCATAGCAAGGAAGAGACACAAGGACAACCTTAATGATGTTTAACTCACCCATCTTGTACTGTGTTCTACACACCAGTGTTTGAGATCATCTCTAATCCTGTTTGGATTAACACTGACACAATGTTTTGTTCAGAGATACAATGTGTTACATAATATTACAAATGTGCAAATGCCTGTTTACATTGCTCAACTGCAACAACAAAACCTCGATGGCAAAGTGCGAGTCAAGCTGTTTACACAGAGTCTGTTAATCTAAGACGGCTATGCGAATCTGCAGTACGGACACTATCAGAGTGGAAAAACATGGCACGGAAAACAATGCTTTTCAGTTTTTGAAAAATCAATTTTTTTCGATTCTTGACAGTCTGCTGTCGAGCAGTTTGCCATAGGTCTCTGTAAGTCAATATAAAGTGGTTTTTATTTTGCCTTTGTGGTTTGTCATAGCCATTGAGCGGTGTAAATGACATAGGAAATATCGATCTGATATCATCAGTAGGTTGCATATTGTGGCATACTGATCGCGTTTCTGTACATGAACTGAGGAATAAAGCATAATAGCTTTATTTTTGTGTGACTTTGTGCAGGTTTATTTAAAGCTTTACCATGCTTTAAAGATTTGCCATGCTTTATGAATGTGCTTCATAGTTGTATTGTATACCAGTAAGATATGGGTACATACTGTCTGCTCTTTTTATTCCTGGGCAAACACCGAAGCACATCTATATCAGAGTTGTCAGCCTGGAACAACTTATATATGTAAGGTCGTGAGAAAAGACCTGCAAAAACCTGTACAAATCATCAACAAACACATAATTTATATATTGAATAAATAATGCCTGAATAAATATGCTAGCAGTGGCAAATCTCGGTTCTGAAAAAGGCAGTCTCCCACGCTAAAAATTGAAAACTATTGCAGGGTATCCCAGACTGATGTTGTGTGGCCATGTCACGATGCAATAAACTGCTAACCTGTGACAGAATCTACACAATGTTGAGCCTTTACATTCTCCACCCTTAGATGAATTGATAAAAAGTCTAGATCTATAGACCATCCGTTTGGAGCCTCTATATATATCACAAGCAAAATGTTAGCTCAATACACGCAAAACTGACAGAGATATGGGTCCAGATAGAGACAAAACACTGTTAGAATTATAGATGTAAGTAATCTCCTTAAAAGGTTAATATGTATGCAAAGATGGAGGTGGTCGTTATAGGGTGAAATTATCATTAGGTGGAATTAACGGGAAACCTTATTTAGTGCATGGTAAGATGATGAGAGAGATTATATAGATAGAAGGGAGACCATTATCTTCGTGCTTCATTACCTTCAAAACTGTCTGTGTGTATCATGAGACAATTTGTTAATTTATACACAGCAATCTATACCAGTAAAATCACAGTGCTCACAGAATAAAATACATATCTAATACAATCTGCATCCTACACTTCAGGACAAAGTATGATTAATTAGATTAATATTACCTAAGGTAAACATACCTGTTAACAGCACAAGTGCGCATTAGTGTACATTTTATACCCTATGTGGCGCCACAGTATAACTTTATGTTTTACATAATAAATGTTGATAACCAGCACACCATCCACCCACACATCTGTTTTCAGAGATTTGTTCTAACTTAGGCGACTCCCCATAAATTTGGTGTACAGCTGTATGTAGTAATAACAAGTGTTAATTATTTTTCAGTCATGTATTCCATACGTAAGTAATTATATTGAAGCAGTCGGCAAGCTGCCTTTTGGATGATTATATATATACATATATATATATTTATCTAACGACCATAGTATAGATATGTACACTGTACAAACGGATGTGTAGTAAAAAATAGATGTACAGGGTGTCCCGTATGTTTGGAGTTGTAGGAAAACAATGAAAAATGGCAATACAATTGTTTGTATTTACAGAACGTGTTCAATGAGTCTACCATTGTTTCTGGTAAACAAATCCTGACAAGACACCCAGTTGACAAGCACAGTGTGAATGAAGTCAGGAATAAGAGTGGACACATGTGGCAATAATGCTCTGTCGCAAATGTTCAACTTTGAATTTTTTCAGCCAGCAACGGAAATCCAATAGTGTGATCTGGGCCTCTTTACAAATTGACGTTTTTATCTATGATTCCAAACGCACGGGACACCTTGTATAACAACACACATGGCATTTGAACACACACAAACACACAGACACAAACCCTATTGCTTGTATACAAGCATTTCAATTAATCTGTTATCACATCTCATCATGACATCTGCTAGGTTATCTTCTACCCCGGAATGAAACAACGATGCCTGCTAGACATATGTCCATTTCCATCAGTTCCCTGGGAATCCACATTGTCACAAGTCACTATGTCGGGGTAGAGACGCTGACACAGTCAATGGTGAGAATCATGATGCTTCCAATTCTGTGTCCGCCATGTTCTGCTGTTTCCATCGCTGAGTCCAGCTTCGCATCTTTCTCTTCTGCATCTTCTTTGGTTTCGGTCCATTTCTGCAAAGAGAGACACTTGGTAGACGATGGCACAATGTGCTACTGACGCTGTCAGAATAATTGTTTATGGTTTTTATTTAATCAGGTGGTGGCATTCCATGGCTGCATTAGACAGAAACATCTCCTTGATTTGGTTTGTCTGCTCGTTTTATTTCTAATTTATTAGGCAAAACAGAAAACCTATTGACATCGTACTCCCACATTACAAACGTCACAATAAAGAAACTGGATTAAAGAAAAGTAACAAAAATTAAGAAACTTGTGTTGTTAAACCAGGCTTTAATAAGATGAATCTCTACCATTGTTCGTAATATTATTTTAATGAAATATATACATGGGAGATTCAGTTGAAATTTATTTCTATTTTGGGAAAATAAATTCCGGGGTAATTTGTCAACTGAAGTGAGCAGGGTTAACAAAGAGGGTCAGTTTTCAGTGCATAGGATTTGAGGGTGAATCGGATTTCAAGTTTGAACATTTGGAAGTGGACCAATTTGCAGTGTACAATATTTTGGCAAAAATAATTTTTTACATAGATTATATTAGATTATGGGTTATATTTCAGTGCACATGTGGGTGAGTGATATTTCAAATGGGAGTGCACCACTTCGTTCTTCTGGGCTGTCACACCTAAAAAATATTTATCCCCAGATGACAGCAAAATTGTGTTCCCAAGATGAGAGCAACATTTAGTTTCCCATGTGACAGCAACATTTTTAGCCCAGATGACAGCAAACTTTTGTTTCCCATGTGACAGCAACATTTTTTCCCCAGATGACAGCAACATTCCCCCCTCCCAGATAACAGCAACATTTTGTTCTCTAGATGACAACAAAATTTGACTTGCTAAATGGTTAGATAATCAGGTACAAACAAGCTTAATACAATTTTTTTCAGATAATTCAAACTAATAGTGTTAATTTAAAAAAATGAATTGACCCCCCTACAAATGCAGTGACAGTTGTAGAGAGAGTGACACCCACCAAAATGCTGTCAGTTGTCAAGATGTACCTGGGTAGTCACTCTCCACTATTATGGTCTTAGTTGTAAAGACTGAATGACCCCCACAAATATGCTACAAAGTGTAAAGACGGGGTCACCCCACCAATATGGGGTTAATTATAAAAATTAATTTATATATAAGTTTATATATTTGCGTAATTTTTTTTACTTGTGTATGCGTATTGTATGTATTTTCGTGAAAATGTTCATCAAGTTGGCAGTATAATATTCCAAACAAATTTCATAATTACACAACTAGCAATGTTCTACTTATACTTCTACGTTTCGACCACCATCGGCCATCTTCAGGAACTGAATGTTCAGTGGTCACTGTGATAGACTGGGAGGGAGTGAAAGTGGTGGATAAAGACACGAACAGGTGTGCGCGTTGGATAAAAGAAGCCATCTGGATTAGGAAGACGGAACCAACTATGAACAGAGACGAGAGGGGCTACAGACTAAATCATGTGTGGGACAGTCTGCTCGCCACGCCATCTAGCGAGCAGTGACCACTGAACATTCAGTTCCTGAAGAAGGCCGCCGATGGTGGTCGAAACGTAGAAGTAAGTAGAACATTGCTAGTTGCATAACTATGAAATTTGTTTGGAATATTGTATGTATTATTTGAAATGTCTGGGTCAAATAAAACAAGTCTTTCTGTACATACTTCTTCCTCAAGCAGCAGCAGTAGACAGTGAGGAGGAGGAGAACAAAGAGAGCTCCGCCAGCCGCGCCCCCCGCAATGAGAGCTGAAGACAAACAAAACAACATGTCAACAACACTCTGACTCTGCACAAGCCTCACTCACATCACAGTAGAACAAACAGAAGTCATTTTAAGCACAATGTTGTGGGGGTCAATATATAGGCATTACTATAATTATTTGCTCTTTCGCGTTGCAGATGTGATTAACTACATCAGGCCTGTTTCGCTTGTGCCACTCCTTATCTTAACCACTACATTACTTTCTATTTAGGCTGATTTAGCAATAAGTGAAACACATTATTGTAAGCAACATGAAGTTTATGTATACTTGCTACTGTGTAATTCCACCACAGCTGAGCAGTATTCATAGGAGAGCAAAAAGTTTTTTTAGGCAAAGTCAGCTTCACTTCAGTGGAACACAGATAAAATTTACACAATAGCGTATTACCCCTAGCATATAGCTGTCGGCATTGTGACCTTGGTTTTAGTTCCGTATATGAAGGCAATTTGTATATGAAG
>OZ024861.1:43751774-43814274 GCA_964017155.1 Oasisia sp. SBJ-2009 | reverse complement strand
TTTGTATCAACCCTCACCTGTACAAATCAGTAGTAGAGTCATTATCATGACGCAACTAGGCCACGGTATATCAATCACTCCCATGGCAGTGAATAAGTCAGGTCTCTTTCCTGTTCAACAAACAAATCATGTAACTATTACCATAATTCGCCAACAGACTAATTCTGCTATGATCAATATAACTAATCTGTAAGCATTTGACTGTTTAATCAACTAAATATCACTGAATTAACTTAGAACATACTTACAGTTTATAGTTTGCAGTCAAGTGGTTGGTCTACACCAAGCAGATATGCTAGAGCGGAACCTAAAAGGAAGTGGTCACTGCATAGATATGCAAATGTGTTATGAATGGACGTCTCTACTGGAGCATAGACATAGCCCTACACACCTCATATAGCTGGATAACTATTATTACGATGAATACAATCTTGATGGACTGCAACAAGTACAAGTCCAACGAGGCAGGTATCGCCTGTGGGCTTGTAGATTGACAGGGTGAGGGTGGGGAAGGGAATATGGCAATTACTACCAACAGCCAAAGTAGTTTGTTAATCACCTACCATTCAAAGGATTTAGTCATGACTGCATATATGAGCCACATCCAATATGCACACCTACAATTTATTTGTGTATTTTGTATTTTCTTATCACTTCTGTCTGCGTCCTATAAAAGTAAATAAACAATTGTCTAGTTGGTGAAAATATCATTACGGCACACAGAAAATATCAATACAAAAATATGATCTATGAATAACATCTATTATGTGTACAGTAGGTCAATCTAAAAGGAAACATGTTGCTATACATGGTAGTGTATTCACTTATTCAGAGCATTCCAATGCACAGACTTCCTGAATCTGGACAATGATAAAGTGGCTGAAGTCACGCTTGGCTGGTTATGTGACTCCGTGCTTAATCATGTGACACTAGTCATGTGACATCACGGACATGAATGTGAAATGTTTTCTTACTAAGGACATTGGTAATAGATGTATGGATATAACATATGATTATATCAATCAGTAACAGTTAGATATATATGACATATATAATAATACATCACATCTATAAAGTATTGGGTCATCGCATAAGTTAAACAAATCACAAAGAGGCATAGCATTACACAATCATGGGAACAAAACCCACCACAATTGTGTCACCTGAAAGATCATTAAGCATTGTTCATGTTCAAAAGAAACTGTAATCTAATTTATATTCTTAAAAGCATTCTTCGAAAATGTTAAACTCTGTAATGTACAACATTTTAAATTAATCCTGCTAACATAATTACTTCATGTAATGTTATGCCTTCATTTTGTTATAAATTAGTTTATTAATACCTAGTAACGCTGACAAGATATTAAATAATAAGTCAGCACATCCAGACTTTCTAGTTTGGGCTCAGCTTATGCTATCCGTATAAGGCATAGTCATGAATATGTGGTTTAGTTCACCTGACTTCAGTTTTTATCTGACTAGTTCACAGTGTTTAAAGTTAACTGTCATTTTATGATTCACTGCATGTGCACAAATGTTTGTTATAATAGGACTGCGTAATTACTCAAGCACTTGGCAGCAAGCTCAAAATGATTTCCATAAACCCAGTAATGAATCAGGACTATGTTTTTTTGCACAGATACAACCCTAGAAGTTAGGCAAAGCTATGCAAGGCAAAAGTAGCAAAGAAAGTAGTTATGAGAAATGTTCTTGCCTGTTATGCATTATATCTCTAATGCTTAAAAAGAATCCCTTTAACATTACAGATATTTTCATCAGTTACTAAACAAAATTAATTGGATATTGTTAAATGTTAAAGACCTACAATCAGTTGCACTAACTGTCAGAAATGTACACATTTTTAATCTTGCTAGAGGCAATTACTAATCTCAATCTGACTGTAAACCACTGCAGGGGCATATGCTGGAATGTTTGTGTGTGTGTGTGTGCACGTGTGTGTGTGTGTGTGTGTGTGTGTGTGTGTGTGTGTGTGTGTGTGTGTGTTTGTGTGTGTGTGTTTGTGTGTGTGTACGTGCATGTGTGTGTGTGTGTGTGCATGTGTGTGTGCGTGCACGCATGTGTGCATGCGTGTGTGTGTATGCGACTATGCGTGCATGCGTGCATGCGTGCATATATGTGCATACATGTGTACATGCACGCCTGCGAGTATGGTGCATACATATGCCTCTGGTAGACAGTCTAACTATCACAGGCAGTGAGCAATGTAGGCTGCACAACAGTGCAATCCCCTTGAATTTCCTTGTTAGGCTGATTGATTGTACTTTGTTCCTCCATTGTCTCTGGTATTGTCCCAGATGTAATGCCTCAGTGGATCTCATCATTATTGTGCACAACTCAGGAAACTCTTGTCTGCCAGTTTTGGTTTCAGTTCTTCACATTCATTTATGGTTCTACATACTGCTTCAGCTTGCCGAAGGAGACTGACCATCAACATAGATTTATCCATGGATGTTAGTGATAGGGGCGAAGTTGTCACATGCATTGGAGAATCTCTCGTCTATGTTATTCCATATCAATGCGCAGATCAGCAGGGAATGTGACAACATGGATGACATCCTGCAATACCTTTCTCTTCACTTGAAGTTTTCTCCTGAAAGCTGACCACGGCAGTTTATGTAGATACTATCATCACCAGGGTTTTATGCAACATAAAATTATTGCCAGTCACACATGTTTTGGTGGACACATGTTAACTGTTAAGCCAGTTTATAAACTTTCAAATGTGCCTGATGACCTGAAATGGACTACAAACACATATGTGATCCATTTACACTCACTTTCAAGGCATAACTAACAATATCTATGGTTTTGTAAGACTTTTTGCTCCTTCATTTTTTTACCCGTCCACCCATATTTTAACCCATCCACATTGCTTTTTAGCCGTCCACATGATGGGTGGATGGGCCTCTGCATAGAGCTATGATCATCACCCCCTCTGAAGACATCTGACGGCATAGCTGCGAACATCATGTCAAACAGAGTAGGCCCCAGTATACATCCTTACAAGCAGCTGTGGCATTGCCGTCATCCAAAATCCAGGCTACAAATACTTGTGAAACTCCTTTCTTTTTTTCAAAGACTATTGTGACTCATCATTTCAAAGCTGGTCAGATCGACATATTTTTAAATGGCTGCACTGCTCCTGGCATTTTTGTCTATCTAGAGTAAGCCAGCTGCAAATTTCACGTCTAGTGTCCGTCTGAACACTTCCTCTGAAGACTCTAGTGAAGAATTATATGACTTAGGATTACTTCAGAAGGGACAACTGGGAGTTCCAATGTTGGTTGTCACATGCATGCATTTCTCTTGTACAGATGCACAACAGAGGCATCATTCAGAGGCATCAACCCATGTTGCATGAAAAAATGTGCTGTGAACTGTTCAACTAGCCATGGGCCAGTAGTTGTTATATAAACCTATGTTAAGATAGCATCTGTTCCTGGGAATTTGCCAGTCGACAGCAGATGATTGCTTGTCATACCTCAGGTTTGCTGTTTTGCAGCTAGTCACTAGTATTTATGATTTCAGATTGAGGACATTGTACAATATAAAAAGTAAAATGTATTATATAATTTAACATAAAACTAACATAATTTTGGGCGGGTTTTTTACTCTACATTGCTCCAGTTCACTGAGCTGTATAAATGAGTATTTGGCTATAGACAGTGGTGGATATGTGTACGAGCAGCCTTCGCGTATTAATTGTAGCATATGACTGGATGCTTCACAGAGAAGTTGAGACAGTGTCTGGTTGAACAGGTCTGTCAGGGAAATAAAGTGTAACAGCGCTTTGAGCAGTCCTGAGGACCGGATACTGTGCTATATAAGAACTTACCTTTACCTTTTAAACATGACACGCCTTTTCGTCACTATCGGTATCATCCCTTTGCAACGACGTGGCGCACTAGTCACAAACAGAACCAGTAGTGCTAGTTAGTGGCAGAGCCAGAGATGCTATAATCTGTGCTAAATGTTAACCAAGAACCTTTTGCCAGAGGCAGAGCAAGGATTCAAGCCTCGAGGAAGTGAATAATATATTTACGAGCTCTGCCATCATCAAAAACATTCATGCTATTAGGACCTAGGTCCTAGTGACCGATGGCGACTACCAGCCCAGGACTGGGCCAGGTATTAGGTAATGGCATTTCACTGTCAATGAAATATCCAGTGAGGTGTCCATCACCATGTCCATGGGTGTCCTTAACTGGAGGGGGGGGCAAGAGGGGGTCCGGGTCTGAATTGTCTTAAAATGTATATTCGTCAGTCATACAATATAATATATCTAATTAAAAAGTTAGTGAGTTGCCAAGTCGCACGCATAATTTGCTGGCGTTCTGAACGAATAAGTACAAACTAATCCGCATGAGGGCGGGACTGTCGGCCATCGTCATTTCATCCCAGTAGATGGCACCACTGTCTGTGCCAATGGCCTTCACCTTCCGTCTCTTCGTCAAGAAAACACCGAGAACTGTCGTGTTGACAACAAAATCAGGTATATTACACGAACTAACTATAATCGGACGGTTTAATTGAACTGTATTACTGCAAATAACACTTATGTCAATTGAACAGTGTAAGATATTAAAGTGTTTAAATAAATTGTTTCAGGATCAAATTAATGCTATCTGAGTCATTCTGAGACAGTATGAGTATCTCAGAGTCAGAGTAAAATACGGTAGTAGCCACATTGTCACGCGCACAACAAATTATGAGTCACTCGTAACAGTTATTATAACTACGATTAAAAATGGGGCACTTATGTACAAGTCGGACCCACCTCAATTTTGCCATTATAACTGTATTTTTGCCAACATTTAATACTTGATTTTGTTAATTCAATAAATTATAATCATCTTGCGCATATTTATGTTTTATAAACAGCGCGTCTTAGGCTTAGCAGACTTTTGAGGTCGAAAAGACAGTGCGATCGGCATAAACAAACAGTTTATCGCTCATTCCATGTGCACACAGCGCAGTAACATGCACCGCTGCGCTTGCGACCGGCACAAATCGCGCTGTCTTTTTCGACCTCAAAAGTATGCCAAGACGCACTGTTTATAAAACATAAATATGCGCAAGATGATTATAATTGATAGAATTAACAAATTCAAATATCAAATGTTGGGAAAAATACAGTTATAATGGCAAAATTGAGGTGGGTCCGACTTGTACATAAGTGCCAAAAATGGTAGTTTTGCAGTTCAACCTCAGGCCCGCACCTCGAAAAAACATGAAAACAGCCACTTACACCCATCAAATGTCACATCATCAAGTCATGATCATGCATGCTACGCCTACACTTAAAGTCTTAATGAGTTATACACTTGTCAGTCTTGTGTGTGTGATAAATAAATAAAATTAGTCTTACCAATCAGAATTAAATGAACACGAAAATTACTCGTTTTTACATGTAAACATTAGTTTCACAGAAAGCTCGGGTAGGTGGCTCTACATTTAGGGTTCACTGGAGATTATGTTGTGATGTGGAAGAAGGGTTATAGTTGGTTGGAAGGTATTTTTGACAAGATTTACTTCAGGTGTTTATTTGCATTTATATGTTGACATGGTAACATAATGGTGGATGCTGCTAAAATGTATGGATCAAAATATGTTTAGATTGGTTACCTAAAACATACACCTAAATGTCTTATTTGATACCATAAGTACACAATTCAGGTCCACCCAAAAATCCTGAATACATTGGGTAAGTACTACATGTAGTCAGTCTAGTCACCCGAGTGGTTTCAAGACAGGATTCAACACACTTTTTGAGTTTAATTATCATGCCTTTTCAGAGAGTATGGCTACAATTGTCTCAGCCCCATGTATCTTATCAATGTGCATTTATTATTATTTATGATGGAACTAGTTAATTATAAAAAAATTGTTACAGCCAATAACTACAGTATATTGTCTTGCTTAACCAACTGTCGCTCGGCTGCGTAACTTCACAGAGAAGACAGTCTAGTGACTTTACTCACGTTTGAATGCTATCCGTATTGGCTAAACAATGCTGGCACCTCACAGATACTGGTTAAACCTGCCGTAATTCCTATGTATATACACTGAATATATATATACGGGTGTGTATGTGTGTGTATGTGTATATATATATATCATATATTTATTTATTGTATTTCATTTGATTGTATACAGGAATTATGTGACTCAAACACCAGAACACATAATCATTCCTATTGAAATGATGAATAAAGCTTTATTATTATATATTAATATGGACCTGTATTGTAAACATGTTGTTGCAGGGAGATGGCTGGGTGTCTGGATAACTGCCGCTGTGACCTTCCAGACTGGGACTGGATTCAGAATATGCCGGAGAAGAGAAATATGATAGCATCGATAATCTCCGGGATTCTGGTAAATAAGAAGTACAATTTTGGTTGCTTTAAAATAGTGTCTATGTTATTTTGGCATGACTTGGTTTGACTGTAATCCTGTAATGGCTAGAATTATTTTCAATATTGAATGAAAATAACAATATTGGTAGACAATGTTTTACTTAAATGTGACAACATTAAATGCTATTACTGCAGATTGAATAAATTATCATTTATACAAGAACCTTATACTACTAACTATGTTTGATAAATCATAAGAGACATACAAAGTTGATAAATTTATTAAATACAGTATTTACTAATTGCACAAAAAATAACTGGTAGTGCAAATAATGTTAATAGATTTGACAGATGTATTTAGTGTTCAAGAATACACACAACAGTAAATTTATGACAACGTGGTCTCTTTAGCCAATGTGCGATCTTCTCCCGTCATAGACACGAAAATGTATGTCCCCGTGAATATGTACAAGTTGCTAAACATCACTGCAGCTGACTAGTGGATACTGGATAGACTCATAGAGTAACACCAGATGAGTCCAGCCGTCCTTTTAATAACAGTTGAACTAGAGTTAAACTAGATATGACATTGTAGTATAATTAACTTACTTTGCAGCTTAATGTCGAAGCCGAGCACAACGTTTCGGTCCATCAGCTACGGACCTTGTTCACGTACTGTGAACATGAACAAGGTCCGTAGCTGACGGATCGAAACGTCGTACTCATCATCGACAATTAAGCTCCAAAGTAACTTAAATTATATTACAATAAACCATTCTTGGAGCCATGAAAAATATATTCAATATAGATGTGACATGTCGTTTCAGTTCTTTGTTGGTTGGTGGATAATGATTGACTGTGCTGCCATCTACCCAAAGAACGAAGACCTGCCCCATGTCGCCCACCTGTGTGGGGTGGCGGGCACTATAGCATTCTTCATGTGAGTATTCCCAGGCACCCATTATACAGGGCTTTATGCAAGACCAAATTATTGCCAGTCACACATGTTTTGGTAGACACATGGATATTAACTGTTAAGCCAGTTTACAAACTTTAAAATGTGTTTTATGACCTGAAATGGGCTACAAACACACATATGACACCATTTACACTCACTTTCAAGGCATATAATATAACAATATCTATGGTTTTGTCCACCCATATTGTTGCCCGTCCATATTCGTTTTTACCCGCCCATATGACGGGTGGACGGGTCTCTACATAAAGCTATTTCAAGTGGCCCCGTTGTCGTGCAATTTGTCCAGCCAATTTCTGACATTTTTTACGAGTTACTGGTCAAAATATCTTAAAAATTCACATCGTACTCGATGTTTAAATATATATGTAGTGTGCAACTAGAGCATGTACATTTGTAAGTTGAATATTAGGTCAGTGACAGAGAGGTAATGGGCTTCCACAAATCCACGTTAGTCACTAGAGGCGTAATACGCAACTAGACCCTAGTTGTGTCTCAGCCCCTCCAGCGACTAACGTTGATTTATTTGCATGTTTTGCTTGTTTAAATCATCCTCAATTAGCTATTTACTCTGCAGGCGCGTAGCGAGCGAGAGTTTGTATGTTGGCATGCCGTATGCGTGGTCAATAGACAGAACAGCATGCCGTATGTTCAATAGACAGAACAGCCAAAACAACGCCATCTTAGCACTGAATTCAATCGAACGTCCCGCGATGTTTCATCGACTGTAAATGTACATTAATGTAGATATTATGCTTTCATATTGACGGACATGTTATACGATATCAATATCTAACTATGTGTGAAGATGTAGTACTCTCGTGTGATGCATACGGTGAGCTATAGATGATTTTAAACATCCTTTCCGGCATCGAGCCAGCAAACCTGTCGTCGGGCCACCAGTCGACGTTCCATCGGTTGTAAATGTTCATTAATGTACATATTATACCTTCACATTGACGGACTTGTCAGACTGTATCCATATTTAGTTATGTGTGAGGCTTCGGAGTCATGCGAGTTCAACAGCTGATTGTAGGATGATTTAAACAAGCGTTCTACAAAATGTTTGGAAAACAGTGCCGCATTGTACACACGTCAAGAATACGTAAAAGACGGCACACAGACCCTAGTTGTGTCAGAGCGCCCTCTGTCCGATTAGTTATTGTGGAACCTCATTCATATTAAGCGTTGACACAGTTCATTCTGTGTTGGTTCAAGTCACTGTCTGGTATGCATGTGTACCTGGCTATTGATAGTGGTGAATATATGTGTACAAATAGATGGAATAGTCTTTGTGCAGCATTGCCTACATGGCTGAATGCTTCCATAGAAGTCAACATGGTATTTAAATGGAGCTCAGATCTACAGTTGCATTAAGTGTAAAGCCCTTCGGACAGTCCAGTAGACAAGACACTGCCCTGTAGATTGATTGACCGTTATGTTTTCTGTCATGTTTCAGGATAAATTCTGTCTCAAACGGTCAAGTAAGAGGCGACTCATACGGCGATGGTTGCCTGGGACAGACAGGTAGGACAATAGGACAGCATCAACATAAACCCCTAACATTTCACATGATGAGTGAGGCAAACTAGTTGTCTCTTAGTAACGCTAGCAGAAAGGCAATTTCTAATTTCATATCATATGACAATTAATAAGGTTATTAAATTGTGTAAACTTCACTGCTGTTGTCTTGCTAATATGATGTTGTTTGGTCTTTGATGATGCTTAGATTGGATCTGCTGTTGTCTTGCTAATATGATGTTGTTTGTTCACTGGTGATGCTTAGAATGCATTTGCTGTTGTCTTGCTAATATGATGTTGTTTGTTCATTGATGATGCTTAGACTGTATGTTTGTTTCTAGGTGCCCGGATTTGGCTGTTCAATGGTTTTCTGATCAGTTTTGCTGCACTCATCAGTTCTGCGTGGATTCTGTTTGGCGAGTACGTCGTGCCACGTAAGTCTCCCTGCTCTCCGTCTTCATTGGTTCTGCACACATCCATTGAAGAAATACCTTTTACACACATATACAGTCTTGTTTTACACAATAAACAATGTGTCTGTTCACTAGTTGCAAATTTTTAAATAAAGTTTATTCACTTCACTGGCAGCCAAAGCGGCTGAATAGTACAATAAGAACTGTGTATTCGAATGAGATCCCGACATACCAGCATTTGTGATTATGTTAACAGTGAGCTAATGTGCTACTATGTCATTATCAAGTATAATTACAGACAAACACTTCTGGCACACAGGCACATGTGCTGTTAGATCAAAGTTAAGTTTCTACTCCTAATGATTGAATTTAGCACATTTAAACTTTAAGTTGGAAACTGTTCATTATCACTGCATTTGCAGTGATAATGATGCATGTGTGTTAACCAATTATCTCCCACAGACATCTTTCAGTTGGTGGTGGATTTGGGTAAAAATAAAATCCCAAACATTTATGCCACATTTTTATTTAAAAAAATTATTACAGCTATTTTTTTGTTTTATTTTTTTATGTATTTTACTGATAAATAGCATAATTATTATGTACATAATCCTTTGTTATGAAGTGTGTTATATTCATCTCTTTTCAGAAAGAACTATTGTCTACCCAGGAATTGCGTTGTTCTTGCAGAATGCGCTCATATTTTTTGGGTATGTATGCATGCAATATAAACTGGTGATGATATAAAATATTTGCCTTTGGACAGAACAGAGTTCAGTTCTTGATTGAAGTGGAATAAAATCAAAACAGATTGAATTGGAATTAAGTTGGAACTGAATCCGGCAAAGTAAATGAAGTGAATTAATTTATCAAAATTGAAAATTTGCAGTGTTTCTATATATATATATATATATATATAGAACACACACACACTTTTTTGTAGTAATAATCGTTAGATGCTATAAAGGTGTAATGTGAGAAGTCTTAAGCCATTTCATTAGATGATCGAATGTGAAACAAAATTATTTTTATTTATGTTTATATCTCAAGTGGTGTCCGGGGAGAGTAAATGTGTACTTTTACATTTGAGTCGTCTGGTTCACAGTTCGCTGGTTTTCAAGTTTGGAAGATCGGAAGAGATGTGGCAGTGATACAGACGCGGCGGGGACATGGGAGGAATACTCATAGGGATAACTGGGATGGTGGGATGGCGTTGTCATCCCAAGAGATGTACATGTGTGACGGGACGTGACCAGCAAACGTGTACTCTTACTTAGGGGTTATCTCATAACGTCGCAAAATTCCATAAACCTGTTAAGCGTTTTGTGTTAGTTCAGTTACCTCCACAGAACTGGCACTGAACTGATAGTGACATGTTTACTTTAAATATGCTGCCTGTTAAACATGCCCAGTAACTTATCTGAATACAGCTGCAACTGTGTATCTGTTCGACGTGAATGGTGTGCTCATTACATATTTACAAATTGAAATTAATTAAGTAATTGTGATTACTAATCTGGTGTGGGTAGTCCCGAAAAATTTGTTTGGTACTTAAGTTAATTACTCGCAATAATTTCTCCCTGGATCTGTTGTGCGCCAGTTTGTTAACAGTTTTAAAAAGAGTACCCAAAATATGTGCCATATGACCAATGCTATGGAGTATTAATAACAAGTTGATACACATATTACTAAGGTTGTTTATTTGCCTTGATATTCTGCTTGCATAATGTGTTCACAAGTTAATCACGTCACATGGTGTGTGCTGTGTGAAGTTTCAAAGCAATTATAGTCACAGATACAACCTTGTGCTTGCGTCACTCACAGGCACACGCATAGTAAATTCACTTATTTTCAGTGTTTGCTTTGAATATCAATGTTGTTATCTTCTGTCATGTTACGCATTGCTTGTCATGCTCTCTGGTTGACATCTAGTCGTGTAATAATGCGCAGACATTTGCTACTACATGATTTTTAGTGGTAGAAGAGACACCAGAAACGACACTGCATAATTTCTGTGTGTTGAAGATGAATTTGAATCGACTTTTATACCGGGACTATTTAAATATTTGTATTGTCTGTGTGTTGTAATATTATTAAGTATGAAATGTTCACATTATCCAATGGGGTGCTTTATTCTCCATGGGTGTATTGTTTGAACCAGTAAAATATCTGGTACGGTGTTTGTGTAAGATAAATGTATGCTATTTTCAAGTGTGATTTGTTTGCTTCATAATGCTTCATATGTGCAACTGCAATCAAACCTGATGGTTTTGTATCTTGATCAATTTAGTGACATTGCAATAAGGCACTGTAAATATGTTTATAAATGCAATGTTATGTATCATAACAAAAACAGAATGTAAAATTAGGTTTAAAAAAAACAGAAATATCCTGTCATTTAGCATTGCTGACAACACATTTTGATGACTTGTCAGGATTTAAGCTACAAGTGTACAACTCATCTATGTTGATAATGAATATATTGTTCATGGCCCCAAGAATGGTTTATTGTATGATTTAACTTACTTTAGAGCAAAGGTTTGTACGACGTGACACCAGTACGTGAACAAGGCCCGATGCTGACGGGTCCAAGTGTTGTACTCATCGATAAACATTTGTTCCAAAGTAAGTTAAATCATGCAATAAATCATCCATGTTGGTTATCTGTGTTTTCATTCTCGAAAAATCTGTTGAAATTATGTCAAATGTACACATGCCGTGATTGTGTAAATCGTTTATTTAATTTCTGATGTGTTATTCACCTGTATGTTATTTGTAGAAATACACATACTATTTAGCCAGTGTGTTGTTTTTGTCAGTTGATCACAATACTTTATATCTAGTAGTTTGTGCCTTTGTATTACTTTATGTTGTATCATAGAGTGTTGTGGTATGTTGGCATGCTAGCATGCCAACACACCAAAGCCAGATATTATTAGCACGTACATTAATGTCGTGCAGTGGCAGTGGCCACATATGATCAGATAACATTCACCTGGCACATATAAGCTGGCTAATTACGGCCGCTAATGCAGAATACAATAAGTGAATATGTTTACGTAGACACGAGCGAGGTTCCAATATTGCGGTGCGTTCGGAATCATATAAGACAGTGCGCTGGTGGTTAATTTACACGCATAGAAATTTCGAAAACATGGAACATAATAAGGTAACAAAAATCGGAGTGGCCGGTCGGTCAAATAGCCTAGGGACTATTCGTCCGGATATGGACAAATGGCGTAGGTCGGTACTCAGGCTATTTTTCCGGATACATTTCTCGCTGCAGTTCAATTCAAATTCGCACTAGTGTTTTCCAGTTAAATATCCTGAATTTATCCTTCCATCCCAGTTATTGTTTATGTAATCATCGTAGAAGTTAGCTCAAAGTGAAATCGCAAGAGATTCTCCTACGACAAGATTAACCAAACGTGCTAAGTTCTCATTAAGAAACGGGAATTTAGCATTACATCAACCAAGCTTCTCAAACGAGGGTCGCGACTGCTTTAGTCAGCTTTACTAACATTATAATGCGATGCGGTTGTTAAAATTAGTATATTTAATGGAAATTGTTGGTAGATCCGGCGCACTGAACACGTTGCTCCAAGAATGAGAGATGACAATAACCGATGCAACAGAGAACATTCATGCCATCATGGGGGGGGGCCCCCATTCATGCTCGTTGGGTCATGAACCTGGAGATTTGATGCCTTATTGGCACAGTTTGCAGAAGAGTCCGAATTGGATCTCAGCGGTATGAAGAACACGATTTGTGCGCTTTTGCTCAAAATGGAACTGGAACGATACTTTCCGCTGGTCCTCCCTCGGCTTTCAAAGACGCGTTTCTCTTATTCAAAACCCATTTATGACATTATGTGTCAAATATGTATCAACAACGTTCAAGACGAGCTGTTGAAGGTACGCCGTGATTGGGAAATCATTTGCTGATAGTGAGTTGCTAATAAACTTGTGTTATTATTAAAGGAAGGAAAATAAAAAACATGGATCTATATGAATCTAATCGAGGTTTAGCTAAAAATGAAGGACAAATAATAATAATAGTAACTTCTTTTGCGCCAATATCCTCGAAAATCAAGCTCAGTGGCGCGAAATACCCGGGAATTAGCAGTGTATGTGTCCAAGTTATATTACCTATACCAACTAGCAACCTCTGTGAACTTGCTTTCTCTAGCTGAATGGTATGATCAAAACCAAAGCTGGAACCAGGCTAGCCTATGTCAAGAACGAGCTGCGTAGCCCGCTGAGTAAGGCCAGTTATTATTGTAACACAGTGTGGATAAGGTCAATCCGGTTGAGAAACGCTGATATCTTATACAATTGTTGTTTTGGGGAAATTGTTAATAAGTTCAACACTTTTATCTTCCAAAATGACCATATGTACAAGTTTGTGTTACCTGGAAAACAAACAATGTTACACAGTTATTCTCCTGTCCGCTAGATGTCGCCGCTGATGTGTCGCATGGTTCACCTGTGGATCACGTGTGACTTGACCTAGTTCTGCCGATCTGTCAACAACGGTCCATCGTTCGAACGGAGGCATTGGAACATGTTTTGGTTAATATCGTCTGGTGTAATTAGAGTTTCAGTGTCGTAGGTGAACTGGATTGATTGGTCGGAGTTGTCAGTATATAAGCGACACCTTACTGTAGTTATACTGTCAGCTTTGGTGACTGTAATAACTATGTGTTGTCACCGCTCGATCCTGTCGCAGTCCGACTTACGGCAATACAGGTGATTCTTCGGTCCGATTCTTCAAGTCACTTTTTTACTTAAACTATCAATATATCATGAAATCATCAGGTGCATAAGCACTGCTTTGCCTTTGAGTTCATTTAGACAGTGATGAATCTGTTCGATAACTGTATCATCTGACAGGTGCATTAATGTGATACCAATTAGTATACGATCAGGCCTAGTATTGTCATGCACTTTCCAACTGCATGAAATAGAAACTTCGCAGTTTTATAAAGTGCCGTCATTTTGTTGTTTGTAACATGATCAATTATCACAAGTTTCTTGCTACAACATACACATCTTGACGACGTTAATTTGACATGTGAAGTACATTTCACCATTGGTAGGCCTATACACAGATTACACACACATGGCAGCTATGGCTTTAGGACTGGGTGAGTGGCTCCGTTTGTGTCTGGTCCGGTCATATACCATACTTGTTGGCACTCCTCTCTGCGTAGACAATAGGGATCTCAGCAAAACACGACTTTTTAAGGTGTTGAACACCAATTGAATTGCATCATTTTTAAGAAGATCCAGGAACGTGTCCACTCCAAAGAAATTACCCCCAAAAACGTGTTAGCACGTGGGGTTCCCATGTGATATCATCCAGCCCTGCAAGTTAGGCACCGCTGATATGTGAAGAGACGTTTTATTATTATTCTCAATGCGCCGATGATTTATCTTTCCTGTCCTCTCGATTATGTTGCTTAGACTGCTTGGCAACTGTCAGTGTTGCCCCGTCTAAACAGGTGCAAAGAAGCATGCAATTAATACCTCCTAGATGACATATATTAAAACAATATAATCTATGTGAAATCCATTCCTAAACACTTAATTTCCTTCCCTTATATGTGCCAGGTAATAAGTTAAAACACACTTCACAATATACCATTACATTTGGAACATATTTTTTTTAATAGTTCCACAACCTCCAGTTTGTGTGTGTGTGTGTGTGCGTGCGTGCGTGCGTGCGTGTGTGTGTGTGTGTGTAGCGGCATGAGATGAAAACCTCTCTGTAACTTTGTAAACAAAAGTGCCGACATTTCGTCGTTGTAACTTGATAATTATCACAAGTTTCTTGCTACAGCACATGTAAAGCGCCCTGAATAGTTTTAAAGCTAGATTTGGCGCTATATAAGTTTAGTTTATTTTTATTTATATATTTATCTTGCTACAGCATACACATCTTGACGACGTTGATAATACCTTAAGGCAGTTACGTTTCTTGATATAATATGACTGTTTCTCGTCATTATAAAAAGTTACTTATATCGCATTGTATGGTTTGCGATTTGATAAGGCTATGTCCTTTCTGTGCCTCCGCACTGAAACGTTACGGATAACAACAGTGTCATTTTGTGTTCAGACGTCACACAACATGACGAGTGGTGGCGTCGACCAAAGTGACACCATGGCGTTGATCGCGAAACGGAAGCGGAAGATCCGGTACATGGAGCGACGGCTGGCCCTGCTGAGGAGTCGAACCTTTGTGTCGGAGAACAAGTTGAAGCTCGTCTTCACGGCCCTGTGTCTTGTAGCGGGTGTCGCCATTCTCCTGCAGGTGATATAATATTTATATACCGTTATATCACATGTCGTACTCTTCCTCTGTCTTCAGTCTCCCGTTGAATGCAATTCACCTAAATCGATTGCTTTATCACACGTGTCTGTTGCGTCTATTTTAAGTATGCCGTCACATGGATTACTGTTTCAGGCATCATCGAAAACCAGGGCTGTTTGCCATGCAAATCTAGCCTTGGCCGATCCCCTACACGAAGTGTGGAAGTTAGCCGAGTCGAATTAACAATTTACTTCTATTTTCCAAACAGTGCATGTAACACGAGCAGCATGTGGCAGAATTCAACCAATTATCACATAATAGGAGGATAGCCACACTCATCGGGCTGAGCTTAAATTCAGAGTCATTCAGGGGTATACTGCTGAATGGTCTGACGTAATCAAAAACAGCGACCCCTGGCGCGCGAGAATGAGTTTTTAAGAAGAATTCTGCATGCCAGAAACTCGGCTTCGGCAGTTACTGTGTACACATCAACCTAGACCCTAGACGTGTGCCGACATATTGGCTCATGGGTGACATTATAATATCACAAACCGACATATAATATGCATCGGTTGTATGCCCCTATACTATATTTTAAGTAATTACAAAATGTGAACCGGTCGTAAGGTATCGTTGCTATGTTCCAGTTCTTTCTTGCGACGTCCCCACGGCACAACGTGTACGTGATCATTGACAACCACGCGCCAGTCGTCCTCCCTGACATCCACATCCACGACACGAGACTCGGCCACACGGGCGAGCTCCTTCACCCCCACTCCCACCACCGACCCACGACAGATGCGGGGTCGTCCCCAGCGGGCGCCAACTCCGCCACCGTGATCGCCATCGGCTGCGCCATCACGTCGCGCGGTCTCAAATCCCTCACGGACGAGAACGCGCGGTACAAGTTTCCGTTCCTGCGCACATTCCTTCCGTCCTTCTGCCGTACGGCCAGCCCCGGCTACCAATACCACTTCTACCTGTCCTTCGACCAGAACGACACGTTCTTCCAACAGCTGACCACCTTCAACCTGTTCCAACGACGCCTGGACGAGATCCAAGCAAAACTCTGTCCTCCTGGTATCATCATCCGCCTGCACTTCATCCAATGCAGTCACGTGGGCAAGCCGGCGTGGGCCCAGAACGACGCCATGATGGAGGCGTACCTCGACGACGCCGAGTACTTCTACCGCGTCAACGACGACACCCACCTCCTGACACCCGGCTGGGCGGAAGCGTTCGTCGCCGGCCTCGCTCAGTACTCTCCGGCTAACGTCGGCGTCGTCGGCCCGCGCCACTTCGGCGGCCACAGTCGGATACTCACCTACGACTTCGTGCACCGGACGCACATTGACGTGTTCGGCTTCTACTACCCGCGCGTGTTCACGGACTGGTGGGCCGACAACTGGATCACGACGGTCTACAGTCCGCGGCGCAACAACCGGCTGCCGAGCGTCCGTATCATCCACACCCAGGAGCGGGGCCAGCGCTACACGGCGCGCATGGCGGGGGCCGAGGCGCTGGAACAGCAGGTGGCCACCGATAGGGCGACGCTACTCAGGTGAGGACGTCGTGAACAAATGTCGAAATAGCGTCGGTCAAAAACTAGTTATAGAGAAGAGATGACGACCGTTCTATGTAGTAGGCTGGTGGCTGGAACCCAATCTTAATGTTGCATCATAATGTTATTTTTAAGACTTATACCTACTATGTATTATCATGTTAAGATCATATTTCAGTTGAGTACTTTATATATATATATATATATATATATATATATATATATATATATATATATATAATGTATAATAGGTGTATATATGTGTATATATATGTATATAATTTATAATATATATGATATATATATATATATATAATGTTTAACAAATAAACTTACTCACTCCAGAGCAGTATTAATTTGCTGAAGTCAATAACACCATTATGGCTGTAGCAGTACCGTATGCGCAGTTTGGGCAGATGTGAACAGATTCGGTAATAGGTTTGTTGTATTAAATGGTACAGTTCGAAAAAAGAAGCAGATGTCCTTCAATATGCGTATACATTACAGTGTAAAGTTGTTCCTCATGTTGTGACGTTTACAAGTAAAACGTTTATAAATAACGAAATAGATTGCCTTGAAATGTTCATACATACCTCTCTCTCCCATCTCCTCAGCCGGTTCTCCGCCTCGTGAGGTAGGCGCTCTCTGTCGAACGTTATTGATGCGCTGTTCACGACACTGTCAGCGAAACTGCAAAGACAACATCTGTTTATTGTAGTATAATTTAACTTACTTTGGAGCTTAATTTTCGAAGATGAATACGACGTTTCGACCCGTCATCTACGGGCCTTGTTCACGTACTGGTGTCACGTGTGCTGCCTCATATTTCGGCGGGATAATTTGATTGTAGATGGCAGGCAGATGGTATCCCTGGTCTCTGTTCATGGTAGGGGCTCTTTGTTTGATGTATATAGCCTCCTTCACTTTTCTCTTGTGCCAGTTGGATTCACGGGTCAGTACTTTATTGTTCTTCACGGACACTGGGTGTCCTGTGGCCCGACAATGATCTCCTACTCCTGTGGTTTATCCAGGTGTATGTGTTCTTTGAATCTCTGGTTGAGTGGTCTCTTGGTTTCACCTATGCATGTGTGGCTGCTGTCGATGTCACACGTGATGTTATAGATGGTTCCACATTGCTGTTGTTTCAGGTTCGTCGCGTCCAGACGGCGGGTGCGTCACGGTCCGAACGGCACGAACATCATCGCGATGTCGCTCTACGGGAACAACCCTCGCTACACGTTCGGCGCCATCCGCAACGCCCAACTCGCCCCAGTCATCTTCCCCGGCTGGCGTCTCCGGGTCTACGTGGAGGAACCCCGGCTCAACGGGTCGACGACGTACGGCCGAGTCCCGGAGAGGATGCTACGCAAACTGACGTCCCTCGGCGTCGAGATCGTGGCCGTTGACGTCGTCGCCGCGAGGATCCCTCCGCTCATGTGGCGGTTTCTCGTGGCCGACGACCTGAACGTGACCCGGTTCATCGTGAGAGACGCCGACGGGCGACTGAGTGAGCGAGACGCCGCGGTGGTCGACGCGTGGATCGACACCGGGGCCGCCTTCCACTGCATCCGTGACCATCCAATACACGCCAGCCATCCGGTACTCGGAGGCATGTGGGGCGGGCGGCCGAGGGAGTTGGCGGGCATCCTGTGGGCGCCGTGGAGCGCCCTCATGAAGGGGTACAAGAACGAGTACGCTCTCGACATGTACTTCCTCGGAAAGACGATCTGGCGCAAGATGCAGCCCCACGCCTTCTGCCACGACAGTGTATCCTGTGGGGATTGGCCTCGGGCACATCCCTTCCCCGTGCCTCGGGTAGGCACGGAGCACATCGGGCAGGTGTTCGACGCCCACGGCCGGCCACGACTGGTGGACATCAATGCGTTGGCCAATACACCTGTCTCGGAAGAATGTACCGTACAGCACAACACGTTGACCACTAAGGCTGTACCATCTAGAATAGACACAGACGGTGCCGCTGACGTTAGCAGTGTTAGTGTTTATCCAGGAACACGTCTTAACCAAGATAGCAGCAACGTGAAACCCACAGAGGCATCTATTCAGAAGATGGACGGGGATGTACCAGTAATCGTTTCTACCCGAATCACAGTTCCGCCTGGAACCAAAACAAAGGTGGCCCATGACAGTAATAAAATGAAATCAACAGGGACGTCATCTCTTCTGAAAAAGTTCGAGGATGTACCAACAGTCGTCTCAACCAGTGTGACAGGGCTGCTTAGATCCAAAACAAGGGTGGTTCATGTTACCAATAGTCTTAGTCTGAATTCAGATACACATCTTAACCAAGATATCAACAAATCCAAAACAAAGGTAGCTCGTGTTACTAGTGGTATTAATCTTAATTCAGATAAACATCTTAACCAAGATATCACTAAATCCAAAACAATGGTTGCTCAAGTTACCAGTGGTCTTGGCCTGAATTCAGATACGCATCTTAACCAATATATCACTAAATCCAAAACAAAGGTGGCTCCTGTTACTAGTGGTGTTAATCTGAACTCAGATAAACATTTTGATGAAGATTACACTAAATCCAAAACAATGGTTGCTCAAGTCAGCAGTGGTTTTGGCCTGAATTCAGATAAACATCTTAACCAAGATATCACTAAATCCCAAACAAAGGTGGCTCCTGTGACTAGTGGTGTTAAGTTGAATTCAGATAAACGTCTTATTAATCAAGATGACATTCAAATGAAACCTGTTCGGACGTCTGTTAAGACAAAGACCGGGAACGTACAAAATATTGCTTACCAAATTACGAACAATGTTGGCGAACAACGAACAGGAAACATTCCCGTAACATATCTAGATGCTACAACCGGCCGCAGTGGAAGGCTGACTCGACGTGATATGAACAAAGCATCTGACATTAACCTCACCAGGTGACAGTAATAGGCAATAACAAGTAAACGTACGATGTAATCGTGTGCCGCCATGTCATGTCTTCGTATTGTAGTATGCTAAACCGCTCATTTTATAACAGCTGACACCAAATAAACGTTATGTGTTTGCCTTTTTATACTATTGTTATTTTTCAGAAACAGAAAAGTGTCGCATTGTAACACCTGTTGTTATACGTAGAACGAAGCTTGCCAATTAATAAAAAAAAAAATAGTTGCTGTCAGAACAAGAACATGAAGTAACTGTGTGGAGCATTGTTGTCAACCACGACGATTGTTTGACAAATTACTGTTCATAATAAACAATAAGTTCATATAAATATTTAATTATAATCAGATGGAAACATTTCGTAGCTCTGAATTTCATTTGGTCGAACAAGTCTGTTTTACCTTAACATCGAATACGAACAGTTTCACAGGTGCCCGGTTGTATGCCAAAACAATACGGACCGACATTTCACAACAACTTATTATGAATCGTATCTCTTACCCGCCTCCTTTTGCTCTCACTCATTATGGAGACATCTCTGGATTTTGTTTAGGGTGGAATGGAGACAGACAGGTATACATAACGCAATTGCAAGTAAACACATTTACCCCGGCCATCCAAGTCGTGGAATGTTACACGACAACATAAACTCTGTGCCAGACGTTCTGTCTCTGAAACACGCTAGATTGTCATTAAGTGTGACAACGACACACTGTCGTCTGGCGCTATCTTGACCAGTTCCCCGCCATCGTCGGTGCTGCGACATGGGCAGAGCGCAGATAACATTCCTGTTCTGGTTCAGAAGATAACAAGGAATAGCCGTATACAAAAAACAGTTGAGTTGAGTGCAGTTGATCAGGTTCGTCATCGTGTGTAGCTTTAGAGGGTGCATTGCATTAGGGGGTAGGGGTAATCAATTGTCATTGTGTTCTAGACACACATGTGTGGCTATTCTAGTCAGTAGTGATGGAAATCATGCACGCACGCTTTTCGAAAGAGCTAGTCACTTGACACTTTCACGTTTTTATTCCATAACCTGTAAGAATCGTTGGGGCACCACTGAGGGGTTCCTTGACCAGGTCTTTCACCCTTTCCCTGTCCACCACAGCCCTCTGGGAGTCGACGAATCCCAGTCCTGTCCACTATTTGATGATGTCTTCTTGTTTCGTTACTTGTATACCACTGATTCACCTACACCTTCTCCCACAACCCATAAGGATCCCTGTGGCCCACTGTCGGCTTCCTTGACCAAGTCGTTCCACCTCTCCCTGTCCTTCGTAGCCCTCTGGGAGTCGGCGAACTCCAGCGTTGTCCACTCTTGTTGTTTTCCCACCTCTCCTTCTGTATTCCTCTTATTCTCCCTCCTCCCCCTGTTCCTTGCAGTGTGGTCTTTGCGAGGCCAGACGAGTGTCGCACGTGTCCGTTTTTATTTGGCCTTCTTGCATTTTACAAGCGTGTAACATACATAGAGGGAGTGGCAGGAGAGACGTTTCCCACTTTCATCGGGTGCAGTTTCCTTCTAAGAACAAACACCTGCAGCTCTAGAACATGCAACACTGTCACGTGACACAATTGACACGCGACAACACTGGCACGTGACTGTATCCCCGTAAGAGGATAGGATTATTACATGTAGGCCTAAGATTACAAAATAGCCTCAGTCGCTGATTATGTTTTCCTAGTGAATAGTCAATGACAAATCCATACATTGAGTGAACGTGTTCATGATAATGGTTAAAATTTAGATGGCATATACGTATTACAACAATCAACAAAGACAGTAGAACAAGAACGACATATCTTACATTGATTCTTATTAAAATAACTCAGTCATGTATAATGCTGCAAAGTAAACAGACATTCCCATTCGCTGTGCGTCATTAAAAACTTGACAACTATAGGTTCTACTTCACGTTTACAAGGGTAAAACAAAGTCAGATTATGTTTATCACGATTTGATTTCAGCTACCAGGTGGCGGATAGTTCAGACTCCCAGACGACGCTTGGATCGACCAATTTACGACGCCATTACTAGACCGGAAGTCGTTCGCAGGCAGCATATTGACGTTAATATGTTTCCGATCGGCTGTCGCACTGAACTTTCTTAGAAGCGGATCGGTCATTCGTAGGCATACTGCGCATGGTGCACACCGGGTAGGCTGTGCATGGTCCGTTCTATTGACCAGTCCTGTCTGCCCCATTATAAACAGGAACACCCGCGGTCTTCCGTCACTTTAAATAGAGTATGTGCCTGGTGGATATCACGTATCACCACCTGGAAATCCTACCGGCGAGACGATGGGAGAGACGAACTAGATGTCTACTGGAAGGTACCATCTGGCAGAGGCTGCATAGGCAGATGTGGGAGTAGCATGCTGAGGCCTTCGCCCAACCACGGGACACTACGGCTGCACAATGCCGATGACGACAATTATGATAATGATGATTATGATGACGACGAGGCCTACTATTCAACAACGTGTAACATGTATTTTATTTATTTTTCTAATGCGTGCATAATGCCGTTAAGATAGTAAATATTCTCTGTGTTTATTGTGGTTTTGTTATTGAGTAGGCCCACGTGGCGTTGAAAAGCAAAACTATGGATCTAAGCAAAAGGAAATCGCGGACAGTTTTACCGCCACTTGGAAAATGGCGCACGCATTATCACCGGCCAATGCCGAGACAGGCCGACGTGTCTGGTGGGGCTGGAATCACACAACGACGCCGGGACAACAACGGCGCCACGACTTCCCGATGGAGGAGACCCAAGATGTTGTTGCGTTCTTTCCCCGTTGGCCATGGGGGTCACTCCGAGTATGCCATCGGTCAACTTCCGGTGCCAACGATAACTGTAAGCATGGCGGACGAATATGTCCCGCCGATGCTGCCATCTATCGTGGTGACGACGCACAACACCGACTGGTCACCGTCGTTTCAGCGGCCGCCAGTTGGACGTGTGCTCTCATCGCCAGCCAAGAACCTCCTCTCCGTGGACGATGCCAGACGAGGCTTCGGCTTGGATCTCATCAAGATGGCGTCCGTGCCACGCTCGCATCCCCCTTGTTGCGCGCCACCTGGGGACATGCAACGCAGTTTAGACAGGAACGCCGACCGCCAGGGGTTCCGCCGCGACAACGCAGCTAAGCGCGCACAACGCAAGGCGGATGTGACGTCAGTGCGCAATGACGTAATTCACGTTGGCAGGCAAACGGAGGACAATGGTGAGCGCGCAACGGTTTCTTGCAAAGGTTCGGATTACGACAGATTCGGGGATCGCATCAGTGTAGAATCGAGCTCAAGGGCTCGCTCACGCAAGGGCAGCAGAACGGACAACGGTTACACGGAGTCAGAGGGAGACCGGCGGGTAGGGAGAGGGCGAGACACAGACGGCGGCATGGAGAACGGAAGCGAGTTGTACAAGCCTAACAAGGCGGGTGAGTGCTGGGATATGGAGCCGGGAAAGGCCGGCGGTGACGAGGGGGGAGTGAAGGATAAACGCAAGAACGAGAACAACGCGAACATCGCGGCCTACGACAGCTCGGCCAGCGTGAGTATCACCACCGTCAGCGACATCGCCGACGCCGGCGCGATCTGCTTCGAGTTCGGCAGCGGCGACTACAGGGACATCGTCGACGCGTTTCCCGACGAGACGTCGGAGGACGCGTCTGCGTCCGCTCTGGGGGCGGCGGAGAGGGGCGTGTCCACGCAGACGGACTGCGACACCGACGACGACGATGACGACGACGAAGACGACGACGAAGACGACGTCGAGGACGAGGATGCAGCAGACGAGGGCCAAGACTGGAGCGTCGCGGACGACACCCCGACCGAAAGCAAGGCAACTCCCCAGGCGTGTTTTGCGCAGGAATCGCCGAACACATCCGACAAATCGCCGCGCGCGGCTGCACGCGCTGCCGGCGCCGAGACCGTCACGCCGGATGTGACGTCGATCGTCGCGCACGCGCAGGAGGACGATGACGACGAAGGGTGCGTCCTGACGACGGACGCCGAGCTGGCGGACTCGGAAGCGCCGAGCGAGCAACAGAGCCAACTTTTCGGCGTGTCGGATTGCAGTGAGGCCGACACGGTCATTGAGATCGTTTATCCTACCAGTGTGTCGTCGGATCCCAATGTCGCACCGTCCCTACCGCTTGACCCGGTCGAGTCGGCGGACGCCAACCGCTCGTCGCATGAGCGGTCGTCTGACGGGAGCCCCGGTCGGGCGCTGGGCAAGTCGCGTAGTGAGTGCTACACGAAGGGTGTCCCCGATGCCGAATCCAAGTCCAGCATCCCGGTACCGAGCGACCGACTTGCGCTGACGAAGGCGAAGAGCGCCTGCGAAGATGTCACGATATCTCGCAGCGCGCGTGTCTCTCGTCCGCGGAAAGCGGGCAGCCCCGTGCGTCGGAAAGCGTCGATACCTCGTCCGACCGGCCGCGTCAGCTCCGTGGCGTCGATGAGTAAGCATGAGGGCAGCAACAAGCTCGGCAAGTCGTGGACGGACATCCCGCGCAGCGACAGCGACGCCGGAGACGGGGGAGACGCGGCGAGGCGACGGCGCAGGTCGAGCAAGCAGCAGAGGAAGACGGCGTCGACGCGGTCCCGGAAGTTGACGCAGTCGTGCGACGCCGGCAGTCCGCGCACGAGCAGCGACAGTCCAATGACGCTGGTGCGCACGCGCCTGAAGGAGGCGGTCGTCACGAAGCCGGCGGAGGTGATCTTCACCATCTGTGGTAACGTCAACTCCGACACGTCGGTGACGCGGCATGGACGCGTTCCCGTCATACAGTGCGCGGCGCCGGCTCGTCGCCAGCACAGCGTGGAGACGACAAAGTCGCGACTCAAGTGCGAGGCTTATTGTCACAATGACGGCATGATGCAGGTGAGCTCTGTTTACTCTTATCATCTGTCTCCAGACTCCTCTGTCCCTCGTTGCCACTTACAACTCTACTGACTCCATCATCTGTCTCCAGACTGCTCTGTCCCTCGTTGCCACTTACAACTCTACTGACTCCATCATCTGTCTCCAGACTCCTCTGTCCCTCGCTGCCCCTTACAACTCTACTGGCTCCATCATCTGTTGCTCATTGCCACTTACAACTCTACTGGTTCCATCATCTGTTCCTCATTGCCACTTCTGTCTCCAGACTCCTCTGTCTCTCATTGCCACTTACAACTCTACTGACTCCAACATCTGTCTCCAGACTCCTCTGTCCCTCATTGCCACTTACAACTCTACTGACTCCAACCATCTGTCTCCAGACTCCTCTGTCCCTCATTGCCACTTACAACTCTACTGACTCCAACATCTCTCTCCAGACTCCTCTGTCCCTCATTGCCACTTACAACTCTACTGACTCCAACATCTGTCTCCAGACTCCTCTGTCACTCATTGCCACTTGCAACTCAACTAACTCCATCTATCTTACTCCAGACGTTCTGTTCATTCATACGCAGCCTTTAGCTTCTGCTCTAACACAAGCGGGACATGAAATATTTGACTAATACTTAAAAAGCAAGTGATTTAGGAACCCTGCGGATATGGTAGAAAAATGCAATGCCACACTTTAGTTCGGTTTAATTTGTGTGCGGGAGATGTTTCAATGTAAGTTAGTCATACTTGTTTTTAAAGCACTGTAGTCTTCTATTAACTGATATAAATTACTCATGTTTTTGTTAGCGTGAGAGCCAATAAGCATATCTACACAAATACAAGGTAATCGTTGAATAATCATTATTATTGACATAATCCGATAACAGTTAGTCCAAACAATCGAGTGAGGAAGTGCTGCCACCTCGCGTCGCGTCGTCTGGATAATTGGAGCTAAAGATTATCAAAAAAGTACTTTTGTGTTTGGTTGGTTCCCATGGTTAGACACTGTGTACTTTGACCCATTTTGTGACTGGGTGCATGGTTGGTTCCCATGCACCCGGTCACAAAATGGGTCAAAGTACACAATGACTAAGCAAACATTGTGCTATTGCGACCACCTCTCTGTATCGACCACTGAAACAAAGAAGCTTGCAATGACATAAGTCACGGATAGTGTAGTGGTCAGCACATCCGTCTGGCACGCCCGCCGGCCCGGGTTCGATCTCCTGTCACCACAGGAATAGTATATTTGGTGTTAAACCCTGGCTCTAAACATTGGGGACTGTCTATCTGTCGTGAATTGGAGAATCACTGTAATGTCAGTCCCGTCTCAATTGGGGGGGGGGGGGCGTAAAAGAGCTACTGAGGCTCATCAAGCACCCTGGCCGTGTCCACTTTCAGTACCACCATAAAAAGGTCGCTTTGGTGTAAATGTTCTGAAAACGACTAACTAGTTCAGTGAGACCTCAACAGTTTATAACATTGTTATACAGTATGTATGTATGTATGTATGTATGTATGTATGTATGTATGTATGTATGTATGTATGTATGTATGTATGTATGTATGTATGTATGTATATATATATATATATATATATATATATATATATATATATATATATATATATATATATATATATATATAGACTAGTCAGTTAATAGAACCCTGCCGAGTGCTGGAAACAACTAGAAGTCGTAGACTTGACCACGTCTCTCTACTGGGGTGTTCTCGTCTCGCTTGTGGGGGAGGGGTTTAACATATGCGCGGCACTGAGTGTCAACTCGAGTGACATGTCAACTCGCACTCTTGAATACGTTTGTCCTCGCCAGGTGACAATGACCGGCTCGCTGCGACAACTAAAGCCGATTGTCGCCGCATCTACCGGGCGCCAAAACGAAAACCAGGTCACGTGCACCCCCACGCTGCAGGTACAGTTCAATGCCGGTAGAGGGCGACACTCGGTCGGAATAAAACCGCAAAACGTATATTTAGTTATTCTGTATTTGTTTTGGTCTCAGTCGGAATACAAACGCAAAACGTATACTTAGTTATTCTGTATTAGTTTTGGAGCGCTATGGTGCAGTAACTGGAACTCTCCACCAAGCGGCTGGTACCTTCTTGTTGCTCTGTCAAACCTTGGGCAAGTTTGTTCATGCGATGTTGCTCCAGGTGACTCCAGCCTTGCACGGCAGAGCTGTTTGCCGGACAAAACTACCCATGGCGGATGCCCTAAGCGAAGTGTGGGAGTTAGCTGAGTCGAACTAGCCGTGAGGCCATCTCACACAACCACGCCAATTTGAAGGCGAATACAAAATTCTGTATAATGACCCGTCCGCCCAATCACATGAGCAGCCGAACGCTTTAGTGTATTCGAATATCTGCTTCAACATCCCAAACATTGCATGTACAACCAGCAGCGAAGTCATCCAAAATTAGATCACATGACGGCGGGTCAACCATACTCCTAGTGGGTGATTTCATTGGCTGAGCTTATATATACAGAGCTTTTGCAAAGGGATCAGCCATGGGTACTGCTGGCTGGTACTGACGTAATCAGCAGCAGCGACCCCTTGTGGGCAAAGATAGGTCACCCGGCTGTACGAGTGAGTGTCCGAGTATGGACAGGAGTGAGTATTTATGAGCGAATACCTTTTGCAGCGTGGCTGAAAGTTTCCAAGAGAAGTTGTTTGAAAAGTGTTGTTTATCAATGAGTAAAGTGTCGAGCGACATGAAGATGCCCGGTTGAACAGAAAAGTGGAGTAAAGTGGAGTTAAGTGGAACAGAATATAGTAACACACGCTCTATTAGAATGTACGAGAACATATTTAAGGCATACTTTTAATTTACACGGCTTTCAACCAAGAAAATAAGGCGTGTTTAAACAAAAGCAATTGTTGCACCCGCGTGTCACTTTCCGACGTGTTGTCACTCACAGTTAGTGTCCTTTGCGCAGGTCGAGGTCGTGGTGGAGAGAGACACTCTGGGCAACAGTCGCGACCCGCCGAAGGTGCCCAAGTCGGTGTACCGCCAGCCGACGTCGCCGAAGAAGCGACGGCCGAGACGTCCCCCGACTCCGCCCGACCGCAACATCCTCGACACCCGGGCCAGTGGGCCGTGCTTCGACACGAAGCTGCCGTCGCCTCGCTTCGGCACGTTGCGTCCCATCAGCCGGGGCCGGGCGCCGCGAACCGGCGAGAAATCGTGTCTCTTCTACTGATGGCGTCGGTCACGTGACGGGCGTCTGTCACGTGACGTGCACCACGGCCGCGCGGTGGCGCTCCAGTGATGGATGACATTTTGTGTAGCGTGTACGCGCGAATCTTCGTGATGTTAGAGCGTACGCGTGCACGGATGTGTACATAAATACAGTGGTCAGATGGAGGAACGTCGATATCAGTCTTGTATCTTCCGCCGATGGTGTTGGTCACGTGACGGGCGTAAACATGGATGTTTATAACATTAATGCACACACACGGGTGTTTATGTCAAAGGTCAGCGCGATGACGTTGCTGGTCTACCGGCGAAATATAGATGACGGCGCTGTCACTTGACACATAATAATTCGTAATGTGTTATATACGCGCGGTTTCTGATTATTTAAATTGGAAACACATATATACACACTTGCTGAAATGTACAAGCCTCGGTATACAATACTGTTGGGTTGTAAATAAACGGAGGATTTATATACACTGTGCTTATTCGGAAAGATAATACACATCTAGATATTATTTAAACGATGTTAGACAGATCCGCTAGGCCGGGGTTGGAGCCACCACGAAAGAGCTGTCTGTCTGATAAAACAAGTGTGTCCAATAATAAAGAATTACGGACGACATCTGTTTAGAATCGAGTTGCAGTTTTCTGTTTGCGAAATTTCTGAAATCGCGTAAGTATTTTACTTCACATGAAAACCACATATTCGCAAGTGATACCCTTCTCCAGACTAGTACGTGGGATTTCATTGTCAAATGTTTATTAAATTAAAGGTACAACGAGATAGGGAGACACAGACAGTATCAGAGAGATGGAGAGGTCTACGGAGAGACATAAGCAAAATATCAGAGAGATGGAGAGACGGAGAGGTCTACGGAGAGACATAGACAAAGTATCAGAGAGGTGGAGAGACGGAGAGGTATACGGATAGACATAGACAATGTATCAGAGAGGTGGAGAGACGGAGAGGTCTACGGAGAGACATAAACAAAGTATCAGAGAGATGGAGAGACGGAGAGGTCTACGGAGAGACATAGACAAAGTATCAGAGAGGCGGAGAGGCGGAGAGATGGAGAGGTCTACGGAGAGACACAGACAAAGTATCAGAGAGGTGGACAGACGAAGAGGTCTACGGAGAGACCTAGACAAAGTATCAGAGAGTCGGAGAGTCGAAGAGGACTACGGAGAGACATAGACAAAGTATCAGAGAGGTGGAGAGACGGAGAGGTCTACGGAGAGACACAGACAAAGTATCAGAGAGGTGGAGAGACGGAGTGGTATACGGAGAGACATAGACAATGTATCAGAGAGGTGGAGAGACGGAGAGGTCTACGGAGAGACATAGACAAAGTATCAGAGAGGTGGAGACACTGAGAGGTCTACAGAGAGACATAGACAAAGTATCAGAGAGGCGGAGAGTCGAAGAGGACTACGGAGAGACATAGACAAAGTATCAGAGAGGTGGAGAGACGGAGAGGTCTACGGAGAGACACAGACAAAGTATCAGAGAGGTGGAGAGACGGAGAGGTCTACGGAGAGACACAGACAATGTATCAGAGAGGTGGAGAGACGGAGAGGTCTACGGAGAGACATAGACATAGTATCAGAGAGGTGGAGAGACGGAAAGGTCTACGGAGAGACATAGACAAAGTATCAGAAAGGTGGAGAGACGGAAAGGTCTACGGAGAGACATAGACAAAGTATCAGAGAGGCGGAGAGACGGAGAGGTCTACGGAGAGACACAGACAAAGTATCAGAGAGGCGGAGAGGCGGAGAGACGGAGAGGTCTACGGAGAGACACAGACAAAGTATCAGAGAGGCTGAGAGACGAAGAGAACTACGGAGAGACACAGACAAAGTATCAGAGAGGTGGAGAGACGGAGAGGTCTACGGAGAGACATAGACAAAGTATCAGAGAGGTGGAGAGACGGAGAGGTCTACGGAGAGATATAGACAATGTATCAGAGAGGTGGAGAGACGGAGAGGTCTACGGAGAGACAGAGACAAAGTATCAGAGAGGTGGAGAGACTGAGAGGTCTACAGAGAGACATAGACAAAGTATCGAAGAGGTGGAGAGACGGCAATTCGGTAAGACGGAGAGACCAGAAGTAGACGGAGAGACGGACACCAAGCTACAGCGGCGTGGAGACACCTAGACAAATGTCACAAACATAACCCATCAATTACACAACTGACGTGTTCATAATAATTATACTTAACGTGTTGTCAATAACTAGTTAGCAACCATGTCCAACAAATGTCATAGAATGGTCGCTACAGTTTGACGTCGCATTTCCTATGTCGGGTGAAAATCATTCCACTGTGGTAATGTCAGGAACGTCATGTGAACATTGTGACGCCAAATAATTTATATGATACACATACCCACCCCATGGCATGGCATCTCTAGTTAGTGGACTGTCAACACATCAACATATAAACACACAACACGGGGAACATTTCGTCATTTGATGAAATGTTGGCCTCCCAAACGTTTTATTTTACGACAAATACATATGTAATAATATGTTACAGCCTACAACTGCTGGCGGGAATGTTTGATCGAGCAGCTTTCATGCTGCCCTAGTAAAGTAATTATCTCATATTAAACCCTGTCTTCATTAACATCGAAGGTAATGGCAAAGCTTGACGGGAGTTACTAGTATACGTTTTATTATCTCGAGGAACATGGTCCATCAGTTGTATCGTTATGATTAGGTAATTAACCTGTCCGTCGCGTGACCAATTAAAAAAACAAACACTCCGTCAAGCAATTAAAAATGGCTGCCTGCATGCATGCCTTTCGTCGTACATTTTTTTAAATTCTGGTTCCGGAAGATTTTCTTTATGAAAAAAAACCTAAGGGAAAGTAGTTAAAGTGCCCCTTGTAGGCAGGCATGTTTGCACCAGGATGTGTCATGTCGCAGAAGTAATGTAATTCACATAAATTATATAACCGTTATCAACATTGCTGGCAAATGCAAAGCTTGACGTTTGACGTAGGTCCAGCCCATACTTGTGGTAATGATGTAAGCAAACCGCGATGTAGTGTAGGCCTACATATCGGATACTTCAATACACAATACATAGTTATGATTGTGACGTCGGATGACGAACGTGGCATGATTGTTTTCTTACGTGATAATCACGTCGTGACAACGTGGGCCCATTGTCTCGCGCAGATGCGGCACTGATATACGACTTTGCCGTCTCGAGCATTCTTGGGCTCGTTTATCATTCGGTTGTTCATCTTTTGTCGGAATCGTCACGCCTGACTGCGTTCAGTTGCATGCTCACCTTCGCCCTGCACAAAGCATGTGTCATTCGTCTCTAGTCGAGCGTCTCTTCTTCATCAATTCAACATCTTACTGATCTTTGTCGTATCGTATCGCGTATCGTTCATCTTCTCTGTTCATTGTTCGCAGCAAAGCGAATTCCGAAGCTCTGGTTCTTAAACTTGCGAAAAAGTTCACCGTTTATGAGTATAATACAGAATAGCGCCGCTGGTTCTTAGAATAATTATAATTATAGGCAGGCCCACACGTAACCTGTGAGTTTTAACATCTGGTTAAACCTAACAGGTTTTGGTTAATGAACACATTTCTTGTATCTTAGTTTTCCAGTTAAGTGCACAGACGGCGGTGTACTTAAGTTGGTGCTTTAAAAGTTCGTCCGCTTATGTCTTTTTTATTTGTGATACAGAGCAATCAACACGAACAAAAAATAATCTAGCGTGACCGACTGGGAACCTGTGACAATACTTTATGGACTGAGTCACGATCGTAGTCACCAGCTTTTCAACTGCACCGATTGTGTGTCGACGGCGCCATTGCGCCCACTGCCGTAGCGATATATCTTAGCGGCGATCTCTGCCGTCCGACCCCGATAAACCACGGAGCCGGGCGAGCTAGAGAACGGTGCCCGCGCGGCGAGGCATGGTCGCTTTCAATGCCCACGACTACGCCCCCCGGCTGGTGCATTCAACGGGGGTATTGAGAATCGGTCGGGTGAGGAGAGCGCACAATACCCCGCCGCCGAGCCGAAGCGGGTTATGCCGCAGGAAACGGCGCCCAGTGAGTGAGTGAGCGCGCGGACAGTAAACATGGCGTTCCTCTGTCCGGCAAGAGTTTGCCCGGGTAGGAGAAGAACAGCAGTAGGTAGGTGCCCGTTTCACGGTGTCGTAAGGGTGGGAGGGATAAGGAACGTGTCGTCGACTTCGTTCTGCCAACGTCGCCCGCTGGTGTCACGAACACGATGTGAACCGTTACCCGCGTCACAAGTGTCTCAGAGTAGCGGTCTACCTGGGTAGATTCACCTGTTGTATTGTCACCGACAACACACGAAGTTACACACTAACTACGCTGTGGGGTGACATCCACAGAGTGTTCGGGGATAATATCAATAATATCAAATATATAATATCAAAGTAATATATATTATGTTTGGTTATTTGACGCCGACTGTGGCCCGCAGCATCTGTGTTGCTATTTTTAGACATGTGACGTCGTCGACTCTTTTGACCCGAGTGGGTTGTGTGAAAGAAATGACTTATGGCGTAGATGACGTGAAGTATTATTAATGTAAGTGGCTAGTAAGTGTTTGTTCGTAGGTTTTTATTTATTAGCTAATATAATGTTCTCGTGACTTATAATGTTCAGACTTTGAATGTTCTGATATTTTTATGAGCGTTCAGCAATATGAAATTTATTTGACATTTATAAATATCACTATACCTGATATAATGCATAATAGATATTACGCTAGACGCCTTCTATATTAAATATAATTCAAATTGCTCGAAGTGTTCACATAGCACGAAGTGTTCACATAAACCAGGATTCAGCTACTGATATTATTCGAAGTGCTTCATACTTCAACCATTTGCAGATATAATATTCATCTCATCTTCCCAGGGAATCTTTTAGCCACGCTACACGCAATGTGCTCAGACCTTTCGTCAAAGTTCTGACACACCCATAACTGTTTCTTACTATAATAGGTACATATTTATAGAGCTGATTGATCTCTGTAACATAACTGGGGCATTAGAGAGTGGACAATATTGCTTCAAATTGGAACAAGAGGATTCGGACCCTGATATTCTTCATTGATCGTTCATGTATATACAAACATGTGTCGCTAAGTCTTGAAACTAAAATCATTATATATATATATATATATATATATATATATATATATATATATTGGATAATGATTTTAGTTTCAAGACTTAGCGACACATGTTTGTATATACATATGTTTGTGTGTACATATATATATATATATATATATATATATATATATATATATATATATATATATATATGTATATATATATATATATATACATATATATGTATATATACATATATATGTATATATATATATATATATACATATATATATATATATATATATATATATATATATATATATATATATATATATATATATATATATATATATATATATATATATATATACAGTATCTAAATAACTGTGCTGAAATCCTAAAAATAACAATATTTAGTCATCAATGGTGCTTATATCCTTTCAAGAATTCAATCTGGCCCATATTCCACACCATGAATGACAGGTATTCGTGGCCCCTGAATAGACTTAATCCTAGCAGATTGGACAACACTGGCTCACGACTTGGCGGCTGAACCCATAAACTCTTAAAATGTTGGCCATTGAGGTTGACAACCGCTCAAACTAGGCTTTCTTATCCCAACGCCCATCGGCCATACTTTTCATGTAAGAATTCTAAATCATAATGATAACTGTCAATTTGGCGTGACAAAAGTCCCATCTAAGCTCCTTGTCACACGGTTGACAAGACTGTCCCATTAACATTGTTACTTTGTGAAAATAGATGACGTCCAATGAACGCCCTATTTTACCCATAACTACCCAGCTAACAAAATCAAGTTATCAGAACGTTAGCAGAACATTATTTCTATGTTACGATAACGTTAGCCGGTAACGTTCTCCTAACGTTTTTTGTGTGTGTAAAGTTTTCTTTACATTCCATTAACGTTACATATGGGAATGTTACTGCATAACCTGATTATAACCTTTTGTTAACGTGACGGGAACGTTTTGTGATTGCTGGGTAATGCTGCTGATGTATTTGCCGGTTTGTTGTGATGATATAAGCCTAGTTGTAAAACACTGCTTTTGGCTTCGATGACTGAATTAACACAACATATAAGGGTTACATTTAACATCAAAAAATGAAGAAAACACTTTCTGTTGTATAAGGATTTCTGAGTATTTACTTTCGCTCGCGTGTCAATGAACACAGAAGTATCAGCATCAGAAACAACCTAATATGTGATGCAGTGAATTAAGCGTTCGTGAAAAGTGGGGTGGGCATATTGCTTCATGTGGGTGTACTTCCCCTCCATACCCTACAGTCCCTCATTCGTCTTCCTTCTGTCCTTGGTTGTCCCTTCTAATGTATCGCCGTCTCCACTAACCATCTACACTCCCTTATCAAGAGCTTTCATTCTCAAATGTTCTCCAATATTGCCTAATCTTTCTAAGACACCCTCTCAGTGACGTGGTCTTTTTCTCCTTCTTCTGTCCACGTAATGGTCACCCGCTGTGTGCACTACTGGTCTTCTGTCGCTCAGTATACGTGCCCAAACTAAAATCGTTATTATCTAACCAATTCAAAGTCCCTAGTTTTCTTCTCTTGGCCACTAAATCCCAGATGTCCGGAGTGCAGTTAAACATTTTAACTCATATATGTATGCTTGGATTCACTCGCATAAATTTACCAAAGTTGCTTTATAACGGTAATTTCCTATAGTATTTCGTTTTTTCGTTTCGCTCCCCCAGTCAATTTTTATACAGAAGATATCATACAATCATAATAATCGTCGTATACGTAATAATTGCGTATGTGTATAACTATTTTGAAGTTTATATTCATGGAGTCAGAGCAAGACAACATAATTTTACGTTTCAAACAGTAAGTTTGTGTTTAAAGTGTTACGTGGTTGTTGTTGTTGTTATTCTAAAATAAAACTAGATATTACTTGATTTCATTTTATCCACGCTTGATGAAGCGCATTTTACCGGAACTGAGACCTTCTTGAAACAACACATGTAGCGGCCAATTTAAAACAATGCGTTACAGCACAGAGAGCCAACGCAGACATTCCATAAATTGCAGTGATTTAAGAAAAAGAGGAGACGGAGAAAGAATCCTTGATAAATAACTATGAAGGTGTTTTGTTATATTCCCAAGAATAATGTTACTTCACGACTCTCCGGTTCTTTTCGGCTAGGTGTTTTAAACGAGTGGTTGACGAGAATGTAACTCTACTGATCCGACAACAAAGACTTGGCAGATAAGGCCCTGATAGCATCACCGTGGCAGATGTCAAAGAGTCTAGTTCAGCAGCACAGATATACGTCAGACTAACAGAACACTGTCACTATTCAAGTTGATGTTTGTCACACTACAGCTTGATTTTTATCTCTTGCATTGCATGCACAGTGGATATACAGAATTACGAAAAATTTGACTACGCTTTTCAACAGAGGCAGACGTAACATAAAACACAACAGATTTGTTACGTGCGGCAAGGGTACGGTAACGTCGCAGCACAATGTAAGAATTTAAAATTCTGCTTGTGTTACGACTAGACGAGAAATAAACGACAGCGTGTGCTGGGTGCATGATAAATGGGTCTCGCTGAGCCGATAAAAACGTTTCTGCGGAAAGACACTTGCAACAGCGATCGCTTTGCGTGCGAACACGCAACTGTATGGGTCCCGGACTCTGGCAGCTTCATCAGTTCTCGACGGCCATTGTTACCCGGCACGTAGGCCATCTCACAGCCCCTCGCCGACGTAGCGACTCACAACAAAAACTAGGTCAAACCTCGCTGACGGTAGAAAAACTCACAACAGTAAATGAATGCGACACCGTATCGCAGAGGGACCTTATCGGGCAACAGCGCACACCGATGCCATCAGCACTTTCATCTAATTAACCATCGCAAGTTTGTGGTCGGCTGGCGCGAGGAACAATCTACCAGTGTAGAAGTCGAGGGCACTTGTGGACACGCGTGGCTGCTCGTCGACATGCATGACTGCGGGTGGTCACGAATGGTCACGGGTGGTCACAACGGGTGGCTACGTGCATTAGCCTATGGCTTGTTTTCTTTCGCAAGAACGGATATGTGGGTATGATCTGATACTATATAACAGCGCGATTTTTAAACGAATGTTCCAAGTCAGGTGTTTTTTTTTATAAACCACGATGTTTTATAAAGCCGTAGACCCATATAATGATTGCCTACATCGGCGCACATGTTTACAAGTTTAAATTTAGCCTCGAAACAATCAACGTATTCTGGATAATGTATATAACAATTACAATAATTACAAGTGCCTCGTGCAAACCTGTAGTGGCCGCTGTCGAAGACATTCGAATAGGGACCATTTATATAATATAAAACGATGTTATGATAACAACGCATCTATATTATACCCTGTGTTATACCCTTTCGCATAACACATAGTTCGCGTACCCAACACGGGAACTACCACGCACCAATTTAAAAATAAATAACACGTGATTTATAAATAAGAAACGGGAGACACTAATTGCCCAAACAAAACAAAACAAAACCGTTGAACGGCTCTTGTTAAAAACTTCGACTTGACGTGGGATGAACCACTCGCTAGGTGGCGCCACTTTGTAAATGTATTTACCCGCACTACATAGTTGCGACCCGCGCATAAGGCCTAACATATTTAAATTGGGCTTGACGTATTTATTATTCCTTTTAAAGTATATGGGGACATACCACGAAATGGATGCCTACGCCATTGTAGTCCTGCTTAGAAGAACTGTATTGTATACTTTTTGTAAATATCTGGATGGACTATATGTGTAGGAATGGTTGAATGGAAATGATATGTCTGCGTAGCATGGTGTCACAGCTGCGAAATAATGATATTTGTCAGAGAGTGACTAAGTGCGTATGCATACAGGTGTGCTTTGGCCTAGAGTTGTCAACATTAACAATCGGCCGCGATTGAAGCAAACATTAAGGGGTGTCAGGTTAGAGACTGGATTGTAGGAGAAAGAAATATGTAATTTTCACGAAATTGTCAATACCATGGATTAAAAAACCTAGTGTGAAATCAAAGAAACGTTACAATGGCCGCCTATTGGAAATCAATTGGTGGTATATACCCATATATTTGTTATTTCACGTTCCTACAAAGTTGTCCCTGTTGTCCTCCAGAGCGCCGACGGGTGGAGACACCCCCGATGTTTGGTCGCATCACCGGCAGCGACAGTCTCGACACGTTGGTACGCGTTGGCCTTGCGAAGAACTCCGGCGAGCCGCAATGCACCATGGTCGTCCTGCACGACTTCCGGCCGTGCGTCAGCGACGAGCTTTACGTGCACCGCGGACAGATCGTTCACATGCTCTTCCAGGTGGGTCACGTGATGCGTTTGTATGTATACGTCCAGGCACGCCGGCTGTTTTACCGTGAAAACTATTTTTTTTACAAAGCGACTAAAACGACGCTGGTTCTATATGAGAAAATGGTGGATAATCAGGTCGGGGTATGACTAATATCGACACTGGTCCTCGTTGTTTTCTTTCCTTCCCTTTCCAGCACGACTCGCCCATTTCCGCCTTCACAACCCGTCTCGTTCCTTTCCCATCTGTCGCACCAGTTCCCCGTTCCTCCCAAACGTCCACCGCATCACAATCACCATCTCAGCCATCTTCCTCGTCCTCCCACGGCGTCCAGCCTCTTCGTTCGAAATAAACTTATTCCCTCCTCCAATCGTTGCACGTGTCCCACTTCATCCAATCTCCCGCCGTGTCCACTCTGACACTTTCCTTCACGCCCTCCTCCTCCCTCCGCCCCTCCTTCCTCTCGTCTTCTATTCTCATCGAGCCCGCAACTCTTGCTTTTGCAAACGTGTACTTTCTCCTCTGTTAGAGTCATTGTCTGTAAACAACATTACACACTGGTGTGACCAACGAACAATGCTTCTTCAGCATTATGTAGTTAGATGAGCAACCCGCACTAGTCTGTCTTGATAGCAACCCTTACAACAACAAAAAACCATTCAATAGCATTGAATGGTACTTGAATGGTCCTAGAGGGTATTATGGCCAAGGGTATTTGAATGGTATCTGAATGGTTTTTTGAATGATATTTTGGATTCTTTGTACCGTTCAGTGGTATTGAATGGTATTTTAAATTACCGTTGAGAGTACCACTGAGTCCTGCTGAAATATCACTGAATGGTCCAATGGTACTGAATGATACTGAATGGTATTCAGTGGTAATCAGTGGCATACCATTGTCTCTTTTTTGGAAAAGTCATGCGTTCACAAAACCAATTCACTGGCAGAACCTGTATCCTCTCTGCAGGCCAGATCTGTAATGGACTTCCAGACAGTGTAGTGAGATATGTGGCAATGGTGCTCAGTCCTCCAAGAGCCGTGTGTATCGCCATCATATTTCGTCTATAGATACAATATATAATGTTATATACCTGTTATGTGCATGATCTGTCCATGCACAATGCTGCTATTGTTCACAAGCAAGCCAGGGGTCGTTGCGCTACTGAACCCCTGGCTGATTGTCTCCAAAAGCATTGGGAGTGACCTACACAATTATAGCAATTGACTTCGTCAGTCGCCACTGCGTCGGCCGTGGTAATAGCGCCAAGTTGAAGGCGAATACACGAGTGGTGGGAATCCCGATATAACAATATGTTCGCATCCTAAACATTGCATCACGGTTGGCTAGTGTTTATATCATGGTCACCTGACCTGGTTTGAACCATACATTTAACTACGTTACAAGAGATGTGTCGGGGGTAGAGAAGAGTTGGCACTGACGTGGATGAACTCTACACGAAACATATATGATGACAAAACAAGGGACATCTTAAAGGACACTTCTCACCCATTGCACGAATTCTACTATGTTGCACAATCTGGTTGTCGGTACATTTCCGAAAGAACACGCACGAACCGTTATCGAAACGCATTTCTTCCAACTTGTGTTAGGCTACTAAACGCGAAATCGGGGAGGGGAAAATGATCGGGGAGGATGGATGGATACAATGGGGCGCACTACTTTCCTACAACTTTACACTGTCACTACTAATGTCGTTGTGTTATGTGAATATTTACCACAATAATGTCCTCTTTGCGGGAGTATTAAAGGTTACTGTACTGTACTGTACTGTACTGTACTGTACTGTACTGTACTGTACTGTACTGTACTGTACTGTACTGTACTGTACTGTACTGTACTGTACTGTACTGTACTGTACTGTACTGTACTGTACTGTACTGTACTGTACTGTACTGTACTGTACTGTACTGTACTGTACTGTACTGTACTGTACTGTACTGTACTGTGCTGTACTGTACTGTATTCAGCCGCAGCGACCCCTGGCGAGCGTGGATGTTCATAGGAGCATTGAACAAAGTAACTGGTCCACGTGCGACGTGTCTGTGTTTCAGGAGAACGACTGGATGTACGTGACTGCGGGTGGCAGGGAGGGGTTTGTCCCGCAGTCCTACTGCGCCCCGCTCCAGCGCAGTGTCGACGACTTCGTGCCGAACAGCGACGCGTGCTCCTACGTCTCCTGCCCCTACTCCTGCTCCTGCTCCGAGCCCTGCTCCGACCTGCTCTCCGACCCCGACAATGACCACGACCTGGTGATCACCGAAGACGCCATCGACGACCTGTTCAAGCAGACGCCGACCGGCAAGGTGCCGAGACGGCGCCGTCCCATAATGCACCGCACCAAGTCGCTGTTGGACGCGACGATCGGCTGCCTCGGCTGTCTGACGGACGACAGCGACGCGAGCGAGAGCGTCACGGACTTGGAGCCGCTTCTCCGCGACATCCTCAACGCCAAACTCGCCGTCGACGCGCCCGGGCGAGAGTCGATGTCTCCGAGCCCGGTGATGTGCAGCTGTGGCGGCTGGGCCATCCACAAGGCGACCATGCAGCACAACTGTGAACAGCTCCTCATCGAGGAGCTGTTCGCCGACGACAGGAGCGTCGCCGTCGGTCGGCGGAAGGAGCCTCGGTCTCGTGCCCGCCGCGAGCCGTGGACGCGGGCGGACGGCCGGGCCTACAGAACGCCGTACCTAGAGACGCTGCAGGAGGAAGACAGCGACTGCTACACGCTGCCTCGCCTCTACCCGATACAACGGCGTGACGTCACCGCCACCGATCAGCTGACGTACGTCTACAACACGCACATCGCGACGCCCGAGCCGGCGCCGGTTCGACAGTGTTGCTGCGACGACCGATACATCGTACTGTTCGCATTCGGCGCCCGACAGGAGGGTGAACTTGGCGTGGAGCGGGGCGACTTCGTCACCCTGCTCAACGACGCCGACCCCGACTGGTGGCTCGTGAAGGCCGCCGACGACAACGAGGGATTCGTCCCCAGCAGCTGCCTCTTCCCCGCCCGCCAACCGCCCGCCACCACCGACGACAAGACCGACTGATCCGAACAGGAGGTTACTCTTACACCGACCTCGTCCTTTCAACACAACAAAACAGTCGCGTTGAATGGACGCCACTAGACTTACTTAGATTCAGTATCTCCTGTTCCTTTCGGGCCATCGGGCGACCAGCTTTCGCCATCTGGAACGAACATTCGCAATTATTGATCTCCATTTCCGCCAAAACTTCTTTAAATGTCTTGCGCCAGGTCTTTAGCGGCCTTCCTGTGATTCTACTGCACCTACTCCTTCGCAATATATGTGCAATCCGATCTCTCGATAAACGTAGAATATGTCCAGCTAGTCTCCGTCGTTGACACTTGACGATGTCACGTAGACAATCCATACGTACTCTCCTCATCACGTCTTCATTGCCGATGTCGTCACTCCATGATATGCCTAATATGAAGCGAAGACATCGCCGGTGGAAGACGTCTAGTTTTTGTTTGATATACTTAACGTATCCTTCCATGTTTCACAAGCACATATCGCTGTTGGTATAACGATTGATATACAGAGACTGCATTTAAATAGCCCGAAACATTGCCCGTTCTCATGCGTTCACAAACATTTAGTTGCCACGGCATATAGAACAGCCGCAAGTGGCTGTATTAGGGACAGACGAACCACACGGTACTTTGTAGTTGGCTGTTTCCCATGCTTCTCATCGCAAGTGGGACGATGCACAACAGATCAATCATTCATCTTATTACGACCCCTCACTGCAGAGGGCGACACACGTTGACGGAAGAGACATGGTCGCTTCGTAATCACGACAAGGACGACACCTGAAGAATGTCGCCGCTGGTTCTACGATCTCACTGACGCATGCGCACTGTACATACATTTTACGCGTGAGATAATTAGTTGCTAACAAATTAGAACATGTACATTAAACATCGACTACCGGTATGTTACCGTTATTGTAGGCCTAGACAACCGCCAGATACTTGGCTGCTTTGAACTATTGGAGTTTGAGATGTTTCCGTGCTGCAACCGGAAGTGACGAGACGCAATGAATGTTAAATATTTGTACAGCATAGCAAATTACTTGCTTGTATTATTAAATATTTGTGCAGCGTTATAATTACTTGCAAATTACTTGCTTGTATTATTAAATATTTGTACAGCGTTATAAATGCGTGTTTTGTGTTTGTAGTGTCGACATGTCAGGCATTCGTGTTCTGTATGTTAATATCGTATATACTAGTTACTCACCAGTACCAGATACTCTGCCTAACACCTTCTACAATGACGCAAATATGCTACAAAATACGTCAATCGGCACACTCTTGCTTCGATTAACTGTATCAGAATGCATGTTCCAAATATATGTTCTGTCATATAGCAACATTTTAACAGTATCTTCAGTAATTGCGATACTTGAATGAATTATATATATATATATATATATATATATATATATATATATATATATCGACAAGTAGACATAAGTATTTAATCCAAAAAAGGATGCTTAATCATCTTTATTTCTAGAGTGGACTTTTTTCAAACAGAATAGTAAGCATTCAGCTGTGCCGTTCGTCGTCTGATAGTTTTAGAACTCGTAGGTATCGGGGATCTTCGCACGGTGCGCGTACAGCTTGAACTTCTTCTCCAGCAAGAGTCGCCGTCGACTGACGAACGGCTCCTTCTTGTTGACGGGAACGTCGATGTTTACGGCGGCAAGAGAGTCGAGCAACGAGACACCCTCAGGAGCCCCCAGCTCCTTCAGTTCGTCGGCGATCCTCGCGAGTTCTTTCTTTTTGTATTCGGCAAACACGACCTTCTCCTCCTCGAGCTTCTGCCTGAAGGCCTCCAGCTTCGCCTTGCGCACGGCCTTGGCGGCGTCGCGGGCCGCCTTCTTGCGTGTCGCCCGCTTCGACAGCTTGCGGTTGTACTGCGGCTTCGGCGTGTACTTTATGTTGAGCTGGTCGAGGATCCAGATGAACTTGGCGTGGTCCAGCTGACGCAGGTTGCGCAGGTTTCTCGTCCGCGCCTGGATGCGCTCGATCAGTTGCGCCTTGCTCACCTTGTCCTGCGGCAGAACACAGTGAATTACATAAAGGGAAGTTCTTATATACTGCAGTATCCAGGCGCTTTACTTCTCTACTTCCCTTGCCTTGTGGACATGTTCAATTGAACGCCATATCGACTTCTCCGGGAAGCATCCAGCGGCGCTGCAATTAATGTGTGAAGACATCCACCACTAACTGTAGCCAGATACTCATTCATACAGCTGAATGAACTGGAGCAATCTACAGTGAACGAATTTGGTCAAGGTTCGATACGGCCCCACAGGATGCAAACCTAGGTTCTCTTAGTCGAAGCTGCAACACTCTAGCCACTACGCGCACGCACGCACACACACATACACTCATGCACGCGTACATATACATGCACGCACGCACGCACGCACGCACACACACACAGGGTTCACAAGAGAGCAAATGGAAGTCTGTGAGATACCGAATGGGTACGGAATTACATTGATAGAATCGTGCTTTTGAAATTAACAATGAAAGACAAGATGATGTGAAAGTGATTTAGTTAAAAACTATGACAAAGCCAAACTGGCAATTGCGTAATTAATCAATTAATATAATCGTAAACAACACAGTTTATCCAGTCACCATGTTGTGGCATATGCTACCCCAGCGAGTTAGATGTGAGCTGTAAACTCATCTTCTTCTCGTTGTCTTTATTAAACTATTTCACATTCATTTAAATAAACCTCCAACGAGCATCATGCTGTTTCTTAGTGTCACAGTCTTTAATATGAAATCTAATCATGTACTGATTCACGGGGCAGTTATATCACTAATGCCATATTCTACAAAACGTCTTCAGAAAACGGCAGTGCAAATTGCTATTCAATGTTCTAATTTTACACACATCACAACGGGCATTAAACTACTAGTACTGATTACTGTTGCCCTGTGGCAGTTCAGTACACAACGTTTAGGTTAAAGCTGTACTCCAATAAATGCCGTTGGCTAATGCCGTTATGAAAGACACTCATACACGGCATTCACGGCTTGTCCTGGCATGTTCAATTATGCTACAGTTCCACAAGTACGTATATCCATAACAAATTCCAACATGTTCCATAAGCAGATCAATTCAAAGCACGCGAAATAACGTAAACACATTGTCACGATTTTGTAATGCATTTTGAGAACATACCTATACAACTCGTTATTGTGGTGGATTCATTCTACACATGCTGCTCAAAGGAAGTGCAAATTCACCATTTTATTAAAACCATCAATCACCAACTCACCTTTCTGAACGCCAGGCAGTGCTTGATTTGATTTCTTATGATCACTGTCTGCAGGGCAACTGTCAAATACAACACTCCACGTTAATATATCATGACCATGATACTAAACTTCTGAAAGAATGTACTCAAATATCAAATTACTGGAAAACATGGTTGTATGAATCCGAATCAAAATAGCATTTGTGCATAACCAGTCTGTCAACAGCTTAAAATGGCAACCACGGTTCAGTTGCCAGAAACTGTAACGAGCCTTACAAATTTACACATGCTAAAACAACACTTTACTAGATTGTTATATAACAGTGTTTACTCTAGCCTTAGTTTCTGAGATGCCATGATGTGGCAGCACTTTATAGACCCCTCACACATGCCTGGGGAATTAATGCTCTGCCATTGTAGCCTCCAGGGTGGTCTTACCACAGAATATGGTAGACATACTGATTGGTTCTCAGGCAGAATTTGTATTAACAAATCAAATATGGATACGTTTTTTATGATATAATATTATAAAAACTATTAAAAATTTACCTTACACTGAAACATGCCAAACACAATATAAACAGAAATTAATTTTTTTTTACATTTTGTATAGAGTGTGAGAGAGAAGCTACCTACTTCTCACTTCCAATGACTTCACATCAGCCGGGTGCAACTTGACTTTCTCCACAACATCACTGATTCTCTTCTTCAGCAGATCTTGCTGGAATACAAACACACGAATGACTGTAACGCTGCCCTGCAAATGTCACATGTATCAAAGGACTACCAACAAATAGCTCAGTGGGTAATCTACATAAGTTCTCTCTGCCTTGTTACCTTACTGAGTGTGTGCAATACTGTGTATTCCATGACCGATGACTCAACAATCCTCTGTCGTGGCAGTTAAATAAATGTCCTGTAAGCAACGGTTTATTCTTCATTCTTTTAAATTATCTAACCTAATCCCCAACAGACGGTACTGCAAATGCAAAACATGGCATTAACAGGTCAGCAAAATTAAAAATGGACTAAAATGTACCCGGCAGCTAAGAAAAGTAACCATTCAAGGGCAAAACAAAACCATTGTCTAGACAGTTTTGTGTGCACTTTGTGGATTAGTATTAAACGTCCCTTAATTCGCTAAATACCGCAGTACGGCAGCACACAAAACAGTGACTCTGTCATATATGACGTTACTCTTCTGATTACATAAATAAGTATAATAAAAGACACAGTTATATAGAGCCATTGTACAGATATTCAAAGAGATAATTTTTAGATATATATTTATGATAGAAATCTTTTACTTCCCCTGGCGTAGACACCAGATAGAAGGGACCACCGGCTTTTAGTGTCTATTCCAAAAGCCACAGACAAATGTGGGGTGAACAAAATTGCCTAAGTTTCGAAACGGCGTTAGGTGGGATTGAACCACCGTCCCCTCGATTGACAGTCTGGCACTCTACCGCGTGACCACTGCTCCACCGTTCAGGTGAGAGGATAGGATTGTGAAGTTTCTAACAGTGCTCTATCTGGTATCTAACAGTGCTCTATCTGGTATCTAACAGTGCTCTATCTGGTATCTAACAGTGCTCTATCTGGTATCTAACAGTGCTCTATCTGGTATCTAACAGTGTTCTATCTGGTATCTAACAGTGCTCTATCTGGTATCTAACAGTGTTCTATCTGGTATCTAACAGTGCTCTATCTGGTATCTAACAGTGCTCTATCTGGTATCTAACAGTGCTCTATTATTATAAACAAAGTAAAGGTATGGGTATTTACCCCATCACCAAATCCCAAACTGTAGATCTTCTTGACAGTTTCCGTAGCTCTGCAGGTAAAACAGTATGAAATGTTAGCATTATGTACAACAACATCAACGTAGTATTACATATACCCTGTATTATAATGTATAACAATTGAATAATAAAGTATGTCATAAATTTATTACATGATTTTTACAGAAGATATTTTATAAATTATGTTTTTATCTTATGTACATTTAATTACAGTGATCATGCCACAACAATGCTTAGTCATATAAATGCTACATCACAAGCTAGGAGAAAAATACAGGATAATTTTCTGAGGCATTTTACATTGTTTTTCATTAAATTAAAAAATAACTTAAACAACTTAAATGTACAGATAGATGAAATGTTAACAATTAAAATAATAACGACACAGGATCGCATAAATAGATAGAAAATAATTAACTTATGACAACTACACGTTCATTATGTTACACAGCAATAACTAATATTATAGCCAATGATTAGCGTATTTCTGGCAGCAAAAGCTAGTGTAATTGCTGTGCTCTGCCAAAGGCTGAAGCAACACTCACTCTAGGAGCTCGGCACTGTTCTCGAAGCCAAGCTTGGGTGAGTCAAGATCAAGAGGCGGCAACGAGTAGTCCAAGTCTCCTACAAAGGTGGACTCATAAGTATAAGCCATACATGTGTAATTGTGCATACGGCCAAGTATGCATACATTCATTATCGCAGTATCAACAAGTTTAATTGCGGCGAGGCAGTCCGATCCGTAATGAAATGCATCACGAACGAACACCAATAATATTCACTCCACATTATTGTTATTGAGTGTTGTAATGAATAAGATATAAGGTCTACTTGCCAGAATAATCAAAGCTAAGTGGCTTCGTTGGTGGAATCTTCACTGTCTTCTTTCGGTTGTAGAACCGCCGCTGTTCTGTCGTGCCAATGAGAGAGCTTTCTGTAATCGACAACAAAACCCCAGTTTTAATGACCTCCGTCATCTGATCAAAACAAAAAAGTACAATTGATCACACATTTCAATATGACTATACCTTACTTAGCCAGGAATGTCACCATGTTTTTTGAATCTATATTAAAGAGTTGAAGAATGCATGGCATGGTGTGGTACATTAAAACATGCTGTTTTAATTATTTTATTTCACGTTTTCTCAATTATAACCATAATGAATTTATAAGCTGTGTTAATAGTGACATGCTCATATTATCACAACTATTGTTACTGCTCATTTATAAAGCTTTACACTTATTTACTGATTTCCATTTAAATATTTCATTATTATTGTCACTATAATAATATTCTCAGACAGAAATGCCCCCTGTGCTACAACTGTGTAAAATGTTAACCACCAATATTTGAATATTTACAATAACTGAAACAAGCCATACAGATAATTATACAATTTCTTGATAGACTGTTCAAAGGATCCAGGCTGTAACTTAACTGGCCTCCAGGCAACAAGATATCAACATATGCAGTCAGATACTCTAAGACAGCCAGGTAATCTAAGACTGACAGATAATGTAAGACAGCCATTCAATCTAAGACAGCCATTCAATCTAAGACAGCCATGCAATCTAAGACAGCCATGCAATCTAAGACAGCCATACAATCTAAGACAGCCATACAATCTGAGATAGCCTTACAATCTGAGATAGCCTTACAATCTGAGACAGCCTTACAATCTAAGACAGCCAGGCAATCTAAGACAGCCAGGCAATCTAAGACAGCCAGGCAATCTAAGACAGCCAGTCCATCTAAAACAGCCAGTCCATCTAAGACAGCCAGTCCATCTAAGACAGCCAGGCAATCTAAGATAGCCAGTCCATCTAAGACAGCCAGTCCATCTAAGACAGCCAGTCCATCTAAGACAGCCAGTCCATCTAAGACAGCCAAGCAATCTAAGACAGCCAGGCAATCATCGGTGCTATGCATCAACAGACGCACATTCTAGCAGAGGTATTGTGGATTTGCAGCCTTTTATTGCTCTTTTACACAACAGTCTCGACAGCAAACTGACAAATCAGGTGGGCATTATAAAGACTGGACACGGACAAGTGCACCCAGGCTGGCTCTGCACCATTGAACACAGAGTCAAGTCAGACTGTTTATTCTTGGACACTGCATTGAGGATGTGGTAAATAATCACATTTTATGACCTGTCTAATTAGTGTCAATCTTTACTGAATAATGACTCAGTACAAATGTGCAGCGAAAATGAGAGGGACTGAAACATGGCAAAACAAAACCATAACAATGTAAATAGCTAAACTCACTCATCACTCAATGTTACAAACAGAAAATCAATCAATTTACCAATTAATCAGTTAATTAATTAATCAATAACAACTTATGATCCACACAGTTTCTACCAGTAATTATAACAAAAATGCATTTTTCATCACAAATTTACAAAAAGTTTCTGCAAGGTATCAATGTTAATAATCAGAACCACTTATTTCATTGACAGCCTCTAAACAAAGCATCAGAAAAGTTTTTGTGTGAAATATGTATAATATTTAAGACCATAGTATATAACTGCACATGCCAAATGGATGCTGTCATGATGTTCAAAATACTCACTGAATGGCAAGACAAAATGTATTTTATTGAAATATTGGATGTGTTTGAATATTAATGACTACATTATGTTATGGCACATTATAATCACACGATCTGCATTCGTTATCAAAACACGTCTCAAAATTATTTTGATGAGTTTTAATTTTCAAAAATAACTGTTTTCATGTTTGTAGGTATCCTTTTCTCCCAGTGGTTGGTGAACTATCAACTTTCGACAAGCCTCACTTTACAGTCTTCTTGGTAGCACAACTGTGATGCAATGTTTAGGATGTGAAGGGGCCCTTGGTTGGTGTTCCTACCAGTTGTGTATCTGTCTTCAAGTTAAGGCAGGTATTTGTGCTGTTCTCATAGCTGATGCAGTTGCGACCAGGGCTGGGGTGAATTAAAAAAGAACTGGAATTGATCAATTCAATTCCAATTCAATTCCAGAATTGGAGCGGAAATTGGAATTGAAAGATTTGGAACAAAATGAATTGAATTTGAATTGAAAGTTTTTGAATTAATCTGGAATAGAAAAAAAGGAATTGAGCATCTGATATTTGTGTGATGGTGTGAAGGATGTTTTTCACATCTTTGGGAGTGTTGCTGTGCAGGCAATGGTGTTCAAGTTTAACCTTTTTTGTTAACTTTTGTTACATGTGGAATTGTAGCAGGAATTGGAATGACTATAGATAAAAATTGACAAAAAAAACTGACAAAAATTTAATTGGAATTGAATCAAAGGAATTCCAAGGAATTGGAGCAGGAATGAGAATTGATTGAATGGAATTGGCAAATAATTAGTTTGTCTCAGCTAATTTCAGCACTTCACCTAGTGGGATCAGCCAGGGCTAGTTTTGCATTGCAAACAGCCCCGACTTGCTAGCCAATGCTAGGGTGGTATCTGCTGTCACTGGTCTGTTGTTACATGGGACGGGTGGGTGTAAACTACTTCACTGTCTATGCCTATGGAATAGTCTATGGCATAAATATATGTTGTGACATGTGCGAGTTATTACATTTGATAGAATGACAAGCCTTTCAAATAAATTAGGCGGTACGTGTCAATTTGCATAGATAAGTTTAGATGACCATAAAAAGGAAAAGACAAAGATGTGATATAAAATTACAATAATTATTTACATAATGAAAAGCCAGGCCCAGGCCAAGGGCAAGGGTAGGGAGGGATACACGCACACAGTTCACTGAGTTAGTCATGAGTTAGTCACACGCACGTACATCGCTTACTCGTCCCTCGAAACATTATCATTCGGCCACAATGTTATTTCAACGACCGTTTGTCATACCGTAAAAAACGGGTGCTTTGCATTGTGTAGCTACATCTGCTGGGTGTCGTGATGCGCCTGTCGTCAACAACATGGAACTTCGAGTCCCGCGACTTGCCAGTAGTCGCACGACGTTGCCTTGTAACCGAATCAATGCACCGATGTTCATTTTGGAATTTTACCTATTAAATTACAATTCTTTCTGTAAAACCAAATTTCTCGTAATTGGAAAAAAGTGTGCAGTTTTTCTTTAAAGAGTCCTTGAAACTGTCAAACGCGGCCGTGCACGGGCGCCGCCATCTTTTAACGATGAATTGTGGGATTTCCGGTAGGACGAAACTTTACGGATATTGCCGAAACACCACGAAGTACTTAGCGACGGTAGTTTACATACGGGTCCCCGAGTGCCCTGGCAACATACTTTAGGAACTTCTGCCTGCCAGTTTTTAGTTGATACCGTTGTATTTGTTTCGTTCTACAAACAGGGGAGTTACAAGAAAGAAAACAGTGGTCATACACCAAACGACCAAGATGACAGCTATGGAACCTGAGATGATTTCTTATGGCAATAAAAGGGGAAAGCTTAACCCAGCCTATGCGTGTGGACCCGGGCAAGATTGTCCACGGATGTACGCATTTACACACAGAGCCAGCAAAGTGGATGTAAGTAACCATGTCGCTTGTCAAGTACTCAGATGGTTCTCACGTATATTGCGTCAAGCTATTATTTTCTTTTATCGAAGTGGGTGTGCAACGTTTTAATATAAATTATAAGTTAGAAAATTGTACACTTGTAGATTTGGAACTTAATATTCAGTAGTCTTTCAACTCTTTGACAAGTTTGTTGTAAAAAGATATAGTGTTAAAATTGACTTATTCTGATTCTGATCTTTTTGTAATGCAAAACCCGTACTGGGGCATCACTCACTAGTAAGAATAGTTACACATTTACCCCCTGTGTATGATCTTTTATTTCCCTTGGCATAGACACCGGATAGAAGGAACCACCAACTTTTAGTGTCTGTTCCGAAAGACACAGGCAAATGTGGGGTGAAACAAATTGCCTAATTTTCGAAACGGTGGTAGGTGGGATTAAACCACCATCCCCTCGATTGACAGTCCGTCACTCTACCGCGTGACCACCGCTCCCCACCAAATGTAAAATGTCACTAGCATGTCATGATAAGCATAACCCTCAATATTTGCCACCATTCATACTATTCATATCTCAGCTCACTGGCTACATAATCAAACTGTTATCATGTATAATCTGTAGACAATTGAACATATTCAATCGATTCTTTGTAAAACAAAGTCAACACAACTCTTCCGACCCCCTTCCCCATAACCCTTATTCATTTTATATCCCCCTCTCCCACAAGTCCATCTATTTAGCTGCAACCTAGTGTTCCTTGTTTATCCACCTCTCTGGAGCATAATCTCTGCATCTATACACTCCCAGAATCAATAACTGCCATCAACGTGTTGAAGTAACCTGAAAGAATAAGAAAAGGAATCTGACTTTGTAGTATTTTGGGCATGTGAGTATGTATGTACATGGTACTATTGCACTAATACAATTTATTGTATCAGGTTTATGGAAAGAAGTATAACATGTTAATGAAACTGTTTGTCAGTATAAAGCTAGCATGTGTAGGACATGCCAACATATTTATCTTTAATAATTTTTCTTATGAAACATAACTATAGACATTTGAACATGTTCTTTGTAAGCAGTGTTGTTTAAATATGTTATCTGCAATTTCTTCACATCAGATCTGGTATTTTGAAAGCTATAGAACCTGAATGATATGTTGCAAAGATGCATTTGGTTTTATATCAGGCCATTAATGAATTATGTGTTTTATTTGTCATGCGGTCAGAACTCCTGCAGTCAGGTTCATTCTAAGGGGATGATTGGGAAACACATTGTTGATGATCAAACATTTTTATTCTTGTTCATTTCGTCCAGGTTGGTGGGCCACCTAAGGCTGGAGCCTTCCAGAGGAGGCCCTCTGGCTTCACAAGCTTTAGAAAGTTCTACGAGAGAGGCGACTTCCCTATTGCACTAGAACATGACACAAAGGGAAACAAAATTGCATGGAAGGTGAGTGAGCTCATGTTTCATGAACTGCAAGAATAAAAATTTTATTGTATTGTAGCGTAGCGTAGTGTATTGCATTTAGTAAAAAATCAACAGGTCCAGAGGATCCAGCAACAGGAAGAATAACTGAACATTACGTATCAATAATAAAAACAATGATAATAACAACAACAATAATGGAAATTCACACATAAAAACTCAATATCAGTATCAAATAGTATCACCTGTTATAAATAGAAATGTTTTAAATTGTAGGCTTCAATCACAAGTATATTCAATTAAATACAATATTATTGAAAAAATATTATAATAAAATAATAAGAACGATAATTAGATAAAAACAATATCAAATATATAAACAACATCCATTATGATAGATATATTTTTTAAATGCAGATCTAAAAGTTTCAATTTTTGAAAACACAAAAAATAGCCAAATAAATGTTAACACATTGTATTGAACATTATATACATCTATTAAAAACAGAGTGCTTTCTGGTGTTGATTCTGCTATTAGAAATTCGAAAGCTGGTCTAGTTTCACAGAGCTCATGATCGAAGGAGAGTGAAATTGGATAACCCCTACAAGATAGGAAGAATCTAGATGGAAGTGTGCACATTTGTGTAAGAACATAAGATCTGCAACTCAATTGCCTACAGTGTTGGACGGAAGTTAGTCTAAAATGATTGTGTGTGAACTAGTAGTTAAAAATGTACCGATCTTGACATGCACACACGACTAGTGTATGTAGTATCTTGATACGCACACATGCACACATCTCAAATGAAGACTCACCCATTTAACACAGTGTTTGTTTTATTGGTTGCTAGGTGGAGATCGAGAAGCTAGACTACCATCATTACTTGCCACTGTTCTTCGACGGCTTATGTGAAACCGAGCACCCGTATGAGTTCTTTGCCCGGCAAGGCGTGCACGACATGCTGGAACACGGTGGCTCAAAGATCCTGCCTGTAATCCCGCAGCTAATCATCCCTATCAAAAGTAAGTAGTCATACATGCATCTGCATGAGAATCGAATAATTACCATGGGACTTTCTGGTAATTTTCTTCACTTAGTTTCATAAGTCTATGGAATACGCTACCGCAGCATCTGACATTAGCATCTATGACCACTGCTGCTTTTAAAGTAAAACTAAAGACTTTTTGTACAGTGAACAACAAATATTGGAACAGCACTATATAAATATCGCAGTGTCATTTACGATTACAAGTAACAGAATTTCTTAGCTTTTAGTTAATAATTTCGTCATCATGTTAATTCTTTCATGCATGAAAACAAATGGGGATATAATTGATCTAATGAAGACGATAAGTAAAGCTAAGTGTGGTTTTGACTTGGGGTTATCTCGGTTAGATTTCAAAAATTAACATTTGCATTCAGAACATAATTTTGATAGGGAAATGGCCGCCGGTGGCTCCCTCTGCGAGACTTGTGTCTAACTAGTGTTGCTTGTTGCAGATGCGTTGAGCACACGGAACGCGATGGTGATGTGCATCACGCTGAAGGTGCTGCAGCATCTCGTCGTCTCGGCCGAGATGGTAGGCGAGGCCCTGGTGCCCTACTACCGACAGATCCTGCCCGTCCTCAACATCTTCAAGAACAAAAACCGTACGTAGCAGTACAGAGCAATTCACGCGTGGCTTCATTAACTCTGCATTTTACAGTGAGCCTTGTAAAAAAATATCAGTAACATCTATACTTACACTCATACGTCATGTACGTTGCCCATGGCATCCTCGCTGTCATGACTGTTGATATTAACATGTGTTCTAAGGTTTACTTCTAGTGAAACTTCATCACAGTGTCTTCTCAAGCCAAGAGAGCTACGCTTTGGGGACGGTTCCGAACCTTTCTGTCTCATATCTTCTGTGAGCATTCTTGTAGCTAGCAAGCCTTAGTCTACCCATTTACTCTATTAGCTTGTTAAAAATCGACACCTATGATTTCATGGCCAACTTAATTCACTTTTATGTTTCTTCTACATCTTAGTCTAAAGACCAATTTTTTGCTTATCCTCCTTAGCTGCATAGAATAGCCCTCCATATGACTTTCACATCTACACCCATGTTGAGAACGGTCGACCGTTTGTATTTTGCCAATACTGGGGCTATTGAAGTATTTGGTACTGCATTATCCACCCATTATATTGAAGTTTTAGCATCGAAGTGTGACCACTGCATGTAGTTGACTTAATTCGCGTGTGTCATAAAGTTAGTCTTCACTCATTATCCTTCCACTCTGAGTACTTTGGGTAGCTTTACTAGCTTAGCACTTTTATCCAAGTAATTTCCCATTTCTGATCTGCCTACGAGGAAGTTCACAAGTTGTGTTACTGTCCAGAAAAAAATCACACCGATCTTGGCTCTGTGTTTTAATTAGTAATTTACTGTGATGTTCATCCGTGCATTGGAACGTCAGCAAGCGTGTAAAATTAATTATACATAGCTTCGCTGATCACTCATCACTCTAATCAGAAACTGTACAGTTCCTAATATTAGAATGTGATATACAATAGTTGCATGTTTTCACCAGCAGTGAGACCACTCAATGTACGTCTAGTATTACACTTTGAACAAGTACCTGTGAACTTGGTTACCGTGCCCATAACTACGTACACACACTCGTCACCTAGCTGTTAGTGGTATTCACATAAACTAATACCTGTACTTTTGACAACAACATGTATTTTAGTAGTGCACCATAGGTAGGTGTGTGTGTGTGTGTGTGTGTGTGTGTGTGTGTGTGTGTGCGTGCGTCCGGGCGTGCGTGCGTGCGTGCGTGCGTGCGTGTGTGTGTGTGTGTGTGTGTGTGTTTGTGTGTATACGCCTGCGCGAATGTATATTGCTGCAAAGTGTATGTCAACCCGTCGCGTTGTTTTTATATGAAGTATGCGCGGCGTTATCGTTGTCTAGATTGTAAACATTTAATGCAAACTAAGGTATGTAATATATCCTGTGTAGTGTGCAATCAGAGCTAGTGGGTCATAGAGCTGGTTCTCTTCGGACCCGCGCTATGTTGTATATTGATGGCGCCCTCAAACTGATGTATCTAATTTATTTTACTTACGTTGTATTTATTATTACGAAATCATAAAACATAAAAGTTCTGCACGGATAGGCTTGTAACTGATGGCGGCGCGGTTTGATTACGTTACAATCACAATTATGCGCGAGACCTGCGTCAAGCTTTGCTTAGCAAACTCCGTCAAGCAGTCAGCAAAATGGCTGCTTGCACACGTGCTTTTCGCCGTAATTTTTTTAAATTCTGGTTTTAGGAAATTATCTTTATGACAAAAACCTAACGGAAAGTTGTTACAACGTCAAATGTATGCAGTATTATTTGCTCGGTGAGAGCAGATATGTCGCAATAGTAATGTAATTCCCGTAGTTAAAACGTTATCAGTATTGCTGGCAAAGCTTGGCGGATGTATCGGGAGTAATTTTGATTGTGACGTCAGCAACTTGCGACATACTGCCGGTGTGGTGGTCCTATATTCGGCCGGTCCAAGATTCGACTAAACGCATACCTAGCATGCGCGAGCAAGCGCAGTCCCGATTTCATCTGCTCTGACGTAGCATTGATGGTTACGTCTGGGCCGAATTTCGTCAAAACGCTTGCCGCGCATGCATTTATTTTAAAATTTTCGAATAACAATCATATTGGAATACTTGCTCTATTACTAACGGAAACTAAGTTAGTAACAACGGAGAATCCTGGCCTGCTGCCGTTGCGGTCACACGAATCTGAGACCGGCCGAAACTGGGGCCACGACACCGCTGTAGCGCTTACATTTTTCTTGCATTATAAACGTTCCGATTGACGTTTCTGCGCATGCGCGATAAATGTAAAATCACCAATGTGCAGCGAAACGACAAAGCATTTATAGTATAAATACCACGGGCTGTTCGTTAGGATTTATATAACCTCGCAGCAAAGTTATTTGTCGTAAATTACTACGAGGCAAACAAGTTTTTGGGCATGTTTCGATAGCAAGCGCAAATTATGTGACTGTAATGCGCTATAATCCGTGACAGTGATTTAAACAAACGTAATATTTTAATGTATTGAACGACATTTTAAGCAACTCTTCGCGGTTAAACAGCTGGTGCAGCCGTGTGTAGCGTTACGTTGTTGTTGCAGTGAACTCGGGCGACGGCATCGACTACAGCCAACAGAAGCGGGAGAACCTCGGCGACCTCATTCAGGAGACACTTGAGGCGTTTGAGCGCCACGGCGGCGACGACGCCTTCATAAACATCAAATACATGGTGCCCACGTACGAGTCGTGTATGCTCAACTAGCGGCCGTGGCAGGACCCGAGACAATCCCCGCCCAGTGGAATGAGCTAGTACGGCGCGCATTGGTCGACGCTAACACCATAGCGAGGCTCCTCAGACGTCCCGCCTCGAAATGGAAGGAATGGTAATTTTCCCGCCAAAAAGAAAGCCAGCAGACGGTTTTCGGTCACTTGTGGTTAATACGTGCAGGTATTATTGGTGTTTTGATTGATGAAGTATTACACGTTGTGCCTTCTTATTGCGCAGTATTAAACACACTCGAACGGTACGGATCAGGGATAAGGTATTTTCGTAATCACTTCCGCGTTGTTTGCTTTGGAATTAAGTTGTTTAGATTATCTGCGCAACAGCTGAGCATTGTGCGAGGAGCACATGTCTAAAGATTTGGCGATAACATTTCATAGAACTTGAAACTTTATTTATTTTTTGAACAGTTAAGCAGAGGTATTTTGTCAAAAACATAGTATTTTGTGGAAAGCAAAAAAACATTTTATGCAAAGCAAAGATCAATAATTTATTAGTAATAAAAATAGAGAAAAGTCAAAGACATGTATTTCTGTTATAGATTTCCTAGCTTAGCCGCCATTTTGGCTTAATGTAAACCACATTGGCAGTGCGAGGCAGAAATCTAAAATGCGTCCATAACACTTAGTTTTTCAAGGGTGTTTGTGTACATAGTATTGTTTTCATATAATAAACATTGCGTAACAAGAAGCACGATTTGTTTTGCCTGTTTATCTATCTGGTCACCGCTAATGAAGTTGCCTTCACAAACAAGTTGTTGAATTCCAAAATATGATTACTTTTTCTAACGTCTTTACTAAACACGGTTCGCACAGTTATCACGGACACTTCATGTTATTTGGACATAAAACAGCCAAACTATGAGTGTCGATCAGCATGTTCAGACAACGTTCAGTGATTTTTGCGATGTAGCTCAGTAAATTTGCATTAGTTAGTAAAAACTGCTCAGATGTGTACATGTATTGATATCACACAATGTATATTGTACCCATTGTAAATGTGGTGTAAAATAAATGTAAAAATGTGTCTCTTGTGGTACTTTTTTGTATAGGTTGTCGACTTGATTCCACTGTTTAGAACAATTCTCTAGTATGTACTATGACTATGTGATTGCCAAAATTTACTGTGAACCCTCAAAAACCGACAAACAAACGTCAATGTTTGCGATAACAAATGTGATTGGTTTGAACGATGATCACGTACGGTATTTCGGGACATTATTTCAAAGATCTTCCATTGTTCCGACGTTCTTATTACGTATAAATGTCTTAGCCTACATTGTACTAAAATTCGCAGTTCCTTCAGAAGTGATCCTACCCAGGAGAGGGAACTTGTTTGTAAGACATGTTTAAAGACAGTTGGAGCATGTTTATAAAGAAAGGTTTGAATGACGACTCAACATTGCCCCATAGATCATCTAGATGCTAGACATATATATCCTCATTCAAGAGAGAAATGTCGATGTCTACTGTCCCCAGCTGTCCCTTGTGGGTTTTCTCTCATTCTAAAATAACCTCGTTTCATTGCGATCATAGTAAAACACAAGGTCTAAATATTTGCACAACTAATTTGTAAAGAAAGTACTTTAATTAGTGTTCGATGGTTTAGAGGGCTACTTAGGATATACAACAATAAAAATGCACGCAAACTATTAGATAGGAACTGGAGCACTCCACCTGATGGTAACAAATGCGCGCAGATCTCGCTAAATCTCGGGACGTCTCGTCGTTTGGTGCGGTATCTGTTTTAAGTTTGATCCCATCCGTGTGAGTGCGCTGTGTGTTGAAGTTGAAGAGCCCCAGCTCTGGTTTTAGTTTCTATGTTGTTAAGTAACGCCACCTATCGGGAAAGTTATATTTATTTTTATCAGGTAACGGCAAAATTTCGTTGTTAGATCATACAACACATGTATATTTTAGTTGCACACACCACTACATTTAACATAGCTTAAAATAAATTGATTCAACCACTATCACTATGGATCGAACAATTTAACTGAATTACCAATTTTCATAACTAGTTGCTCGCTAGGTGGCGACACGGTAATCGCCCAACTTATTGAGAAATTGTACCCGTCCACGTGCAAATTCACTTTTGTGGCTGTTCCTATCAGTATGTACAGACATATGTCGGTTTAGGTTCAGTTTTAGGCTAGATTCGAGTAGATTCAGTTAGACCGAAAGCTTCAGTGAAAGTACTTTCGACAAGATTGACACCAAGCATTTGTATGTGGAGGGGTAGCAAAAAGCCACCTCTATTACTAGTCCCGAACGTGTAGCAATGTACCGGCTTGCACTTGCCTGTTTACTCTCTATTGCTCCATCTGACGTTTAGAGATGCGATAAAAATGCCAATTCGTGTGGTTTTAATGTTTCGTAGTTTTCCATTTCCTATTATTGTTGCGTTGCGTTGCTCTGAATATCCAATATTCAGTTTAAAAAAATCATTTATATATCTTACTTAGAATTTCCAACGTATTATTGCAAAATATTAATGCATCATGTTCACCATATTGTTATGGATTGATCACTCCAAATGTGACGCATAAGACCAACATGTTTTTATACAGATTGATAATTTCCAAAATACAATCCAAACTAGATAACCATGATTAGTTTCAGTTCTGACAGTGTTACCTAAAATAAAGTTTTCAGTAAATGTCCAATATATACCAAACTGAATAGCAGCACTGATTGCTTGAGCATCCAAAGATAAGTGATTTACCTGTAATTTAGGTACCAGTGTTTGTTATTAAGTTGTTATTGATAATAAACATAATCATACTGGAATTTGCAAGAAACAATTTGAAATATTTTGTCCAAAAAAACATTCTAACCACAATACCTCCCCTTAAATAATTGGTAATTACCAACCCACCCACACGTCTCACTTCACATACTGTATTTGGTGATTTAGTGACCAATGTGACGGACCACCTGTGAGCACACAAAAGTATGGCTGGAATGACACGAACACAACAGAACCATTGACACAGGCACAGTTTTATTTATACACTTTGTGGGAAGTGGAGAGTCTATCGCCTTCCACCGACATGTGGCCTCGCTTGGTGCGCTGCCTTGGGCATCTTCTGCTTGGACATCTTGCCTGCCGGCCCCTGACAACAAACCAACCGTCACATCACCAAATATCATCCACATACTATATTACGAGTCACATGCACAAAACTAATCAAATGTTGTCTTTCTTAAAAAAGTTGTAAAAGGTAGTTAATAGTCCCGGTATTATAAATGAGAACAAACAATTTCCAGTTGATAGAAAAGACATTAAAGTGTCACCTGGTGACAAAAAGTCAAAATTGTAAAATAACACAGCTAATGTTCATATGGTATTATCTTGATTTTTTTATTAATTTACATGCGACTCATTTCATAACGACTCGGCATGTATAAGGTTATATTAGATTGATACATCATATACAATCCTGGATACATCATATACAATCCTCATTAAACACATCAGTTTTGGCAAGACCAATGTACAGAGCTTGGAAGTGGAGAAAGAGATGGGACAGTGAAGATTACTCAACAGGAGTGATGGGGTAATGCAAGCCTCCTCACAAGTTACCGAGAATAAAAGAAAACATTTCCACAGAAAAACTCTATGTAAATTATTTCAAGTGATAAATTGACTTGAAATATTCTAGGATAACAGATTTATTTATTGGGAAATCAAACTCACACTTCAGATTTTGTCATGTAGATTACTGAAAATTTTGTATTTTTTTAACTGAACCTGAAACCACCGGATAAGTGTAGCGTTACCTTGACAGCCTTCTTCTGTGCCTCCTTCACCCTCTGCTTCTCCTTCGCTGCCCTGGACATCACAAACGAACAGGGTGAGTAAAACTGACCTACTGATCTTATAATATCAAAATTTAACTGTATACAATACATAAAAAATATTCTAATTCAAGGAAACGACAAATTATGATTAGGTTTGTACAAGTCCAAAATGTAGTATGGACGAGTCCACCCACTGACCCAGTGACAATTTTTTCCCACTTTTCATTAGAGAAAAGTTTTATATTCCTTAGACTAAAATCGCACTGTTCATTAAATTAACTTCATACGCTTAGAAAGCAGGCGGCTTCAATTTTAACTGAAGTCCGTAAGTCTGATATCCTTGTTTCATACGTGGATTCTTTTGATGCCTTTTGTAGGCATCCGTGTAACCCCCTAGCTTTAACCCATTTCTATCCTGGATATGATTCCAGGCAATGTCAGCACTGCGAACGGAAAGCTTGCACCATAGTTTTACGCTTATTGATCGATTTGAAATGCATTGGGAAACACGTAGGAATCAACCAAACAACACTGTTATTACATATGGTAAATCAAATAGGGCAGATGACTCAAAAAGATAATCACATTTTTATGCTTGAAAGATAACTACGCTAATTTACTTTTTACTGGTGATATCAATGAGGTAAATGGATAAATGATAGAATGTGCAAGGGAACGCAAACAGATGTGGTATTTTTCTGGCCTAAGGCACTGTTAATTGTCAACATTTTCTGAAGCATACAAACTGTACGCTGGGTGAGAGGTCTGAGGCTTCTGTAAACTTTAAAAAAAAAAAATTATTTTACAGACTCTCATATGGCTATGTGATTTCCCCAGGAAGATAGAAAGGGGTGATAAAGTGTGAAGACACATGTAGCCACAGACTAGCGAATTTTACCTGTATACACTGTTGTAACCTACTTGCTATTGTTAGTATGTATTAGTCACAACATTTTACATTTTCAGCATATTATTTGGGGAGTTTCAAGCGAAAGAAACAGCATACTCTTTCTACGCTTCCGAACATTTTGGCAATTACGAACAACCCCTTTTTTGTGTCTTGTTTACCACACATGGAAAGGGCGTCACAACAACAATACACACCTGATAGCCTGCTCACGCTGTGCCTTGCGCACTTCAGGCTTCTGGTTGCGCTTAGCCATGATGTCACTGAGGGTGGCACCAGTGATGGCACGCTGGAACTTAGTTGTCCTGCGCGTCCTCTTCTTGGACACCTCCTCCTGCTGCCCCTTCTTGTGCTTGCGGCGGTACAGCACCGTCCAGTTGATCTTACGCGGGTTGCGCTTCATCGCGTGCGACTTCTCACATTTTGCGCTGAGGAACATGAATGGCTGCAACGGAGGGAAAGGATGCATGTTATTTACACTGCACAGCCGTAATAGGTTGATCTTGGTTGGTAAGTTTTCCTTGTGTTTCCTATTGGGTAATGTATGTTATGTAACCATAAGACAATTTTCAAACCATCCAGCTGACAAGGCACATATTTCTCAGTCACATGGAACAAGTTCTCAAGTTTTGTGGACATGTCAAAATGCAAGACTGTCTATGGTCAGACTTGACAATTATTGAAAAAGTCTGGGATGTGTGTGCCACAAAAGTAGACCAATGACCTAGCTAAATTAACTGGTTAACCATGAAACTTGAAAGTGGTGACATGGGTCGTCACTGACACTGACAGTCACAGTGAACCTGGGTTGGAGAATGCCACAAGAATGAAGAAAGGGTACCCAGAAGAAATGCCATGATCAGGATATAATAAATAATAATGATACTGTTCCATACTATCTATGCCACTATGGTCGAATTATTTTCATTCTACGCTCGCAGTGTCACCGACACTGCATCAGAGAGTACTCATCATCTCCATCCCAGACTCGGGCAGCCAGATTACATATACACTGACACATGTGCAAACGCCTGCTCATTTGCGGTACTGTCACAGTCCCTTTTTACTTACGAATACAAGTTGACGTCGGTTCTTCAACTTCAATGATATATTATTGTAGGATATTATGCAGTTAATACATGCTAGTGGCAAATATACGGCTACAAAACATTAGACATACCCTTCCATCGGCTTTCACGACTTTCTTTCCATGGCCGGGGTATATTTTATACCCGCTGAACGAGCAAAGTTCGATCCTAAAATGGAAAATACATGGAACATGTTATTGAAAATGGTAATATCATCGTATAAAAAGAGGTCAACAATTCAGATGTAGGTGTGTATGTTCAATATATTTGGATTATTAACCCATTTCTACAGGCTCAACGTACTTCATCTTGCCGGAAGTCTCAAAAGGAAGCGCAAGGCATGTTGGGATTTACACGATATTTTACCGTATCTACTGCTATTAACGCCCTTGGGCGTGAGTTTATTTGGTAAAAAAAGTATACACACTAATAAGGTATGCAGAGCAGTATTATCTTTTTGTGATACCCGGTTAACAACTACTGTACCATCGGGATCCCTATCTATGTACACTAATACAAATAAATTAAAAAGTAGTCAACGTAATGCAGCCAGATTTGGCCTACCACATCGCCACTATAATAATAATAAAACCTACAGTGTCACATCTATGTTCCACTAGAGCACTTTTACAGACATAAAATATT
>OZ024861.1:43716774-43749274 GCA_964017155.1 Oasisia sp. SBJ-2009 | reverse complement strand
ATCGCTGGTGTGGAACTTTGTTTGCATGATCATGCACGTTCGTAGCTTCGATTGACGGCTATTTCAGCGAACGCATGGCAAGTGTTTGCAGTTATTTAAAGTAAGTAGCTGTTTATTGTTTGCATTAGCAACTTCAGTGTGATTTTGGTAACTAATACCGCGATGCCATAATGATCCATAGTGACCAAACTTGCCAAGTTCGAAGATTGAACTTAGATTTGACGTCTGATGTCAGTGATGACATGTCTCTGGCCTGGGCCTAGCTGAATAGTATTTATTAGATCTTCTAACTACGTGTCATAATAACTCTAAATATTATTGTTAGTACGGTTGCAGGATAAATACAATCTACAGATTGTATAACTCTACTCAGTCCGCGAAGAACCGCAGGCACAGCCACAGATTGAGATTGTAGCACCCCCCCCCCCCCCATCTGTAATGTTGATTGCTCAGCCTCAGGTCCAGCAATCTCGATGGGCAATCTCTGTCTGCACCTGACGTAATTGTATCTTTTGTAAGACAAGTTTATAACACTGGTAGTGGATTACCAGGTAATGTTCTAAACAAGTACAGTCAAAGAGAAAGCATGTCCGCAATGATTAACCATCTCCGTTGGGTATCCTCTCCGTTGGGACTCCCTTGGCCTTGAGAAAGAAGACAACTGTCTTGCCTTCTCTTGATGTATATAATCCAAAACTAACTGATTGCCATTAATGGTAATGGTAATGACTACCTTACTCCAATGCTCCCACCAGTAGTCAGTACAATGTATTATATATCATCCAAGTAAATATCAGATTATCCTAGCTCACATTCAGGTCTACAGCAATTCTTTCTTCCCACGAACTGTCTTCTGGTGAAACGCCCTAGCTGGGAATGTCTTAGTAGCCCCAACCATCTAAGCATTTAGGGTAGCGGCAGTTTCACACGTCTCAGCTGTGGTCTGTGTTTTTACTCGCACCTCGTTGATACTTTACTCGCACCTTGTGTATACACCTTCATGCCTGGCTCAGCACAATTGTGTATACTCACTCATCAGCATCAGCATCCAGACTGATGGACTCTGCTGGTTAATCACATAGACGTATATTATAATGGCAGGGGTGTATTGATGCTGGTTGCACTGGTCAGAAAATGAGTTATCTCCAGATGCGAGATGGGTGTACAGTAGAGTAACTCATACATTAAAACATTCCAAAAGTCAGGGATTCCCTCAGTGAGCAGCTTAGTGGGAATGACGCCTCATTCGTTAAACTCATTCTTTTTTCCAGCACATGCTCGAATGAGGTATACAAAAATACTGTCTCTATCTAATAATAATGATAATGATGACTTCTTAAATGTGCCAATATCCTTGAAGATCGAGCTCAGTGGCATGACAAAAACAAGGAATTAAGCAATCTTTGTAATCGTATAACAATGCATGTGTCGTCAACGGATGTGTGAATTGTCACAGGCCGCCTGTGTAAGATTTTATTTATGCATTTCAAATTTTCAATAGTTGTTGTGGCGTAGCAGAGTTGTATGAGACCATATTTTTAATAATCCGATTTTATTTTTGCCATTTCTCGCATACATTGATGACACATGGAAGTTGGAATAGTCAGGGCTGATGTGCAGGTTTACTTTGAACAGTTTGCTATAAGACAGCCAACACCATCTGGACATGGTCGATGGTGGAAGGCATAATCAGGAGGGGTAAATGTCAGCAGTACATCTGTACATGTGGCTGTGTCATGGTGTCTAAGCCACGTCTCAGTAACGGCTCGAATCCTGCCAAACGTTACGGGTTAGCCATGAATCTCACAAGTCAGTTTTAAAGATTTTCACAAATGCTCAGTGATTCCTAAGTGCAGGTTTTAACACTATACTTGGTGAACTTATCATCAACGATTTAGCAAAACTCTGTCTTTGTGGTTGCACGTCTTTTTGCAGTGGTACAACATGGATTGTGGCAAATCTAAAACCCGCCCAAGTTTGTAAATATATTTGGATACTCACAATTTCTAGTCACTTAATTAGAAAATGAAAGCAGAAGAAAGGTTGACATGGTCAGTATGATGTTCAAAATGTCAATATCACACTGCACACTGTACTACATTATCCATGCGGGTATACAACCTGATGACACAACTACAAGCTCATAATTCCATGCTCCAAAACTGATATGTATCTCCACTCATTATCCCCCATAGATGCACGTCTCTAGAATGCGGTTCCACCTGGACTATAACCCTGAGTCCCCTCCAGACAAGACTTCACCCAAGCTGCAACAGGGAGGCTGGACACCAAACTAATCCCACAGTGACTTTCCCCAATATAATATTTATGAACAGCAAATTGTTTTTAATCATTTTTTTTCATTAACTATTTACATGGTTTTTTATTATACTTGTAAAAGTCGATATCACCTCAAATCACCTCATGCATCCATACAAAAAATAACAATATTTGGGACATTACCTGGAAGTAGAGGCTACAACATTACATGAATGAACGAACGTTTGTGACACATGATAGGTCAGACCTTACAGTAAACTTTGGCAATCTAAACCACTGGCTATTAATGGCATCATCTGTCATGTTTTTGAAAGTTCAATATTTATTTTATGGCAGCCATGTCAGTTATCTGTGCTGCAAAGTAGGACAGTGAATTGACCCTCTTAAAATGTATAGTTTTAAGGTGGATAACATTTCAAATTAATATAATATCAACGTCGTAACATGTATATACTTATGGATCTATGTCTATATTTTAATTTTGTGTATATATGTATGTATGTGTACATATATATGTGTGCATAAATATAATATATGTTTATGTAAATGTCGGTTCAAAGTGTTACACAGAAGCCAGTCTGATTTGTGTAATTTATAACTGTACAATTATATTATTCATATTTTCCACTAAATCTCATGATTTCTAATGAGGCATATTGTGTTGATTATATTCCGTCGTTCAACAGTAACAAGTTATCTCAACAGTTGCAATAAATCAGCACAAGTTCATTTATTCCAGATAATCATGTCCATGTGGCGTGCATGCTCAACCTCAGCCAGTATATTACTAAGAGATTCAAGTTGTAAATGTCCCAAGACATTCCCAAAGCAAGTGTTGTACAATAACAAAACATGTCATGCTGTGTACAAATGTTAATTGCAAAATTTAAGACATAATTACATATTTTTGTTCTTACACTTGTTCTTCCTAACCATTTAGTTTATCATAATGTAACTAATATATCAGTGCTGCCCCCTGGGAGTGGCTCACCACTGATATTGTGAGCATTAAATACATAACTAAAATAACGTTTTTAAATATATTTAATTGTACTTGGTAGATCGTTGGTAGTATGGTACTCTAAGAAAGCAAATTACTATATTTATTTTATTAATACCGATACCTTTAACTTCACCTACATGTACTGATAACGTAAACCCAAAGTAAACATATCCCTTACACTTGTTGGCCGTTGAAAAGCTTTGTGCTTGCTCAGTTTGCTCAACATAATTTTTCCATTCAGTTACAGCTAGTTAGCGTTTCATTGCACCTGGATTTGATATCGGGCTCTACCCCGGCTAAGCTGAGCTAAATCCTAGACGACTAACAATGCTGGCGATTGGCCAACGATCAGCTGTTTGGCATCTAGCCAAAACACATCGAGTTGGAGCTGTGTACAGGTGCATTGTTGGCTGGAGTTTGGGCGTGTGCAGACAGTTCATAACGTTACAAGTAGACTGGGTGAGTGGGGTACGACGGCTCCTGAACTAGAGTTAAAAGTTAGGTACTTTGATGTTGCTAAGGTCGGTGGTTGTAGATTATGCAGCGGGCTCCACAACTGTCACTGTCACTGTTACTTCATTTGTAGTGGCGTTGTGTTTGCTTTGTGCTGTCACAAAGATAATATTCTGAAATAATCACAGCAGAGTCAACATGTCTATCTTGCGAGTTGCGACACAAACGTGTAGTTTATTGTGAGTATAAAGCTAGGCACATGCTGACGTGCACTAGTGGTGCAGTGGCCAGGGCTTTGGACTCTCAACTTAGAGAACCAGCATTTGAACCATGGAGAAGTTCGTTCAGTCTACATTGCACCAGTTCACTGAGCTATATAAATGGGTACCTGGCTATTAACTTTGGTGGATGTTTGTGTTCGAATAGTCTTCGTATATTGCGGAACAGCTGGATGTTTCGCAGAGTAGATGTATTGTGTTGTTTGTAAATTTATTGATCAGTCCTGTAAACTAGATACTACGCTGTATAAGAACTTTTACAATATGTGCATTTATTGTTGTATGGCATGCACCCAACCAAATACAAATTTCTGTATCTCAAAGGTGCACAGTTACTAGCACTAGGCAACATGTGCAGTGCCACAGTTGAATTAATGAATATGCACATGCACCGTTATAAATCTAAGGTTTTGTTCATTTCATAAAAGTGCTCTGTACAGATTGCCTTGGTGCCACAATCATATTTTTCTCAGTGTCAGACAGGCACACCCTGAGTCACTGACTGAGTCAACATGCAAGTTTAGTGCTTCATTTTCTAAATTGGGTTAAACTTGTCAAATAAACTGGTTGGATCTACGTAAAGTCACAAACTATATGGAGTCCTCAACCAGCAAAAACCGAATGATTAGTCATAATATAATATATAAACATAAGATATAATATAATATATAAACATAAGATATAATATAATATATAAACATAAGACAACAAAGTTACATGGCAGTGTGTACCCATATCTTGTGTTATTTGTTTTTGTCTACCCATATAAATGTAAAACATGTTGATGTGAAAATAAAAAAATCAAGACATTATTGTCCGTTTTAAACACAGAAGTTTTTCTTCAAGTACACATTAAAATGCAAGTAATACAATTGGTGACCAACTAGGCACAGTTGATCAGACACATTAAAATAATAATATCTCACTAATATTTGTGAAATTAATAACATAAAAATATAAATAAGTACAATAAAATAGTAGGTAGAATACATAATAAATAAGAAAGTGATATTTCGTAAAAGTTTTTTTATGACACAATGTAATAATATTTACCAAAAAATTTGTAAGAAATAAGAGTAAATGGACATGTACAACAAATAGATTAAATAAATATAGATGAGTAAATAATAAAAAGCCATAACATCACACAATGCTTCCTCTGTGAATTATGTTGTATACAGTACATTATAAATGTTAGAGAGTATAACAATTTCTTGAAAAAGATGCTTTCTAACAAGTAAATAGCTGCATTTAGAGGATGGGTAGGAATATGATTGTGTAGTATTTGAGTGGCTTTCAGTTTGAAACTGTTTTGAGATGTCAGTATCCCACCGTGCAAGTGCAGACTTGTTTTTGTCGACCGTCTGCTTTTAATTGACAACCAGTCGGCTAAAGTATCTCGCTGACTGAATGAGTGTAGATGTAGATTTCATGTAGATGTTTTGAATGTGATTATGTACCATTGTGATTTGTGACGCAGTGGATGATATGAAGTTTAAGTGACAAAGACATGTTGTGTGATATACGTGACACGGTGTAACTTGAGAGTCTGGGGGGGTTGTTAGTCAATGAAGTTAGTCGAATTGTACATGTTGTAATGTTGACCACATAGATAACTTATCTCATAAGCTGTACAATGTTTCAGTTTCAATAGACTTTGGGTTATGCTTCACACACCAAAGACTGATCTTAGTACTTGAATTATGAACTATGAAGACCTGTTATAGTATTATGGTTAACTTATGAACCTGTCTAATTACAAAGCTAGACAAATTGGCACCACAATAAATAGTATATAATAAAAAAATGGTATAGATGATAAAATTATCACAGTTTGAAACACAAGTCAGGTCTCAGTCTCGAGCCAGACAAGATGTCCCAAAAATAAATCATGAACAAACATGTAGCAATCATCTCCAAAGTATAATTGACGATATATGATTTCTGAAGACGTTTTTGCTGCTGCTAAATCCCAAATATATTTTAACCACCCAAAAGACTCGTGGATGGCCTTCTACATACACTAGCATTATAACTAAATTAACTTATGTTATGATTGATTAATTAAATAGTTACAACTGCATAGATGCTACAACATTAAATAAACTACGAAACAATGCAATAGCGGTGTGCAAATTCATAAGGTAATCTCTTCAGTATACCCCTTTTTATAACATTTTATACTGTTGTTTCTGCCATGTTCTGTGTTATGTTTGGTGTTGGAAAATAAACATTGATTTGTGTTGAAAGATTGAGTGATTATAACCAATTTCCGTAACCATTATTTGTCGTCATTATTGTTACTGCACATAAGTGGACGTCTCTCATTTAGATTTGTTATGCCAACTTTTTAGCCAGGTACATTGAAGATCCATCAGACTTGTACATTTCATGATTGCTAGTACCAGATAAATTAGTCTGGATTTTATTTCGTGTAGATCTGACAGCTGAAGGCTGAACAAAGTCGGACGATAGACACCACTTTACCTTGTCAAAATGGAACCCAAGTCAAATGATACAGGTATGTTTTTAACAGACTGTCTGTCCTCTCTACTCAGACAGTAGAAGCACAATGGTTTGAAGACAAGTCAGAATTTTGATTTTTTTTTTAACTTAACTGAAATTTACATGTTACACTTACCATATTTATCTTAAAACGTAATGTTACATCAATGTGAAATGTTTTAATCCTGTACAAAAATTTAATTATATAATGGTAATGAATCCAGGAAGATGTTTTAAAATGCTTTCTGAAGTTGTTCTTTTCTTGTCGTGTTTCAGTTAAAAAACACTCTGTGTCAGTCTGTTAGACATTAGCTCATTTCTGGAAATTTTACATATAGTTTTGCTGAAATAATCCAGAAAATAATGAAATAAAAAATCTGGTAAAAATTGGTAAAAAGCGAACTGTTGTGATGCAATTTCATCGTGCCCTGAGGCTGACTTGAACACTGCAAAAACACTGTAAGTGTAATAATTACAAGTTTGATGATTTTGACCAAAATATACATTAAACTGACTCATAATGTTCAGTTATTTGTTAATTCATCTGGTCTTCTTAGGCCTAGAGCAAGAGTCTACCGATGTGCAGTGTGGAAAATAAATTCATGGATAAACTGATTAGAAAACGACACACGCATACATTCGTCTACGTTTCGTATATCACATGATATCCCGATGTTTACGTTGCCATGGTAACAGGCGACGGGTCAGTGCTGGACCTGAGTGGACAGAGGTTGAGTGAGATGCTGCCACTGGTGGATGTCCGGCCGGCAGTACTCATCTACAGCAAGAACAACATCACTCGCATCACACACCTCGAGTACTGCGAGCAGTACCTGGAACAGGTAAAGAAAACCACAGGTGTTTACAGGTGTTCACAGGTGTCCTCTGTGGTAATCACAATTTTTAATATCCCGGGAATCTGCAACGGATGATTTGATGGACATTCAGTTATTGTGCCGGCTTATTGGTTTTATATTTTAAGTAGGTATATAATGTATATAACATGAATTTTTGTGTGAACGAGGCAGTCAAAATTTCGGGTATTTAGAAAATTCTAGTTTATAAAATTGTGAACTTTGAGGTGTAAGATATTTCACAAAATCAGTACAAACTTGGGTGCTACATACCAGTACTTGCACGTCTGATTCCATAAGATTTGAAAGAATGTTTGTGTGGCCGCTATGCTTGAGTTGTTAGTTCTGTTAATCCGACAGAAAACAACAGCTCTCATTTGACACGTGTTTATATTAGTTCTGTTAATCCGACAGAAAACAACAGTTCTCATTTGACACGTGTTTATATTAGTTCTGTTAATCCGACAGAAAACAACAACTCTGATTTGACATGTGTTTATATTAGTTCTGTTAATCCGACAGAAAACAACAATTCTCATTTGACATGTGTTTATATTAGTTCTGTTAATCCGACAGAAAACAACAACTCTCATTTGACATGTGTTTATATTAGTTCTGTTAATCCGACAGAAAACAACAATTCTCATTTGACATGTGTTTATATTAGTTCTGTTAATCCGACAGAAAACAACAATTCTCATTTGACCTGTGTTTATATTAGTTCTGTTAATCCGACAGAAAACAACAATTCTCATTTGACATGTGTTTATATTAGTTCTGTTAATCCGACAGAAAACAACAGCTCTCATTTGACATGTGTTTATATTAGTTCTGTTAATCCGACAGAAAACAACAACTCTCATTTGACACGTGTTTATATTAGTTCTGTTAAGCTGACAGAAAACAACAGTTCTCATTTGACACGTGTTTATATTAGTTCTGTTAATCCGACAGAAAACAACAACTCTCATTTGACATGTGTTTATATTAGTTCTGTTAATCCGACAGAAAACAACAACTCTCATTTGACATGTGTTTATATTAGTTCTGTTAATCTGACAGAAAACAACAACTCTCATTTGACACGTGTTTATATTAGTTCTGTTAATCTGACAGGAAACAACAGCTCTCATTTGACACGTGTCTGTGTTCCGACTGACAGCTGTCATTGATGTTTCAGTTGTCCCTTGCTGAGAACAGATTGACAGAAATGTGTGGCGTCTCTCATCTATGCAGTCTCACTGTCCTCAACCTAGCACACAACAGCATCACCTGTATAGAAGGTGAGATATGTGGTGGTTTAAGCTCTCTGTGGCACAGTGGTTAGAACCTCACCCTCATTTGAGAGCATCTGGTTACAGTCTTCATGCTGTGGTTAAACTCAGGCAGTGGTGTTCAATTCAAATTGTGCCAGTTCATCAGTTGTGTGAATAAGTATGTGACATACATATGTAATACATGTGAGCAAATAGTCTTTGTTTCAGCATGGCTGAATGCTTCCTAAAGAAATCAACGTGACATTGAAATGAACACATCTGTTGGGGGATGGAGGGGGTCATATGCAAGTCACTATAAGCAGTCCTAAGAAATGTACCATGCTGTATAAAAGTAACTAAATTAACATCATATATCGATATTTACATGGCTTAACCATTTCCCTTTGATGCACCTCTGAATCATGGACTTTGATGTGAAAGAAATGTAGAAATTGTCCTATGTAAATAGAATATTTGAAAGCAATTTATAATAAGTGATCCGCCATATTTTGTTAACTGATTTCAATATAAAAATAATGATGTAATTTATCTGGCTAGCTCCAGTAACAGACAGACTGTCTGTGCACGCCATCATTCACGATTTCCACGGTTAAAGGTGAAATTCACTATTATATGATATCCGTGGATTAAAAACAGTACACTGAAGTGTGCAGGCATATCATTATCCGTGGCTCACATTGAGTGCACTAATAGAGGTTCAGGGCATTCACTTCCATCCTTTCATCGGTGACTGCAGGGTAGTTTTAATTGAATCATTTGTAACGTGCAATTTCAGGTTTGAAAAACCTGCCTAACCTGACCTGGCTGAACCTGTCTGCAAACAACATCAAGGTAGGCGTCTGTGACAGAGATTTATAGTGCTGATGTGTTCCACTCGTTTATCTTTCTGAGAAAGACTCCTGTCTCGACTATAATCTTCACTGTCCCTTCTGTTCCCGTCTCCTTAAAGGGATACTCCAGTCAGTGAGAGGTTCACAGCATTAACTTACATATGTATACTATATTGGTTGTGCATAGTAACTGTACATAAAGATAGTTAATAAACAATTAATTATAGTATCGTTGTACTAGAAACACTCCATGTTGGATTCAGGTTGCTGCTGTCTTGAGGCTTATGCGCCAGTGACGCAAACCATCAATGGCGCATGCACGTTCGAACATCCTGTGTCTGTCCAATGGTATTTGATGTATCCAGTACGTGGCGGATTGCTTACGTCACTGTCACAATTATTAGCGAAGATTCCGCCAATCCTTGCCTTTTTCAACAATGCGCTAGTGACGTAAATGATTTGGCTTACGTCACCGGTGCATAAGTCTCAAGATGGCGGCGCCCTGAATGTAAGATAGCACGTTTTTGATACAACTAAACTATAACTAATTGTTTATTAACTATCTTTGTGCACAGTTACTAGGCACAACCAATGTAGTATACATATGTAAGTTAATACTGGAGTGGTGGTCGCGCAGTAGAGCACCGGACTGTCAATCGAGGGAACGGTGATTCAATCCCACCTACTGCCGTTTCGAAACTTAGGCAATTTCGTTCACTCCACATTTGCCTGTGTCTTTCGGAATAGACACTAAAGCTGGTGGTCCCTTCTATCTGGTGTCTATGCCACGGGAAGTAAAAGATCCCACACAGGGGGTAATTGTGCAACCTGTAGTAGGCTCACTAATTCTGGTTGGACTTTAAATGCCCTGCAAAGGGCCCCGTCCAGTATCTGGGAGAAAGAGATAGAAAGAGAAAGAGAGAAATACTGTGAACCTCTCACTGACTGGAGTATCCCTTTAAGTGAGAATACTATAGTCTGACTGTACATCAGGAGGTCTGTGGTGATCTGCTGTCATAAGCCTGTGAGTCACTGTTAGACAGTTTGCACAGTAAGCCATATCAGTGGTCAATATAAACTGAGGGACCTCCTGTGGCTGAATGCATTTCGTGTTTCTATTAATAGCGACGTGTCATGTCCATTGAGAAAACCCGATGATTATCCACGACCGAAGAATAACATTAGGGTGGTATTGTTCCTGAAACACAATGAATGACGAAAGCTAAAAGTGTTTAGTGCAAATAAACGATGACGTGAGGAACCTGATGTTACATAAGTATGCACTAGTTGATATTTACAATAATATTTGGTGTGTGTGGTGACGGTTAGTTCAAGAATCAAAAGACTTTATTGTCCGTTTCAAACATCACATTAAAAATGGAAATTGTTCTTCAGTAAAATGACAGAAATAAGATTGGTGATCCATAATTATATACAGTTAATAAGGCATATCAAGATGGTAATAATAATAATAATCAGCACTAAAATTGGTAAGATAAATAAATTAAGTATATAAATAAGTACTCTAAATAATAAATAAATAAATAAGCAAGTAATATTCCTTAGCAGGTTCTTTTATAAGACACAATGTGGTAACATTAATAATATGTACTAAAATTGGCAAATGAATAAAATTACATAAATCAGTACATTGAAATAAGTGTATGGAATAAAAGACGTATACAGAACATAAAAATGTAGGGTATAAACGATTTCTTGAATAGGTTGAATAGTTCCTTCTTAAAGTACCCACGGGGTAGATGTGAGAAGTGCGTTATATATCCCACACAGCTGTAAGCAGTTGTAAAGATGTCAAAGTTAAATGGCTGTACAGAGCTGTCCTGTCTCATTCAAACTGAACCATTAGCTGTGTGTTTTTAACCTTACTTGGGTTTGTGACCTGAGGTAGACACAACTAGTCCGGGGGGTAAGGTAAAGACTACAGCTCCGTGACACTCACTCACTGTGTTGACATTCTACTATTGGAGGACTTAGGCTTAATATTTCGGTCGAGGCCAAAACTGCGACTGCAAAGTGGAATTATCTATAATGTGTTCATAGCAGTTCCAAAGTACCAATCGTACATTTTTGTCACTGTAAAAATTAAATTTGTGCTGGGATAGAAATTCCACATTTACAGCCGTATGTGTGTTATAGGAACCGGCTGACATGATTATTGTAAATTTCTGTTAGATCTGCAATATATCTCTAATAAACAGACTGAATGTGATTATGTATGTCTGAATATATCTTCACAGATTTTGCGTGTCTGTGACTGATATCATGGGGTATGTTAGTGGGTGGTTTGCAGGTCTCAGGGTTCTTATATTTCAACCTGGTCTGTGTTGGAATGGGAATCTTGGGTGGCAGCAGATTATTAGTACTGTTTGTTGCTGATCATGTCGGATTTAGCTGAGTGAGTGCAGGCTATTTCTGGCACGACTACCAAGCAACGGACATCAGCAAGAGATCATTGTTGCTTTCCATGGGGGCCTTATGTAATATCACTGATCTACAGGTAACTGCAAATATTAATTGGCAACAGGTGTACATCAACTTGTTTAAAATAGTGTGTCATATCTACATAGGACTGGTGTTTTCTTAACTAGGTCCTGCAGCATGTACGTAAAAGATGAAAAGACATGTTTCTAATTTCACCTGTTTTAGTTCGGGAGGCCAGAACATTTTAATACAGAAGATTTTAATGATTGTGCTGCATGTTATAGTGTTCAAGTGTTTAGGAAAATTAGAAGTGATGCAGATAGACAGCATTTACAAGATGATCTTAATAAGTTGACAGAATGGTCTGAGAAGTGGCAAATGCTGTTTAATTTTGGGAAGTGTAAGTGCCTCCACACAGGAATATTAGTTAAGAAATGCGTCTAAAATAATGTGGCTTAACAACACTAGAAACCAGAAGATTGAGAGGAGATCACATTGAGGTGTATAAAATATTGAATGGGTATGAAAATATTGACAGAAATATTTTTTTCTTGGTCAAGGAAAAGAGAAGGACTAGAGGACATGGAGTTACATTACAGTCTTGTTAAATGATCAGAAGAGCTTTTGGGGGTGTGGAGACTGAAAGTAAGTGAGGTATATGGAGAGCAGAGGAAGGAAAGGGGTGGTAGAGTAGGGTGAGGGGAAGGGAGGGTTCAAGTGTGCAGGAGTGGTTTGTTGAACTATGTGTCTGTGGGTAGGTGATGGAGAACCTGGCCGCAGTCGTCCAGTTGCAGCATCTCGACCTGTCCCACAACTGCATCACATCCGTGGGTCTCCTCACCCACCTGACTCGACTCAAGGTGAGTCACCCACCTGACTAGACTCTATATGAGTCACCCACCTGGCTAGACTCAAGGTGAGTCACCCACCTGACTAGACTCAAGGTGAGTCACCCACCTGACTAGACTCGATATGAGTCACCCACCTGGCTAGACTCAATGTGAGTCACCCACCTGACTAGACTCGATATGAGTCACCCACCTGACTAGACTCAAGGTGAGTCACCCACCTGACTAGACTCGATATGAGTCACCCACCTGGCTAGACTCAAGGTGAGTCACACACTTTACTAGACTCAATGTGAGTCACCCACCTGACTCAACTCAATATGAGTCACCCACCTGGCTAGACTCAAGGTGAGTCACCCATCTGACTAGACTCAAGGTGAGTCACCCACCTCACTAGACTCAAGGTGAGTGAACCACATTGAGTCACCCACCTGTCCAGATTCACGATGAGTCATGCGTCCACCACACTACATACTTTGACACTTCCTGAGATTCACACAGCTATCTTATTTTTAATGTCTCAACTAATCATCAACAAATTATATTAACCAGAACAACAATAGTTGGACCACATTTATTGCATATAATTTTTTATGTTAACTGTCTAAAATGAAGAAAGAAGAAATGTATGTATGTATTTTAATTTATGTTTGTATAGTTGATGTAGACTGATGACATTGAATAAGCCACACTCTTAACTGTCGTGTTATGGAAAACCCTCCAAACGCTTGCTCAACTTCGAGATATCTAGTTATCCACTGCATGCATAAGGCCTAGAAAAATAAATACCTTGTTTCCGATTTCCCGACCGACCCTACATGATGCATGCGACCCAATAACTTTTTATGGGTTGACTAAAATTAAAATAAAAAGCTCCGACCGACCCTGAATAAAACGACTGACATTTATATCTTTTTATTTTTAAAAACTTATATCACCGTTCGGCTTCCGTAGTTTCAATTGCAATTGGGTCATTGGCTGTGAGCGTGGCCACGTCACGAATGGCATGATTTCATGTACTAAGCGTGGAAAAATGGCTGCACGTATTTTGGCCGTGACATTTAGTTTGTGCCCGCACATTCCGGCTAAAAAAACCATCTCGTCCTTCGGTGGTACGCTGCAAGATGTGTTCCAGACATACCATCCACCTCTGGACCCAGATAATTATGTGCAAGCGGCACATAATTCTTCATTCGGCGAGATTTCTCTCGATCTGTCCATCCATCAGTTGGATGTTTTTGGCATTAACACGGTGGAGTTTCGATTGATTTAGGTTTAAAAAAAAGTTTAAAATGTCTACCTACCCTATTTTTAAGAGCATAACAAAAGTTTAAAATGCCTACCTACCCTATTAGAGCATAAAAAGTTAAGATAAAAAAAACATTTCTCTACCTACCGCCCCTATTTTTTCCCAGCATGAAATCGGAAACAAGGTATTTATTTTCCTAGGCCTAAAGATGTTCATATTTCAAACAACTGTTGCAAGAAATCATATGTTGTTAAAATTGTTTACTCATTAGATCTTGATGCAAACTTAATGAAAAGTGAAAGAAAAGATAAATGTCCACAAAGTCACAGTCATCTGACCTCGCTTGATGCAAAACATTCTAGTCTTGGTATCATTGGCAATCCAACGAATAGTGTTTGTCTGTTTTGTTTTACAAATACAACAATAGGCGGGCTCGTTGCATTTGGCGGGTATGCTATGCATAAGCATAGGAATGGAAGTTTGTCAGTTTTAACAGCAAACATTTCTCACACAATCATTTCTATGCAGCGTGAAACTAATTTCATACAACGTTATGCATTGGTTGTCAACATATTCTCAGTTCAACGCAGTCGCCACACAGGGTAAGCTGCCATTTTCAAATTGTTTACCCACAGCAGGTTGTAAAATACGAAGGTTGAGTAGTGAAGAGTTAATGGCTTGTTTCGCCTGTTATAGTCTATTTTTACACTGCACTTCCAGAACTAATTACCTGTTTCGCCCATTCTAGTCTTTCTTTCATTCTGCTTTTCCAGAAATCAATTAAATGTGAACAAAATCAACATACCCTTTGTGTGTAATCATGCTTCTCTGACATGGTATCTATCACATCACAGCTGTGTAATGGTGTTTTTTGTAGATATATTTGTATTTCACTGTTGTGATCCATCAATAGTAGTCATGCCTGACCTGGTTTGTAGAACCGTCACACATGGCTGGTTTCCAAGCCGTCATGCTTCATTGGTTTCGTCTGTTGCAGACTTTGCTGCTGCATGACAACGAGCTGAGCTCCCTCAAGATGTTTCCTCGGTGCCTTCCTCACGGCCTCGTCATCCTTTCCCTTGCTCAGAACCACCTCACAGACCTCAGTGAGGTATGTCATCCTTTCCTATGCATAGAACAACCTCAGTGAGGTAAGTCATCATTTCCCTAGGTCAGAATCACCTCATAGACCTCAGTGAGGTATGTCAACCTTTCCCTTGCTCAGAACTACCTCAGTGAGGTATGTCATCATTTCCCTAGGTCAGAATCACATCACAGACCTCAGTGAGGTATGTCAACCTTTCCCTTGCTCAGAACTACCTCAGTGAGGTATGTCATCCTTTACCTTGCCCAGAACCACCTCACAGACCTCAGTGAGGAATGTCATCGTGTCTATTACATAGAACCACATCATAGACTTTAGTGATGTATGTCAACCTTTTCACAGAACCACCTCAGTGAGGTGTCATCATTTCCCTTGCTCAGAACCACATCAGTGAGGAACGTCATCTTGTCCATTACATATAACCACCTCATAGAGCTCGGTGAGGTATGTCATTTTGTCTATTACATAGAACCACCTCATATACTCAGTGAGGTTTCAGTTTGCCTGTTCCTATTGCCTGTATGTTTCAGTTTGCCTGATGACACACCTGTATGTTTCAGTTTGCCTGATGACACACCTGTATGTTTCAGTTTGCCTGATGACACACCTGTATGTTTCAGTTTGCCTGATGACACACCTGTATGTTTCAGTTTGCCTGATGACACACCTGTATGTTTCAGTTTGCCTGATGACACACCTGTATGTTTCAGTTTGCCTGATGACACACCTGTATGTTTCAGTTTGCCTGATGACACACCTGTATGTTTCAGTTTGCCTGATGACACACCTGTATGTTTCAGTTTGCCTGATGTCACACCTGTATGTTTCAGTTTGCCTGATGACACACCTGTATGTTTCAGTTTGCCTGATGACACACCTGTATGTTTCAGTTTGCCTGATGACACACCTGTATGTTTCAGTTTGCCTGATGTCACACCTGTATGTTTCAGTTTGCCTGATGACACACCTGTATGTTTCAGTTTGCCTGATGACACACCTGTATGTTTCAGTTTGCCTGATGACACACCTGTATGTTTCAGTTTGCCTGATGACACACCTGTATGTTTCAGTTTGCCTGATGACACACCTGTATGTTTCAGTTTGCCTGATGACACACCTGTATGTTTCAGTTTGCCTGATGACACACCTGTATGTTTCAGTTTGCCTGATGACACACCTGTATGTTTCAGTTTGCCTGATGACACACCTGTATGTTTCAGTTTGCCTGATGACACACCTGTATGTTTCAGTTTGCCTGATGACACACCTGTATGTTTCAGTTTGCCTGATGACACACCTGTATGTTTCAGTTTGCCTGATGACACACCTGTATGTTTCAGTTTGCCTGATGACACACCTGTATGTTTCAGTTTGCCTGATGACACACCTGTATGTTTCAGTTTGCCTGATGACACACCTGTATGTTTCAGTTTGCCTGATGACACACCTGTATGTTTCAGTTTGCCTGATGACACACCTGTATGTTTCAGTTTGCCTGATGACACACCTGTATGTTTCAGTTTGCCTGATGTCACACCTGTATGTTTCAGTTTGCCTGATGTCACACCTGTATGTTTCAGTTTGCCTGATGACACACCTGTATGTTTCAGTTTGCCTGATGACACACCTGTATGTTTCAGTTTGCCTGATGACACACCTGTATGTTTCAGTTTGCCTGATGACACACCTGTATGTTTCAGTTTGCCTGATGACACACCTGTATGTTTCAGTTTGCCTGATGACACACCTGTATGTTTCAGTTTGCCTGATGACACACCTGTATGTTTCAGTTTGCCTGATGACACACCTGTATGTTTCAGTTTGCCTGATGACACACCTGTATGTTTCAGTTTGCCTGATGACACACCTGTATGTTTCAGTTTGCCTGATGTCACACCTGTATGTTTCAGTTTGCCTGATGTCACACCTGTATGTTTCAGTTTGCCTGATGAAACACCTGTATGTTTCAGTTTGCCTGATGACACACCTGTATGTTTCAGTTTGCCTGATGACACACCTGTATGTTTCAGTTTGCCTGATGACACACCTGTATGTTTCAGTTTGCCTGATGACACACCTGTATGTTTCAGTTTGCCTGATGTCACACCTGTATGTTTCAGTTTGCCTGATGACACACCTGTATGTTTCAGTTTGCCTGATGACACACCTGTATGTTTCAGTTTGCCTGATGACACACCTGTATGTTTCAGTTTGCCTGATGTCACACCTGTATGTTTCAGTTTGCCTGATGACACACCTGTATGTTTCAGTTTGCCTGATGTCACACCTGTATGTTTCAGTTTGCCTGATGACACACCTGTATGTTTCAGTTTGCCTGATGACACACCTGTATGTTTCAGTTTGCCTGATGACACACCTGTATGTTTCAGTTTGCCTGATGACACACCTGTATGTTTCAGTTTGCCTGATGACACACCTGTATGTTTCAGTTTGCCTGATGACACACCTGTATGTTTCAGTTTGCCTGATGTCACACCTGTATGTTTCAGTTTGCCTGATGTCACACCTGTATGTTTCAGTTTGCCTGATGTCACACCTGTATGTTTCAGTTTGCCTGATGACACACCTGTATGTTTCAGTTTGCCTGATGACACACCTGTATGTTTCAGTTTGCCTGATGTCACACCTGTATGTTTCAGTTTGCCTGATGTCACACCTGTATGTTTCAGTTTGCCTGATGTCACACCTGTATGTTTCAGTTTGCCTGATGACACACCTGTATGTTTCAGTTTGCCTGATGACACACCTGTATGTTTCAGTTTGCCTGATGTCACACCTGTATGTTTCAGTTTGCCTGATGTCACACCTGTATGTTTCAGTTTGCCTGATGACACACCTGTATGTTTCAGTTTGCCTGATGACACACCTGTATGTTTCAGTTTGCCTGATGTCACACCTGTATGTTTCAGTTTGCCTGATGACACACCTGTATGTTTCAGTTTGCCTGATGTCACACCTGTATGTTTCAGTTTGCCTGATGTCACACCTGTATGTTTCAGTTTGCCTGATGTCACACCTGTATGTTTCAGTTTGCCTGATGACACACCTGTATGTTTCAGTTTGCCTGATGACACACCTGTATGTTTCAGTTTGCCTACCTGTCCTGTTTGCCTCGCCTGGGTCAGTTGTCCCTCATGGACAACCCTTGTGTTCACCCCACCCATGGGGCAGCGTATCCTTTGTAACATTCAGAGGGGGTAATAACCCTCTCACACCAAGTGAATTACAATATTATGTACTGTGGGACTGTTTCACTTCTTAGCGTTCTTTTCATACGTTAATGCTGGATCAAAAGTGTTGTACATAATCAATAAAATGTGAAAACAAGGAGTAAAAACAAATAATAAAATTATTAAAACAATAATAAACTGCTATAATAAAGACTGGCTGTGACAAGATGAATAATATACATATACACATGCATACACAAAATTATATATACGCCTGTATATATATATATATATACATATATATATATATATATATATATATATATATATATATATATACAGTGACAGACAACTCCAGTGCCCAGCCACCAAACTATGCAACTTTATGAGTGCCAAAGCCTGATTTGCTCATAAAATCAGTTTCACACTTGAAAAGTTGTCTTGTAAAAAGAAAACCTAGCTTCAGCAACATATTCTGCTCATCTACAGACTTTCCCTACACATTTGTCATCTTAGTGAAACTGATGTGGCTAATGTGTTTATTCGGGTTATAAATGTTCATATTCATAGCCATTATACTTAACAGTTGCGTAGTAATTTTGACTATCGGCCGTATGTGCTGAACTGGTGCGAGAGCCTGATGGTGATAGACGGATACGCTGTGACGGAGAAGGAAAGGTCAGTCAACTTTTATTTTATTAAAGTAATGTACATGTTGGCATTTCAGAATGTACTGTATTTCATCTAGGTGCCAAGTCCCAAGCTTCAGTGATCATGTCCCTTCAAACCACACCATTTGTTGTTCTCAGCAGTTATGTTGCACTTATTCCCCTCCATGCTGACAGATTATCAATTATTCACTGGCATTTCCAGTTGTTATAAGATGTTCTAACTATTTCTTTCTCATGATATGCTATAGCTGACTTCAAGGGAAATATTTTTCGAAGCTCCTACATCAAGGGTCTTGCTCACTGGATTTGTGATTCAAACCAGATCAGATGACCAGACTGGCCATAATATTAACATATTTCAGCCAACTGTGATGCTGTGCTTAGGATGCAAATGGGTCATTATATTGGTGTTCCCACCAGTCATGTATCTGTCTACTAATTGGTGAGGGTATTTGGTATTTGCAGTGTTCTCACGGCTGACACAGTCACAACTGGGGCAGTCAATTAAGTAGTTTAAAGAGACATGGTCCGTTCGTGGCTTTTTATTTTATTGCAAAATCATGTTAATCAGTATAAGTTATAACTATTGTAGCGTCATGACCGCCAATAAATGTTTCATTGAAACAGAACTGACTTTGTAATGTTAAACGCCGAATGTTTATACTGCATCGCGTGATCATGCATTTCCTTCTGGGCTTTTAGCCACGCCTACAATGGTTTCGAAAACGCCTAGTGGTCAATGTGTAAACAGATTTAAGCACCCCTTACTGTGACTATTTTCAACCTCTAAATGGTACATGAATACATATTTTGACTGGCTTTACGCTATAATAGGTATAATTTATACCTTATAACATGATTTTGCAATAAAAATAAAAACCCATGAACGGACCATGTCGCTTTAACTCAGGTAATTCTGCACCTCATTTAGGCAATCTGCCAGAACTAGTTTTGCATGTCCAACAGCCCTGGCTTGCAAGGATAGCTTAGACTCCCTGTACATGTGGCTGTCATGTGTTGTAGACGCCAGGCGGTGTGGCTGAGGGTTCAGGGTAGAGGACGGGGCTTCAAGACTGGCCAACACAACCAGCTGGTCGAGTACCTGGGCGTGGCCTGTCCACTCCCTGATGATGTGTCCACTACACAGGTGAGTTCTCACCTTTGTATAGAGCGTGTAAGTCTCGCGCATGAAAACAAAGTTGGGGGCAGGAAATCCATATTCTCCGTGTTAACATATAGAACTTTGTTTTGTTTTTGGTTGTAATAATCGAACAGTTCCAGTCTAACTATTTCAGTTATACTGTCCGAAGGATTATTACAAGCAGATGCAGTGGAACACTTTGCCGGTGACAATGATCACGGAAATCATGAATTTTAATCGATTATTATGGTGGATGCCATGGGCATGGCATCGCTGGCTTGTACTTGTGTTTGGCGATCTTGACTAATAATGAAGAGTGTCATTTTTCGCACAGTACAACCTGTTTGGGGCAAACGTGTACATGTGTTATGATTATGTGCATTTAGACAACTTAATTGTCAGATATAAGTGCTTATTGAAACCAGAACCTACAGCAATGTAAAATGCAAATCCCGTAAAATACACATACGGCCTAAAACTGTGTCTATATCAGCACTATGTAAATCGCTATATGTCTGTGATAGTGTAGTAAACTCAATATTAAATCGGACATTTACGATAAGAAAGGTATAACCATAGATATAATAGTACACACCAGTAGAGACCAGTCTATAGGGGAAAGATTAATGATCTAACTCTTTGGGTATAACAGAAGATATATATGACCTGTCCCCGATCAGCTCCAGTTGCGCGGAGTCTCGCCATGTATCGTGACCAACTTACAGGCCCTATTGGTTTCTGTTGAGTGTTGCTGCCGGCACAAGGATGTCTTGTGTGCTTGTGAGGTCCAAACAAAGAATGGCGTTTATGGGATGTGTTTTGTATGGGCGTATTATGGGATGTGTTTTGTATGGGTATATTATGGGAGGTGTTTTGTATGGGTGTATTATGGGATGTGTTTTGTATGGGCGTGTTATGGGATGTGTTTTGTATGGGTGTATTATGGGATGTGTTTTGTATGGGTATGTTATGGGATGTGTTTTGTATGGGTGTGTTATGGGATGTGTTTTGTATGGGTGTATTATGGGATGTGTTTTGTGTGGGTGTATTATGGGATCTGTTTTGTAAGGGTGTTTTATGGGATGTGTTATGTATGGGTGTATTAAGGGGTGTGTTTTGTATGGGTATATTATAGGATGTGTTTTGTATGGGTGTTTTGTATGGGTGTTTTATGGCGTGTGTTTTGTATGGGTGTATTATGGGATGTGTTTTGTGTGGGTGTATTATGACATGTTTTGTATGGGTGTTTTAATGGATGTGTTTTGTATGGGTGTATTATTGGATGTGCTTTGTATGGGTGTATTATGGGACGTGTTTTGTATGGGTGTATTATGGTACGTGTTTTGTTTGGGTGTATTATGGGATGTTTTGTATGGGTGTGTTATGCGATGTGTTTTGTGTGGGTGTATTATGGGATGTGTTTTGTATGTGTGTGTTATGGGATGTGTTTTGTTTAGGTGTATTATGAGATGTGTTTTGTGTGGGTGTATTATGGGATGTGTTTTGTATAGGTGTATTAATCAACAACAAAACAATATTGTTAACTACTTTCCAGTTAAAATACTTAGTAACGATACATCACCATCAGATACCATTCAGAATTTAGGTGTTGTCTTTGACAGTAATTTCAGCTTTCATCATTACATTTCACAAGTATGCAAAGCATGTTTCTATCAAATACATGCATATATGTCATTTCTGTCAAATCATTTGTCTTTGTCTATCAGTTGCTCTGATCAATATTTGAATGTAACTCACTTCTAAATAACATTGCCTAAAAAGACAGAATTGTTTAGCATGTGTGGTTCTCAAGGCCCCTATTTCACACCATCACCACTGCTACTTACACTACAAGGGGTGTGTTTTGTTTCCATGGTGAAGGATTCGAGTGACACGGAAGAAGACGTCCCACCTGCGAAAAGGAACAGCCCCAAAGACTCGTCAGCCAGGCCTAGAGGCGTCGACATCAGTAAGTAATCAGTCTACTTTGTACTGCCATAGTAGTTAACATGACTTCTGGCACTTGAGGTTTGTTGGTTGCTGCATGAACTATGGGGAATTCACTTCTTTAATGCCATTGTTAAATCAACAGGAACTATAGTTTCATTTCACCGTCCTCTACCTTTTCAATATTGCCTGTCATCTTTGGCTTGTTACTAGTTTCATCCATGAATGAATGAATGGATGGATGGATGGATGGATGGATGGATGGATGGATGGATGGATGGATGGATGGATGGATGGATGGATGGATGGATGGATGGATGGATGGATGGATGGATGGATGGATGGATGGATGGATGGATGGATGGATGGATGGATGGATGGATGGATGGATGGATGGATGGATGGATGGATGGATGGATGGATGGATGGATGGATGGATGGATGGATGGATGGATGGATGGATGGATGGATGGATGGATGGATGGATGGATGGATGGATGGATGGATGGATGGATGGATGGATGGATGGATGGATGGATGGATGTTTATTTAACAACAGCAACACAGGAATATACAACATAGTATGAAAAATAATACAATACATAATGGTAACGACAATACAATATAATATCGGTGCTGTTGTTAAAAGGTCATAGCAGAAGTCATATGACTTGTAAGCCCTTCTCAACTAAAATGCGTAATAGTTATAGTAAAAGTTATAAGATTTAATACAACCAACAATAATATTTTTTTTGCATTGCATTGTCCATCTGGTGATGATGTTCACATTGCTTATGGGAACGCTTACACTTTTCGCGTTATTGCACCCTTAGGCTTCGTTTTGAGGATTCTGGCCTCAAGAGTAATTGTATTATTAGTGTTGTATTTTATGGGTGGTCTAATTAATTTGTAGAGTAAACAAGTTGTGTTTCGTTTGCTAACTTGTGATACCTCTTATGACACTTTTGATTCGGATAATTTGAAATGCCTTTAAGACCACTGCCAACAGGTGTTGGCTTCCTGTGACGAGGTAGTGTGTCCAGGCACCAGCATCTTTGTGTGCCAAGGGTTACTGTGGTTGATTTTATCAGTACCAGCTCTCTACTCCTGGCACATCCCATTCAGAAAATCCTCTATTAATGTCCGCCAATGAAACTGTCCACAAGTATGTGGTCGGCCTCTGTGATAGAATAATATATTGGGTGGTTTCATTTTTAAATTGTGACAGGTATTAGCACTGTTCTCATGGGTGAAGTGTCACGAATGGCAATGTCAATAAACTAGTTCGTTTCAAGTAAATCGAGCACTTCTCATAGGGGATTTGCCAGGGGTGGTTTGCATGGCAAACAACTCTAGGTTGTGATGATGTACATCACATACAGTTCTCACAGCCACAGAAATATCGGTGTGTTTTAGCCTGTTCCCTGTGATGAGTAGTGGCACTGTAGCAGTTTATTTTTCCGGTGTTTTATGTGGGCAGCCGTCTTCCACCAATATAGTTCGTGCTCCACAGTTTTTTGACTTCACAAACTTCTCCAACCATTCCTTATTAATGCTGGTATAAATTGATTTGAATTTTTTTATATACACTACGTTATAGTCATAAGGTAATTAAAGGTATCCCAGCCATCCCTGTTGGAATTTATAAGGTGGGAAGTGGTAAGTATAGCCACTAGATGGCAGCACATTGTGTGTTTGAGCAAATATGCCCAGTAGGTGGCCACGTGTTCTGGCTGGCTTTTTTTGGAGACAGAATATAACATGAAGTGTGTTGTGTCTTAAGGCTCAACTCACTCTGTCGGTGTGGTCTGTTACATCTGCAGAACTTGGTTTTTTGTTCACCCTATAGCTTCTGCCTGGTCTTCTTCAGTGTCATCTGGGAGGTGTTTAAGATTTCAAGGGTGATGTTCCAGGCTACTTTCTGAACTCTTTACATCCTAAAAAAAACATGATTTGTACCAGAATCGACACACCAGTCAATCACCATTGGTGGGTTAATCATATCTCAAGCCCCAACCCAAACAGTTACACTATATATTGTCATCCCAACCCCTTAGTATGAGTGCGACACATTTAGTATGAGTCCTGAGGCTTGCTAACTTATTTATATACTTTTTGCTGTGGGGCAGATATGGTTCACAGAAGATCATATAAATTTCACACATCACACTCAAGATCATGCAAGGTTCACACATGATCATATATAGGTCCATACAAGATCATGCATGGTTCACACAAGATCATAAAAGATTCATATGAAGTTCACACAAGATCACATATCATTTACACAAGATCATACAATGTTCACACAGGATCATATATCGTCCATACAAGATTGTGGATGGGTCACATAGGATCATAAAAGATTCATATGAAGTTCACACAAGATCACATATTGTTTACACAAGATCATACAAGGTTCACACAATATCTTACAACTCCTTGACATTCTCCACCCATTACATCTGGTTTAACTCTGCATGGTCATATGCTAAATAAGTCTTTGTAATCCATGCATTACATCAGTAGTGGGGAATGTGACCATACCAAGAAATTATTTATGGATGCTTTATTGTAAACTCACGCCTGGCTGGACTTTCCTCATGTATAATTAATTAGTCATTTGTTGCCAATTAATTTGATCGATACTGTGTCAGAACTTCCTTGTTTGGGTTTAACTTGAGGATAAGACTGACTGCTTAGACTCACTGTGTGTAGTACGTACACAGCACCACGATGCCTGCTAACTATCATCTACAGCCATCTACAGTTGAAAGAATCCATTAGTCTTTAGCCCAGTTTTCATTGTACAGTGGTACTGCACTTATAAGGACCACTAATTGGATCTTCTTTATTCAGTTGACACAAAAGGACCACCGCCAGTTTTCAGGACAAAAGGCAGATCAACAAATAGCCAGCTAGTCACTACTAATTACAGTCATTTCTCATTTGTCTGTATTATTCTTTGGTTCTCAGGGAGTTTGGATGGATTAACAAAGATTGTTGAAATGTAGGACAATGGGGCAGATGTATATAAACAAGAATTTTTAAAAACCAAATTGTCTATTTACATGACATAATTAAGTATTAATTCAGCAGTAAGTTTAGAGGTTTGGTGAGCAAAGAGGATTGGTTTTTAGGCTCACCCAGTCTAAAGGGCTCAATAGTAATCTTGTCTGCGTGTTTGGCACACGATTTGTTTAGTAGCTACCCATGTTGGATCTGTGCATTGTCCACTGAACTTGTCCAATTGGACAAGTTAATATTTCCCCAACCAGTTCAAACCTGGTGGCTGTGACTAGGTAAGGTGGGGTGGATGACATGTAGGGTAGGTGGATGACATGTAGGGTGGGGTGGATGACATGTAGGGTGGGGTGGATGACGTAGGGTGGGGTGGATGACATGTAGGGTGGGGTGGATGACGTAGGGTGGGGTGGATGACATGTAGGGTGGGGTGGATGACGTAGGGTGGGGTGGATGACATGTAGGGTGGGGTGGATGACGTAGGGTGGGGTGGATCACATGTAGGGTGGGGTGGATCACATGTAGGGTGGGGTGGATCACATGTAGGGTGGGGTGGATCACATGTAGGGTGGGGTGGATGACATGTAGGGTGGGTGGATGACATGTAGGGTGGGTGGATAACATGTAGGGTGGGTGGATGACATGTAGGGTGGGGTGGATGACATGTAGGGTGGGATGGATGACGTAGGGTGGGGTGGATGACATGTAGGGTGGGGTGGATGACGTAGGGTGGGGTGGATGACATGTAGGGTGGGGTGGATGACATGTAGGGTGGGGTGGATCACATGTAGGGTGGGGTGGATGACATGTAGGGTGGGTGGATGACATGTAGGGTGGGTGGATCACATGTAGGGTGGGGTGGATGACATGTAGGGTGGGTGGATGACATGTAGGGTGGGTGGATGACATGTAGGGTGGGTGGATGACATGTAGGGTGGGGTGGGTGACATAGGGTGGGGTGGATGACATGTAAGGTGGGGTGGATGACATGTAGGATGGGGTGGATGACATGTAGGGTGGGGTGGATGACATGTAGGGTGGGGTGGATGACATGTAGGGTGGGGTGGATGACATGTAGGGTGGGGTGGATGACATGTAGGGTGGGGTGGATGACATGTAGGGTGGGGTGGATGACATGTTGATGTTTTACAGACTTTTACTACACGGCCAAGGCTAGTTCGTAGGTGGATTTGTTTGCGCAGAATTATTATTGTTGATTACATGTTGATCAATGTTACCAAGTGTTGGTTCTTGGAATGTGTATTATTATTACATTACCTTCTACTCTCACTAAACGCACTGATATGTCAGCATCTGGTTTAGTGTTGTGGTCTGATCGTAAATCGCTGCAGATTGTAATGTTATGGGTGGTACAAGTAGATTTCTGGTGCAATGTGTGATCACTTGTCATCGTGATCAAGTGCTTTCTGTTAGTCAAAGTAAAGCCCTGCTGGATTGTTCATTCCACATAGCTCTAGTTCAAACAGTTGTGTAAATAAGTACTTCACACAAGGCAGTCACTAAAGAGCTAACCTGAGATCAGTCATCCTGCTATCAGGGTTTTACTCTGTAACTCAGGCGGAGGCATAACTTTATGTAGAGACCCGTCCACCCATCATTAGGATGGGTAAAAACGAATATGGACAGGCAAAAATATGGGTGGACGGGTAAAAAATTAAGGAGCAAAGAAAAAGGTCTTCCAAAACCATAGATATTGTTAGTTATGCCTTGAAAGTGAGCGTAAATTGTGTCACGTGTGTTTGTAGCCCATTTCAGGTCATCAGGCACATATGAAAGTTTGTAAACTGGCTTAACACTTAACATCCATATGTCCACCAAAACATGTGTGACTGGAAATAATTTTATCCTGCATAAAGCCCTGGATGGAGGTATGTTTAGAATCTAGTCTTTCATTCAGGCTTACATTTTGAGACACAGGCACTGATCAACCAGGCAAAGAACAAGCCGGCAACCACACAAGCACAGATGGAAAGAAGTGTATCTGAGGCTAGTATCTTGATAAGAGAGAAAACAAAGCTCATGGACGTAATTTAACTACCCCGTGGTAGTCAGAAGATGCCTGGAAACCTCAACGAAGGGAAACGATCTAGTGTAAGACCAATGAGATGATGGAAGATGAATTAGATGAGTACTGGAAAGACAACGTCTGGCAGGTGGTAACACAGTCAGACAGATCTGGAAGCAGCATCTTGAGCTGTTTACCCAACCACGGGACACTATGGCTGTACAATGATGATGATGACGAATACAAATGTCCACATATAAGCCACAAAGGTACAAAAACTCAAAATGGCAAAAGTTCAAACAAAGGACCATATGCTAGTCACAGGATTTATGTTAGATGTGTCCTAGCGTGCTTATTTCAACTTTTGTTTCGTAATAATTTCTCTTTATAAGGCGCACCCAGAATAGCACCATATGACTAAGCCAATATCCACCAACGAATGCTCATCGTGACTGGTGGATTCCCGTTCTTCAACCAGTTCACGGCCGTTCCTTACTTCTCAGAAAGACAAATGTGGTTTAGGTCAAGGCATGTTTAATCCATGCCGTGTACAGCACAAACTACTTCAGACCTGAACTCTCACCAGCACGGCCCGCGGAATTAATGAAAGTTGATATAAAGTATTACTGCCTGTTACAACGGTCTGCACTGGTGCATTGTCCCACGACTGGCACGTGGCCAACTTACAGGGACGTCTACCTGGCTGGCCGTGGACGACAGACCGACTGAGTTGAGCCGTAGTTAGTTGTGCATTGTTACAGTGACGGCTGACTTAATGACGGCTGTGGGAGACTAAGAGAGACGCAGTCGTCATAGCGTGGTCGGTCCGTCCTATTGTGGCTCACGGCCAACTCAAAGAGCAACACTGAGAGTGTAGGCACACACACACACACACACACACACACGCAGATATAGACTTCTGTGTGTGTAAGGGACCAGTTCTCTGACGCCCGACGTCACGCTGGCTCACGAATCATTCATGTGCTTTGATGCCGACTCGTGTGGGTCGGTTGTGTTTACGGTGGACGCGAGAACAACGCGGGCATGGCGATCGTTTACAGGCAGTGTAAGTGGGATATCGGCTGGTGTAAGTGGGATATCAGCTGGCGTAAGTGTGATATCACTTGGCGTAGGTGGGATATCAGCTGGTGTAAGTGTGATATCAGCTGGTGTAAGTGGGATATCAGCCGGTGTAAGTGGGATATCAACTGGCGTAAGTGTGATATCAGCTGGTGTAAGTGGGATATCAGCTGGTGTGAGTGGGATATCAGCTGGTGTGAGTGGGATATCAGCTGGTGTAAGTGTGATATCAGCTGGTGTAAGTGTGATATCAGCTGGGGTAAGTGTTATATCAGCTGGTGTAAGTGTTATATCAGCTGGTGTAAGTGGGATATCAGCTGGTGTAAGTGGGATATCAGCTGGTGTAGGTGGGATACCAGCTGGTGTAAGTGTGATATCAGCTGGTTGTAGTGGGATATCAGCCGGTGTAAGTGGGATATCAGCTGGTGTGAGTGGGGTATCAGCTGGTGTAAGTGGTATATCAGCTGGTGTAAGTGTGATATCAGCTGGTGTAAGTGTGATATCAGCTGGTGTAAGTGGGATATCAGCTGGTGTAAGTGGGATATCAGCTGGTGTAAGTGTGATATCAGCTGGTGTAGATGGTAGAAAACACACTGTCTTGTTGATGCTGTACTCTTAGGTTTACAATTATGACTTATGCTGCTTGAAATATTTTGTTTTACTGTCTTCTTCTTCTGCATTCAAACGACCAGTGTCAGTATATTGATGAATATGTTGTGTGTGTCGAACCTAAGTTTTAATTATTTATTATTACTTGTTTGGTTTCTCTCACTCTTGTCATGATTTATTGCTATCTGTGTTATGGTTGGCCAGTCTGATTACTGCCTGTCATGTCCTGGCTTCACTTTTTTTCCTTCTGGTGCCTATGTAATGAATTTTATTTTGTATTCAAGTTGACCTTTACAATTCATTATTTATGGTGAATAAATAATTTAAATGGGGACTTACATTGACATGTGGCATTACGTGTGACATTGATCATTACAGATGCACGACAAATGGTTGACCAGGCCATTGTCCACCTCCAGCAGAACTCTGAGTCTGTCCAGATGACAGGTGGACCCCCGACTGACCTCTCTCACAGAGCCAACGCCTGGCAGGAAGGTCAGTCTCAGTGCTTTTTGACAATTTCAGTGCTACAGCCCCAAGGTGCTGTGACCACTGACTACTGACTTGAAGTGACAATTTACTGCATCACTTGAAATGAAGATTTCAGCAGCAAAGATGGATTTTACTGATAGGAACAGTGCATATATTCTGAACGTTCACTACTCAACAAGTAACATATAATTGAAATATTTTTTTATTTAATCATTGTGAATCTGGTAATTATGTCTGTTGTAAGTAGCGTAATGATTGAATACACTGTCAATTGGAGGTTTGCTTCCACCAATATTGTTTATCAAGACTATGTCGGTCTTATTAAGATCGTACCTGGTGATGTCCGACAAAATAAATCACTAATGCTATAATAAACAATCCATCTATGTAAGCTATATGTACTAAGTTAATCACAGATATAAGTAATGTCACCCACCGTTAATGCAGTTGTATAAAAAGCTCAGATCACATGTGGCACAGTGACATCACGCAATCATTTGATAGTCAACAAAATAATTTGTACCTATGCAGCGCATCAAGCCATCAACTTCATCTTAATAAACAACAGCTGAACAATTTTACTGTTATATTTACAATAACTACAACATTTCACAGAAGCACCATCTCATTATGAGTGCTGTTTCAGGATCATAAAATGCAATTTGGCGAGTAACATACCATCAGATATTTGTTCTTATACAAAAACATCATAATAAAACAGGACCAGTTGACCTCAGTTTAACTTTAGAAATCACCTCGCAGGTGTACCCAGCAAATTCGGGTTACTCTAAGTCAGTAAGTGTATGTCAAGATATATTTCTGACACATGCCCTGTTAAACAATAAACAGTACTAACAATGCCACTGAAGTAAACATGTGAGCTGTAACAAGGAAGGATAGGCCTTGGATTTTGCCTAACTACCACAGAATGATTCATCATAACACCAGTAACAATGCCAGGCTAACACGACACACACAGCCAGTGGGTGCAGAAGTTCTGGTGATGTTTGGTGCGGCCAAATATTGAGCGACTAAGTTTGTAAATGTTATTTACTGACCGACCTGGATTGACAGGGGCAAACACGACCCCTGTGTGCTTGACCAATCAATCAACAGACCAGAAATATGGTAATCAGTCAACTCATCTGTCTATCCAAAACATCAATACGCCATGTGTTTATGGTTGTGTGCGCGTAGTTTAAATAGATTCCATGTGTTCATGTTTTCCTGGAAATCACGTATGGTGATTGGTAGTTGTTGTTGTTATGTAGTATTTCTGTCCTTGCCTGACATGTGGACATGCTGCCATTTGGCCAAAATCAATTTAGACAGTGGCACAAATCGCATAATCTGAAACTTTGGCCATAATAAATTTGAGCACTTGCATAAATCACATGGCATAATCTGAAACTGTGCCCTTTTCCCTGTTCATAGTCATAGTATATTTCTAGCCTTTTAATTCCAGGTGCAGGATGTTTATTGAAAGTGCATTACTATTAATGATAACTTCAGAGTCACTTTACACTCTGTCCATATAATGAAACCACACGAAAACAGAGATTTGGTCCCATATGCACATATCCGTGCATGTTCAGACAAGATATGTTGTTTTTATTCACATGTTTTAATACGTATCTAAACCATAATCGCCATAATAACACCACCCAGCATGTATTGACACATTTATTAATACCCTTATTACCGTAACTATTTCATTCGATGGACGTTAACAACGTAACCCTAAACTGCAACCCAGACATGGAAGTCTGCCAGGGAGGTGTGTTTTCATTACTACCCAGCAGATAAGCTTACCAAACACCGCCATTTATAATATGTCGTTATTAACTACCTGGTAGCAAGATTGCCGTATGAATATGTATGACCCGAACGAGATACTCCCAGGGGGCCTATAATCTAGTATTAACGATCAGTTCGGTTACCTGGGGCAAGTCTAGTCTTGAGTTGTGCCAGGCAATGGCAGCTAATTAACTACCTATCAACTCGTTGCATTTCCATTTCTCAACTCGTTTCTAATTCTACTGCTGCTGTTGGCACCACCCATGGTTTGTAGGAGTCTGTGTGACATTGAGATGATTTGTATGGCAATGTACAGACCTGTCGACTCTTGCATTCCTAGTGATTTTTGGTTTATTTGTTTGTTCAGCATTATAGAGAGCTCTGCCTCTGTATGCCATGTTGTTGTTTTGACATTGTTGTTGTTGTAGTTGTTGTTACACAGATAAGTGACACAGTCAACTCATGCTTTGGGTCCGTTTGTACAGATTGCTTTCACATAAGTTGCTAGATATTGAATTGAGTGTAAATTACCATAGATAAGTATCACAGGCATATAAATATTACCTTTTGTTGCATTGTACAGGGACATTTTATTTTGCTAATTAAAGTAAGTAAAACCTTCATGTACTTGCTTTGCAGTAGTTCAGCTCGGGGACATTGGCAGGTCCTTTGTGTGTTACTACAATCTAGCAATATGTACAGAGATCCTACAGACATGTGCATGGATCGAACAGATATGTACAGGGATCCTACATATATGTACAGGGATCCTACATATAAGTACAGGGATCCTACATATATGTACAGGGATCCTACAGATATGTACAGGGATCCTACAGATATGTACAGGGATCCTACATATATGTACAGGGATCCTACATATATGTACAGGGATCCTACATATATGTACAGGGATCCTACAGATATGTACACGGATCCTACATATATGTACAGGGATCCTACATATATGTACAGGGATCCTACAGACAAGTACAGGGATCCTACATATATGTACAGGGATCCTACAGATATGTACAGGGATCCTACAGATAAGTACAGGGATCCTACAGATAAGTACAGGGATCCTACATATATGTACAGGGATCCTACAGAGCTGGTGAACAGACACAGTAGTAGAGAGTTCAGATAGGTGCAAATAGAACAACACAACAACAAACCAACATATTCCTTCATTTATTCCATGCAACACATGCAGGAATGACAAATGTATAGTGAAATATTCAAACTGTGTAGTAAGATTGATACACACATGTGACAGAAACCTTGTTGAGGTCATTTTGACCCAGAGGACACAAATAGAACAGTAATTTCTCCCTGTGAAGAGATCGGCTGGTAGATTGAATAGGCTGGCAGTGTTTACTTCAGATTTGTTTTGAT